>OX411244.1:10630352-11230352 GCA_948150575.1 Tinea pellionella | reverse complement strand
ATCAAAAAGGCACCAATTAATTTAAAAATATAAATATTTATTTCGTTTTTTAAATGTTATTCACATGTTGATGGTGAAACGGTACATTTACATTTGCAAATTAATTCTGCTTATTTTTTTGTATATTTGGGATCGAGAATTGCTCGTTTTCACCACATTTTTGCCTATTTTGTGTTTGTTAATTAACGCACCACGTCAATTTTACGTCAAGTCAAATACTAACTGATAGAAAACCTTAAACTGACTGCGGCTATCTTTACTCTCCCGTCACATTGGGAGCGTTATTGCTTATCTATTTGGACACCCGTAATACAGACTATAGTCTAGTACGGGGTCCTCACATCATGTAATTTATATATTATGTTTTTGTACCTAATAAAGATTTTTTTTTTATCTAGTATATATCAATGTCCGAAGTAAATAAACTAAATGAAGTAAAGGAAAAATGAATCCAATCTCCTAAAAAATACACAGCACATTTGGAATAACTAATTTAAAGTTTAGGGAAACATTACTATTTTAAAATTAAATTACAAATCTAATACAAATCTGTGATGCTTCAAATATAATAAAATAATTCGTTTAATTGACTAGATGTTACTAGTCATTTGAAAAATATTTAAATGAACTAAAACGAGAAAAAAAAAATTTTTTTGTCATTAACATATGTTCGTTAAGTACTAGTTACGTTTACTAAAACTCTAACACGACCCACAAAAGCAAATTAAGTACAAATCCTAAATAACGTGGTCGCATTGTAACCCTGTCATTGGGATAGGTAATTTAATCTTATTAACCTTACAAGAGAAGCGCGCCATCTCCTGGTAAAAAAACCATATCGAATTATCATGATAGTGTGTGATTAATATATTAAAAAATTTATAAAAATACGTGCAATATATACAAATATTCATATTTTAATGAAAATTGCTAATATTAAAATGTTATCAATTAATCACAGACATTTGGTTTCGTAAATATTAATGCATTTATTCAATGCGCAAATGAAAGTTAAATCATGTGTGCGTTGAAGACAATAATTTTCAAAAGTTTCCTACGTTTATGTTACTTTTTTTTACAAATATTGATAAGTAGGTTAGAGATGCACGACATCGGAGTCGCACCTGTTTATTGCATACGTCACAAAATAAGCAGAACGCGGTACGATAGTTATCTTGTTATCACAGGTGTTCTTGCTTGTATCTCATCCAAAATAAGACTATATCAATGGATATTCGTGTGTCTCTATTTATACATAAATAGATGCTTCTAGAAAACTCCCGTCGAGGTTGTTTACAACATTATAATTCGCGTGTTACTTTCAGAGAGAGTGCCGATCAAGCAGCGCTCGGTCATGCTGACTGGTGACTCGCATTTCGATTTTAGCATATAAATTATAATTTAGTTTTAAAAATAGTAACTTTTTGAATGAAAAGTGTTGGTTTTTTTATGTCCACGCCGCCGTTTATACGAGAAAGGTCTCGACGAATGTTGTCTCTTTCGCACCCTAGATGCACATAACAATATTATCCTATTATTATGTCTTCAACATAGCACACAATTTCTTAAACACCTAATGCCTGTTTTATAATTAATTATTGCTTAAATTCTAGTGCAAAATTAATAAAATCGATCCAATCAATCTTGATCTTCTTTTCTTGGAATTCAACGTCGTACCTTCGTAAATATCTGATTCTTCATCTGTACGTAACATTCATATCTCTCCATCGCGAATTCCTTTAAAAACACATTTTGAGTATTAATTACAACCAAGAAATTATTTAAAACGAAATGTACAAAAAATTATTGCTCGACAAAAATATGATTCTCCTTGTTTCTGATGTCCATGGTTATAAACCAATTATTGTGGAGTGACAATTGGGAAGGTGTATATGGTGGCAGTTATATATTTTATGTATTTTTTGATAATATTATTTGTTCAATACATTCGGAATTATAGAAATAAAACATGGTTTTTGGTCACGTCTTGAAGGTCATCGTAATATCGTTGTAACCTTGCTATAATTTAAATTAATAAATATCTTACGCTTCAGAATTAATTAGTATTTGAAAATAAACTCACCCAATATCCAAATTGAATGTGGGATGTGTGTCCATTACTTATTGCCCATAGGGACCAAAACAAATGAGTGACCAAGGTAAACACGTCCACTTCTTCATCAATACGACAGAAGTCTGCATGCTGGTAGTTATAACCAGTATCCTTATGGAAATGGATCAAATACTCACGAACGAAGTATTCCTGAAAAGTATTATGTCTAGATATATTTATTTTTTTAGGTCTTATTCTATCAAGAATAAACACTCATCCTAACTGTTAGCTATACATTAAAATCGTGCTAAAAACAACCTACACCTAAATCTTAAACTATTCTACACTTGATATAACTATTTATAAAATCATATAGAATTTTGACTTAATAAAATCTTTTTCTACTATTTGAAAATCCTATTTCTAACAAATGAATCTTAAGTTTAATAATGTGAACGAAACTGTACCCGCGCGAAGTAGCACCCGCAGCTAACTTCCGAGTTTGATAAAGTCTGACCTATACGCTTGGATTAATGATAATAACATACCCTTTGTTCCACAGTAGGTGCATTTTCTAGTAAGACATTAAAAAATGGCCGTTCTTGATTAGTATATTCATATACCCATTCTTGGAAATGGTTCGCGATGTCGAAGCCTCTATAATTGTACGCACAATACTCGTAATCAATCAATACTAATTTTGGTTCCTCATTAGTTGGAGATGTGGGAACAACTTTTTCAGTCACTTTGCGTCTAGCTCTATCTGTACTAGGGGCCGGGTCGATTATTTTCTCCAACAGAAGAATGTTGCCTGTAATTTTAGACATTTTTACTGTAGTTCGAATGTACTCTGCCTGCTAATTAAAGTAGAATGAGCAGACAATTACAAACACAGCAATCGCCTCCGCTATGCCGACTGCAAAAGACAGAGCAGAGTCCGTTCGTTATTCCTGGCTACGTTCGAAGACTCTTTGTAAAATTGTGCATGAATGAGTGTAGATTATTTCCTCTAGTTTCCATATGCCACACAAACACGACAATTCTGCGCCACAGAGGGGCCATCCATAAATTACGTTACACGAAGAATGGGGAGTGGGATTGGTCTTGACAAAGTGGGACAAGGGGTGGGAGGTGTCCTAAACATCGTGACGTCACACTGGGGAGGGGAGTCTCGTGTGGCCAGCAGACAAGAATTTTTAAAAAATCTTTATTTACTTACCTTCCTGAAGATCATTGTGGCAAAAGACGACAGGTGAATCCACTTTCAGAATGTATGTTTTCAGCCATTCAATTTCAGTTTCATAGTCTATGTTTCTCAGATTTCTAAGTACTAACTGTACATCATCGGGCTGTAAATATATATTTTTATATAATATTAATATATTAATCGAAGTAAAAGATCCCAAGCGGGCTATACTATACAGGATGTAAAAGGACTAAGACCACGTTTTATACTACCTATACGACAGAACATGTGATACAAAATAGAAATCATGTTCGGAGCATTCATCGTGGTATAGGCGATAGAGGACACACAGAGAAGTTCTAAGCTCCTTGTGACCTTAGTCAGCTTGTAACTGCAATAAATCCAGGGCATTGTTCAGAATGCGAAGTTTACGAGATGTTGTTGTAATTGTTCGCTCTATTTAGTCCATGTGATTCAGTTTGCAGCGAATTGATATTCCTAAGATGTCAGGTCCGTCTGATGTTCCCTGATGAGTGGGAAGAGGAAAGAAGGGGGTCTTTTACACCCTGTATACCCTTAATCATAAAATAGTAAGTAAGACATCACGGATTGGCTGTTGCTGAAGACATAAGAATAGCCAGAAACCAAATAAAAATTTGAGAAACATCGCACAATCATCATAGTCCCTCAATGTTACATTGATACTAACAAAGTACTAAATGGAGTGAGTGTTGAATTACTGACCAACTATAGATCCGCACAGTCAAGTTCGCTTCACAAGTCACTACAGCCAACATTCCCGTCAATTAACAAATTGCTAAAAATAATTACCTTTGTTTGTATATTTTCTTCTGTCAAGAAATGCTTACTATCACTGAGCCAATCATTCATTTGGGTCCACACCCAAGATGGTTCTTTGGAAATCGGCACGTTTATCTTGTGTATTATAGCCAAATTCTGAGCAATCTTCTGTGAATAGACAGGATTAGCCAGCTCTCTCGTAAGGAGAGCACGTCCCTGTATATAAAATTATAATGTTAAGCTAAAGCATCATAGACTCCTTTTAGTACACAGTACCGTACACTGCTACTACAAAGTTAGTCCCGAAACGTGACGTGGTCACTTCACAGATATTATACTTGAGAGTGGTGGTAGTACCCCAGGATGGCAGAAAATTACTACTCAAGTACTGTTTTGAGTATCGTCCACGCGCACACGTATTAGGTGCGATAACTACTTGTACCTGATATAATATTAATAAATATTTCATACAAAGTATCATTGTTAAGTGAAATATAAAAATTTGACAGCCATTTAATAGTTCAGCGTAGTTAAAAGTACTAGACATCAGATAGAAATACGAACCGGGATATACTCCTCAATTCTTCCTCCAGAAAAGACACCAAGCAACTTCGGGCCAAGTTGACGTTCAGATAACAATGTAAAAATCACTGACTGCGTTACTACAGAATCTGTACTTCTTGTCCCAAATTTACGTCCATGGATTCGCAACAAGACCTGTTGTATACAAATAGAGCATTATATTATAAAAAAACTTTAATAGTAAAGAAACACAGTTACTAAATTAATAAAGAAATTTTACTCTTTTTGGTTCCGGGTTGCGCATAGTACTGATTTTGTTCAACAATGTTCTCGGTCCTGATCCAGGTCTTTCACACATGCTAAGTTGTGCATTTACCATAGACACGTCATCCGGAAGTGCCATATAATATAAATAATTTGAGAGGCCACCACTGAAACACAAGTTATTATTGATAAAAAATATTTGATAATGGAATATTCAAAATGGGAGAAATGATAAGGTTAAGGCGGAGTCAAGTAAATAGGGAGTACTGATTGCCACTTCTTAATCATATATTTATGTCAAATGAATACAGATTATGCAGCAAAAAAGGATTGGCTGATTTTGGCATATTTCAAATGTAACACCCGTGAAGCGACCTTGTCACGTTTCGGGAATAGTTTGAAAGTAGCCAGGTATAAAGAGAGAAGTGTGCACTCTCAATCTAGATAGTACATGCTCGGCTCCACAAGCCGGTATAGTGGAGGCGACGGCTGCATGCACATTGTCACATGCCATGCTTCAATAAAAAAAAAAATTAAATAATAAAATGCTTTGTACTCTTTGTAAATTAACATATGGAAAATTACTGACTCTAATCTCCGAAATTCTAAATGTTCAGGATTTACAAGTTTCCAAGCCCCATGTAGATAATTACGACATATTCGAGCTGCTATCTCTCTCATCTCCTCTTGAGTGGTGGAGAATTGTATTCTCTATAACAAAACAGAAGAATAAGTATATTAATAATTATTTCTTACACATCATCGGACACATCTTGGAAAGAAACCCCAAGGAATTTAAACATCATTAAATTTCTTTTTTGGGACCTTAATATACCGCAAGACCTACTATAAAACTACAACAACGTAAGATCATTTACAATGGTGCGATACAATAACTGAAAAAGTTATTTTACAAGTGAAATCAAAGGCACTGAAATGTTAAATCACATCTTACAGCGAAGATTATACAATGTGTAAGAGTTCGGTGTTTAATAATAACATATATTATTATGTTGGCAACATTAACATATAAAAGGGGGAGGCCTCGATAGGTGACTCTATCAGTGAGAGATGTTTATGACAGAAAACGGTTGATCTGGGCTTTTCATTTAAACGATTGTTATAAACTAGAGTTTTCATTAAACTATTATTATAAATGTTTGTGCAAAACATCAATCATCGGCCGGTTTAGCTTGCCATCGGGATTTATCGGTTAAAAAAATTACCAATAAGAACGGTAAAGCAAGAACTCTTATGACATAGTACAGACATGGGTTACGATTTTATCTGGAGACCTTAGAAATTCGAGTAAATAATTATTGTGTTAAATCAGACACAGTTAAAGCTTCAATTTGGTACCACTTTCATCTTAAGCAACACTCAATTTTAAAACAAACCTAAATGTAACTAACCTATTCATAATGGGTATGAGGATTTCTGCCTGGCAATCGCTTCGCTTGGCTCGGCTCTTGCATTAAATGGATACAAACCTAAATCTAACCTACCCTATTCATAATAGGTGGAAGGATTTCTACATACATTTATATTTTCTTGCAGTATTAGCAGTAACCGTTCTTACAGTGAGTATATTTGTGGGACTGATCTAATTTAATAATTATCCACTGGAAGTATCTCAAAGTTTTAAGGTCTGTCCTCTAATAGCTAGCCAAGACATGAATATGACCAAACATGTCTAGTTAAGAGCCATAGAGAACTTGATGGTTTGGTCCAAAAAATACTAAGTGGCAAGTTATACAAATAAGAAGATTTTACACCGCAAAAGACTACCTAATAAGAATCACGACAGACACGACATCTTAATCTAAGTAGCATAACTTTTTATTTTATGCCGGCGTGTGTAAATAAATAGGTTAACTTCTGATGTGGATCAAGTCACGACACGATACGGCACGGTAGTTGGATTACTGAGAACTTACAATTAGATCGTTGGCACTATAATCATCCAAGTCGATAGGATTTAACCCCGGTGGTAAATCAGGTTCCGCATTAGCTTCAGGATTAACTTCTGGGGCAGGCTCCGGATTAGCTTCAGGATTAACTTCTGGAGTAGGCTCCGGATTAACTTCTGGCGTAGCTTCTGGCGTAGCCTCCGTATTGGTTTCCATATTCGACATGATAATGCACCAGTTTCGCGCAACCGATCACCGATCTTACCCACACCACAGACTATATAGAGGTATGCTACGTTGCGGGAGGTTGTCACAATTCAAACATTTTTTTAAATTATGTTTTTAAAGGCATTGGCCATGGGCCATCAGCCAAATCAAATTACAACAATAACATTACGCGTTCTTCTTTTGTACAACGAATTGCAGGTATTTTACAATTTAATGTTTTCTTGGAGTATTTGGCAGGATTATTTTGTTTAGAAACATCAATATAAGAGCATTTTCACGGCGTGGGATGTCACGATAAAAATACTGCTTGCTGCACCATATATAGAGCGAATTTTAAAACGTTTAAACAACTTATTTACTACTGTAGCACATCATTAGTAACACTGTAAACACTACAAAAACGAAAAGAAGCCGCTCGAACACTCACCAGAGACAATTAATAATGGTTGTCACTCGTCGTCTCAGTATGAAAGTAAATGAGAAGGCAAAGAGAACAAAGCCCATACAGCAGAATATTTTCTTTCGTATAGTACATACGCGTTGCAGCCTCGGTATAGCGATATAGCGATGAGCGTCTTTACAGTGGGAGTTGCCACAAGTGCTGGTTGGAGGGAATGAAAATTAAAAACAAAGAAATGATTGAATACTTTAATTCATAATCAGCATTTTAATAAAATTTGGCGTACGATTTTTATGAACATGCAAATATAATATTGTAACAATAATCGGCTTAAAAATTACCATTTCAAGAAATATAATGGCATTATCTTAAATTAAATATATTTTTTTATTCATAGTAATATCACACTATGCTTGTATAATGAATTATCTGTAATAGACCCATAAAACATGTGTTTTTGATTATTTTGTAATTATTTGTTAAAGTATAATAAATCTAATACCTGTTTAAATTATTGTTGCCACAGTTATATAAATTATTTTCAAAGAAAAATAATATTTCTTGGAAGACAACAATCATGGCATTTAGTTTGACGATATCAATATTAATTCAATTTTATATATTTTTTTTACATTTTAGCCTTAGATATAAAAAAAAATATTAAAAAATATTCACACAAATAACTAAAACAATAAAATAAATATATAAAACTTGTTGTGTATACTGACGGTACGATAGACTATGTAATACATCAAATAATACAATAAATACTAATAAAATAGATTCAAAAAGAAATAAATAAATTAATATCTAGATCAGTGATTCTCAACTCAATTTTAACTATATACATTTCTAAAATTTGGCATACAAAAGTGCCGCGATACAGTAGTTGAGAATCACTGGTGTAGATAATTATATTACAGTATATTAAATAGTAAATCTCGACTATGAGAGTTACTAATAATATTTCAATGCAAATTTATAAATTATATAATTTTTTTCTACTTAACTATTTAGGCTACGAGCGTAGCACCCTGATTAATTTATTATTGTCTATATAAATAATTGGACCCTTTTTTATACGAGTATACGAACTGAATTAAGACTATAAGCGCACCGAAAACGTATGCATGACGTTGTTAACGTTATTCAGTGTGCTCATAACCTAAGACATTTATTTATACTAATTCAGGTACTTTAGGAACTAATCTTACTTCTTTCTTCCTTTTTTAGTATATCATTGCAAACGTTAATGTCAGCCTAATCAGGAATTTTTGACATGAATTGTGTCAAACTCTACCTTCATAATTCAATTATTTACATTTCGTTCACACTAATTAGGCTGAAATACATTAATATGAGTAAATGAATAATGAGAGGAAATGCTTTAAGTAGCTCCTAATAAAAAATGACAGCCTCTGAGGCGTCAGGTGGTTGCGCGGTCGCCGGTAAAAATTTGCCATACTTTTTAAGACTTCGAGAAAATCTGATGTTAAAGTTCATCCATGAAGAGTACAGGTATCATTATCTAGTATATTTAATAATAATAACAGTAATATATATTTATATAATTAGGTACAAAGTAATAGGGAAAGAGCCTAAGATAAGAAGAGAAGGATAAGAAGAGAAGGAAAAGAAAGAAAGAAAAATTGAATAAATATTATTTTAGTTTTGTGTTAGTGGGGCGATTCCACTATATGCATTAATTTTCAAATCAGTGTTCGTTACTTTTTTTAATACTAAAGCTAAGATGAATGTCTAAATTATTTTTCATATTATACACATAGAAATCACATTAGTTATACACATAGTTTGAAACAATATTTCGATAACTTTTACATAAATATAAACAGAAATAACGTCACAGAAAAATAGACGGAAACTAAAAGAAAATGAAGACTAATGAGTCGTAAAGAAGAAATGTTTAAACAAGTAAAGGGTATTGTAAAAGTGAAATGTACTGCGATCTAAAAAGATTGGGTCAACATACCTCTATTTGGTATTTAATTTAAATTCTTATGAAAGAAATGGATTAAAATGTAGTGCTTCAAATAATAATTTAATTTAAAAAAGAAAAAATTAATATTATAAAACTTTAAATGACTAAAATGTCACGCCCGTGAGATAATGAAATCGCCCAGCACTAAATTATAAAGTAATTGTTTTCAAAAATATTAGAATTAATAGAATATTATAGAATAGAAACAATAGAAGGACAATTTGGATGTAATATTTTTCAGTACTAAGTAAACTGTAAAATTTTTACCGTTGCGACTTTAAAACCTGTTAGTAATTAGCTAGTTAAGGTGAGATTGTTCTCGCGATTGGTTCAATTCGCCAATTTTTAATTGCAACAATTAATACTTTATAATACCTACAACACTTTATATAAATTATATACATAAAACGAGAAATACGATGTCATTCAACTCTAACATCTCTTCTAAGACTTCGAACTTCTCTTAATTCGCGACGAACCACTCTGAAAATAAAAATATTCAAATTCTAAAAATTTTCTTTTATTGTACCTAGACATGTGATCACCTGATGTTAAGTTAACAATTGTTACCACGGAGATATTAAAGCTATACTGGCTCGAGGGGACGGATGTGCAATATCCAGATTAACGGTTCACACCTCCACTATACTGAACCGAATTATACTGTACTTTTTTACAGTAGCCGAGCATGTGATCGCATTCCACCTGATGTTCAATTGGAGTGCGATACATTAGCAAAACAACTACTACCACAGTAGTAGACAAAGTGATTGCTTTCTACTATTGCACCTCCCATTGACATTCTCTCATTATACTCGGCTACTTCTCCTTCTAGACCCCTAGACGACAACAGCTTAACATTTATTAAGTTTATAAAGGTTAAGTTTGTATAAAATATTTTCTATTTGAATAATTCACGATAGTGAGATAGATAGTGCTGCGGAGATTAAAAAAAAAGTTACCTAGCAAGACATAATCCAGCGAAAACATCAGCGAGTAATAATAATAGGAATACTCCTTTCCATCCAACATATGTGTGAGATACAGCACCTGCTACCAACGGCCCCAACGCTGCACCTTCAAATAGAAATTTACATAAATTTACACATTTATATTTGAATATAGTCGGCGTACGAAGGTACTAGATAGGTATCATATAAGCGGCGTAGCGTACACATGGAACTGAAAAGAGGAACACCTGCGATAACGAGTGACACCAAACGGCGATAGAAGACCATCCAGCGACTATCGTACTACACCTTGTGTGTCGTATGCAATATACTGGTGCGACTCCGACATCGTATATCATTTACCCACGAACTTAACAATATTTATTATCTAATTACTGATAAAATATTGAATGAGATGAGAAAATTTTACTTTTTTAGAAATATAAACGTGAATTATTTTTTATTACTTACCAATACTGCCGGTACCATCAATAATAGCGGTGACTGTTGCTAATGCCTTATTGTTGCCGCTTAAAGTAGGATGTGTACCTGCAATAAAAATTATATCAGTCCGATGCAAAGTTTATGACAACACTCTATCTAATGTTAAGCTAGGATGCGCTCCATGAACGCAAACAACTGCTACAACCATGGATAAACGTCTGCAACCAGCAGTCCCCTCCACTATGCCAGCTTGAGGAGACGAATGTGCACTGTTTAAATCTACTTCTAAACTGACCCCGAAACGCGAATAGGTCACTACACGGGTGTTACACTGTGGTGGTCTACCCCAGGACGACAGACTAGAGTAATAACCATCATCAGTCTGCCTTCCACTCGTTTACACAAAGTGTACAAAATTATTAAAATTAACTATAATATACGAACCAAGGTCAGCACTAACAGCTGTAGTGATAAGTGCATATGGAGCATTGACAGCAGCACCTGCTACAAGGAGTAGCAATGCACCAATCAACGTACTCAATGCCCCTAATGCCCAATAAGCAGCAAGGGCCGGAGCAGCTGCAATGTAACTCACAGCACAAATCGTTGCAGGAGTACCACTTTTATCTAACAAAGCGCCGGCTAACACGGCACCAATCACACCTCCCCCATCAAATGCAGCACTCAGTCTCGCTGCAGCCGCTGGCGGTAATGCAGCCGATTCCGTTATGTAATATGGCAGCCAGAATAGGAATGTATATGCGACGAATTTAGCAAAAAACAACGATATCGCGAACTCGCAGACCCCCGGAATTTTGAGTGCTCGCTTTAACGATATCGGTGAACCCTCGGTATTATTCGTGTTCGATAACAGTGGCATCAGCTCGTCCGTCTCCTGTGTAATAAACTGTATGTTATTATATACACACACTAAAAATATTGGATAAAATAGTTAACTAACCTCAGGAGTTGTATTTGCGGAGTGCCGAGACGCACGAATATTCGCGCTCTGTAAGTACAAAAATTATATTTGACACTAAATAATGTAAGTTTTTACACAAAATCATTAGTATGAAACACACAAAACGTATAAGTAAAAAGAAAAAAAAACACAAGTGTTAAAAAATGAGTACAAAAACAACACATAATAATAAAACAAAAATGTAAATATAATTTATGTAAACAGCCAATCATTGAATATTATGCGCCGTTTTTTTGATACCTTTCTTATTTGTAAACCAAATGTTACAACTATTCTGCGACTACTTCCTTCCATCCTCAGACGACAATGACTATGATGATGATGATGATAATAGACTTGACTGTTGTGTACGACCCTCGAATGTAATAAGACTACAAAAATCATTTATAATACTTCACGATTTACATTTGAGAGTCGTCACGATCCATTCATACATTACCTGGTCACCAACGATAACTGTGGCATGCTCGTGGTAGTCTTTCGGTTGATCAGTATGTACCTGCGACTCAGGCAATAGTAGAAAGCCCCACACGAGTAGCGCCAATGCCGCTTGACATGCACCCGGTACTGCTAATGCTAGACCCCAATCATTTTCCACAAACGCAGCGGCGAGGACAGTGCCTAAAAAACATTTAAAATATTTTAGTTTGTTCATAAACTAGTATTTTAGGGCTTATGCTGGTAATCATAGTTGTAATTCAATTCAGTGTAAAAAAGAAGAAATTGTAATAGTGAAGTTGTGGCTGTATTGGTTGACATCAACAAAACTAATCTCATACTAACCAAGTACGTTCCCGATGCATGTATGAGCATTCCAGATGCCGAATACTAATCCTCGTTTAGCAGATCCGAACCAACGTCCCATAACACTGACGACAGCAGGCCATCCTGTGCTCTGTACAGCGCCAGATGCTGCTTGAATAGCCAGGAAATATGTCGCAGAATGAATGTTCAACCACCGTGCTGCTCCAAGAAGGGCACAGAAACCGCCTGATAGGACCATGCCACAACACAACCACGATCTTGCTGATACCCGTTCGCACGCCATACCTATAAAATACATTAATTTTAACATACTGCTAAGATTTTATGAAGACTTTATGCATAAAAAAGGGATCATGATCAACTAAATAACAGAACTTAACAGTATTGGGCTATATATCCAATGGGCTATTTAGAAAAATAAAACCCTAAATAATTTTTGAGCAGCCGTGGTCTAGCAACAAGGGACCGGACCCCATCGACCCCATGGTCAAACCTAGCTAAATTTTCCTCGGTACCAATGTAATATGTACTTAGGTCGCTTAGCGCCTATGATACAAGTACTAGCTTAATAATAATAATAATAATAATAATAAAAATACTTTATTGCACAGTGTAAAATCTGCAAAAGGCGAACTTAATGCCTTGAGGCATTTTCTACCAGTTAACCTTTGGTGTTTTGGTGGTGGTGGTTTAGTGGTGGTAGCTTAGAAGAGGCATTTAAAAAATACTTGCCTGAAAGAAACATGCAGGCTGCGTATGTAAATAAGAATGCAGAATCCATTGCTCCTAAAAGTGCAGGTCCGTCTGTGCCATCTACAACAAAACAGATATACTATAATAATAAAATTTTATTTTGCGGATTAGCAGGCAATGTGCTGTTCTATTATATGAAATTAAGCAAAGACAGAATAACCAACACTTAATTATAGAAACAAATACCTCCTTTTCTTAAATAATTGCCACGTTTATTGTTTAAAATTTACTATATTCAATTATTATTTTCTATATTAAAGAATAATTTAACACATCTTGAATATATAATAGTATATTTGTGAGCATAACTTTATAACATGCTATGCCAGCTTTAGAAGACGAGAATGCACCATATAGATAGACAGTGCACATCCCTCTCGTTATATCTAATTACTTATAAACTTTTCCCACGGATGTTACATTGGAAAGTAATGGTATTAGGCCAGGACGGCAGACTGAGCTAATAAGCATCATCCGTCTGCCTACCACTTTTTAAATTATGTTTTGTGAAATGTTGATAAACCTCCATAAAATATTATAATGATTTTGAGTATAAGCAGTGCATAATACAAGTTAGTCCAAATTTATAGATATAAATAAAAAATACATACTAAATGGTGGCCAGCAATCATTATTGGTGCAGTTTCCGACGAGTTGTCCACGTACTACCGCAAATGGTCTTCTTGTGACATGATAACTGCAGTAAGCTATGAATGTAACAAGTAGCACACTCCCTCGTTGCCTGAAACAAATGCAACAAATTAGTTATGTTATGTCATCCTGGGGTAGTACCAACCACCATTTTAAAGTGGCGAAGCGACCTATCCATTTGGGAATAGCTTTCAATTAGCTACACTCAGATAGATCACATTTGTTTCCTCAACCAGCATAGAGGACAGCCCTTAAAACTTTGGGATACTTCCAGTGGATAATTATTGGATTAAATCAGTCCCAGTTAGAGTTAAAACGCAGTACCAAAGGTTCTCAGACACTTAAAACTAATTTTAAAATCACTTTTAATACATAATTACATTTAATTGTCAGAATCCTTCCACTTGTTACAAATAGGTTAGGTTAGATTTAGGTTTGTATGCAGAAATCCTTCCACCCGTTACAAATAGGGTAGGTTAGGTTTATGTTTGTATCTATTTAATGCAAGAGCAGAGCGAGCGAGGCGATTGCCACGCAGAAATCCTTGTACCCATTACGAATAGGTTAGTTACATTTAGGTTTGTATTAAAATTGAGTGTTGCTTAAGATGAAAGTGGTACCAAATTGAAGCTCTAACTATGTCTGATTTAACACAATAATTATTTACTCAAATTTCTAAGATCTCCAGATAAAATCGTAACTCAGTATAACACTCTAGCTTAACATAAAGTTGAGTCACCTTACATGCTACTATAAAAAAACCCTGATCAAGGTTTCTACTGTAAAATATAAAGTAATTACTCACATACAGAGTACAAATTCTGGGGTTTGTAACTACTTCATTCCAATATACATATTTAGCAATAAATATGGATTTCAAAGTCAGGTACGTACTTAAAGACCCTTTGTTAATTAGGTGATTACTATATTTATCAAATATGCGTGATAATATATATGGAATAGAACTTGAAAAAATAAACTAATTTATCGAAACTTCACTGTTTAAAATAACTGACATTTTATTTAAAATAATTAGAATATATAGAAGAATAAACAAAGAAGCATGTAAACTCACCAACGCAGTGCATCTAGCCGGAATGTTGGACACATACGGGTTCTAATCCACAGTAACAGTCGTGCTCCAACTGGTAGGGGCTCCATGATGCCGCCACTCATATCTTATGCTGGATACATCCAAGATATTATAAACTAGTCGTCACTTACACTCCGACGCGACTAAATAAACTAAACACACGCCGTCAGTCGCTCGCACAGACTGCCACACAAATGACGTTGAAACTTGAATGACGTATAAACAAGTTAGACACGTATAAACGGTTTTTTTGTTATGGCATTACAACAATCTGCCACTGTCAAAATAAATATTTTTGCATCAAGTTATTGAACATTATGGATCATTCACTCATTACGCTAGACAGTCAAATCAAATACCAAGTCAAAAATAGCTTTAGTGATAAAATCTTTAGTGAGACTTCTAACGGAGTTTTGAAGGGAAAATTAACCTACAGTTCTCACATTCTGGGAAGGCAAAAGGAAATTCGATGCTTTCTTGTGTTTGTCAGGAGCCAATAGCCGAAAAATACTTTTCTAAAGTTTGAGACCACAGAGATAAATAATAATAAATGAACAATTGGATGAAAAAGAGTGGTAGGCAGACTGATGATGGATATTAGCCATCCGGGGGGTAATACCACCACTTTCGAATGTAACACCTGTGAAGTGAACTTGTCGCGTTTCGGGAGCAGTGTGAAATTAGCGAGAGGAGTGTATAGCGATAGGAGTGTGCACTGTTAATCTAGACAGTGTATACTCGTCTTCTCAAGACGGCATAGCGGAGGCGACAGCTGCCCGTAGAGATTTGCCTGCCTGTAGTAGCAGTTGTTTCAGTTCAGGGACCGCTCAACTTTAGGTACATCATGCCGAGCTACAATTTTAAAAAATCGGGAAAAGTATCGGGAAGAACTTTATAATTACTACGGAACATCGTAGTCTACAGCAAAATTTACGCCGCGCCCGCTAGTGGTAGACAAGGTGAAACTAATAAAAGCGCGCTAAATTTGAAAAGGTTGTTATTATACATTGTAAGTATCACGAATGAATAGCAATCAATAGTCTATTTGTTGAAGTGTTATTTATGTTTATAGAGTAGTGGTTCTATATAGTCTGTGGTCTATGGCAGAACCTTGCTTGACTATTAGCGTGTTTACTGACTGACTGCTGGCAGACATTCATTGATTCATCGCCGGTCATTCAGCTGTAGCCGGGCTGAAGTGATAGTCGCGTTTGATTTGCTCGTTGAAAATAGCTATTTGAAAATTGAGTTGTTTTTTCATAAATGTTTATTAGTATACACTAAGGTACATTGTAACATTAAGTGACTCAGATCCTGAAGAGTAAGTAATTTTAAATATTTTACTTTAGATTTCAGGAAGTAATATAATATCGTATTACAATTATGAATTTTTGCAAGGTTGTATATATGTTGTAGTTGTGTAAAATGTGTAAATAAAACATTTTTTTTAAAACAATAATATAGTTTTGTTCGGGTATCGTGTAAATAAATAATGCTTTTCTTTTTTATTATGATTATTCGTTTGATTAGTGAGGTTCTGTTAGGTTATAAGTAAATATGATGAAAAGCCCTGTAAGCACTAGCGTAGCGGGTCGAGGGGGGCGTAGATCACTCGCCGGGGTGCGGGGGAATTTAGGCTTTACAACCGTCAGTGAATGAAATAAAATCTTATATTAACCACAATGTTATTCAACGATAAATTTTCTATAGTCGGAGTTAATTAGGAGTTAAATATACATCATAGTGATGCGGTGCAATTATTATTATTTTATTATTATTTTTGATGTAAATTATTAGAAAATGGGGGGGGGGGGGGGGGGACTTGGGTTAGGCTTCGCCTCATCAAGGCGGTATAGCAAAGGCGACTGCTGCCTGTAGAAATTTCTTTGTGGTAGCAGTTGTTTCCGTTCATGCTCTGCTACGCCGGCTTAATAATACGAATATGCTGCATCCATCGATATGTCACACACCTCTGGTTATACCCGACGTTCGCCTTACATCACATAGTTGGATTAGTTTCGTTAAAGTTAAAGTTTAACATTAAGCTCGCCTATTGACTTGGTCAATAATTTTTTTTAATAATAAATAAATAAAAGATTTAATAAGTGAGAAAGAGACGAGAACGCTTAACGGCGGTAAATTAAAATTAAAAAAAATTTTTTTACCAAAATTTTTCATTATGAAAATTTCAATAAAAACCTATCAAATAATTATATAATTAAGGAAGGTTTCAATGTTCTACGATCCGTTATTAGTAAAAGTAACCATCTGTAATTTACCATTAAACTAGTAATCGCATTGGCTACATTTAAGCGGAATCCAAATCTGAGTTCCTACCTCAAGGTCGGACACTTGGCTACAATATGTTTGAAATATCTAAACATCATTAAACATCATCATCATCATTGGTACTTTAATATTTAATTACCTTGAACTGTCACAATTGCCCACTAAGCCTTTCTCATGGCCCATAAACCTTATTAAATTGCAAAATACTCTATACACGCGTATTTAATATTATTTATTTATTTTTAAGGCACTCATACAGGCTACAGTACAAACATGTTTCTGAATATAAATTTTAAGTGTTAGCGCTATACTGTAGCCCAAAATAGTGTGCACGCAATAGAATATACAAAGCAAAGCCACTAAAAAATTAAACTACTTAAAATCTAATTATTATAAAACTACATGTTCTATTAAGTAACCTCACACACAGAGGCGGCTTTACCTATAGTGCAGGGTGTGCGGCGCACACGGGCGCCGGGTCTAAGGGGGCGCCGAGCACCCTCTGATCTAATGCAACACCTCCAAAGACACTACTCATTTCCCGACATTATTTAAAATTGCACTATTTGCACCCGAATTTCCGTTTGAAAATATAACTGTAAGTATTCCATTTTCACCCCTTTTTTTTTTTTTTTTTTTATCGTGAGGAAATCCATTACGGACTTCCTGGCACTACTGGGATAGTGCCAGGGGTATGTCGGACTCCCTGGGGCAAGCGCGCATACATATTGTCGTATGGGCGCCAGCGCGGCAAGCTCGATAGCGCGTGCGCGCGAGGTGTACCGACTAAAACCTCACGGTGTTCCTCTCGATCGCCAGATGGCAGAGATACGAGTGCGCTTTAGCAGTCTTCCGCGTCTCTGCCAGCGGCGGTCCGCTGCTACCCTACAGCAGACCCCACACGGAGTACTCTAACTCTCTACGTCAAATGTAGCGAGAGGCGCGCGCAGGAACACGCTCGCCACCTCTCGTTCGCTATACGGGCGACAGTCTCCCATCGACTGCCGCCCAGCGAAGCTAGGGAGGGACCGGAGGGTTCGCAAAACGAACCCTCCTCCTCGTCGCGGGTCTTGCGCGTCTGACGGGCGGTGCGTCGGCGGCGGTTTCCCGCGCTCTTTCTGCTTCTTCCTTCTGTAGCATGACCGCCTCGCAGAAGGTGATGGCCGCATCCCAGGACCTCCGGCTGGAGACCATGGCCTTGACCACGGCCGGCAGCGAGAGGTCGGTCGTCCCGGCACCTGCAACAAAATCACGTCGCAGTTGAGTCCAAGCGGAACACTCCTCCAGCGTGTGTTGTGCGGTGTCCTCAGTGCAGTTGCCGCAGTGATGACAGGCGGTCGTCGTCTCTCTTCCGGCTATTTTGCAGAGGTACTTTCCGAAGCAACCATGCCCGGAAAGTATCTGCGTGAGCCGGAAGGTGAGCCGACCGTGCCGTCTGTTCGCCCACTCCTTGAGGACGGGGCGAATCGCCTCGATAGTGCGAAGGCCGGCGGTTGGTTTCCATTTTCACCCCTAACCTAACCTAACTAACGGATTATGGGGTTGTTTTATTTTATAATGTTTTAAATAAAAGTGTAAATTTCTTTACATTAATGGCTGTTAAGAGATTTTTTTTTAATTAGTGGCACTAACCGACCAAAGTACATATTATAACTTAGTTACATTGGTACCGGTCAGAATTCAGCAAGGTTTAAACACGGGTGTCTTCGATCACTACACCACGGCTGCATAGAATCTAATATTATCAAGTAGAAAGTGATCAAATGTGCTGAAATATATATAATAACTAGTATTAAATTTAACGGTAGTATTGAAGGTCATTATCTCCGAACAGTTATCGCTTCAGTAACTGATTCGACACGAACAGTAAATAACACTACTAGCACATGTCGGTGATCCTTACCTTAAGGGTTATATATTTCCCAATTGCTTTAAGCATATGATTGCTACGACCTTGACACGCAAAAAAAAAATAACCACGCTCTAGAATCTAAATCATGGGTTTGCGAAAATAATGATGTAAAAATGAAATTCATTCAATAACTTTTCACCGAGAAAAACTATAGGAAATTATTTAAAAAATAACTTTTTTTATTATTTATATCCTGTAGTTTAATATACATTTTAGACACGTACATTACGGTTACGGAGTAAAACTGCTTCAAAAAGTACAGCTGGCAACAAATATAGCCTTAACGTGAAGGCCAACACCCTGAGCGTCCATACGTTTTGTTTTACAACATTGTTTGAAACATAGCAGATTCATGTTGAAATTAAGTAATTTTATAACTTTCTCAGCACTAATTAATTATCGTAAATCACTACAATAAACAAATACCTACGGTACAGAATATATAAAATACATGTTCAATATTTTAAACATATTATATTGGTTATATTTTGCGATAATAATTAGTGCTGAGAAAGTTATCAAATTATTTAATTTTAACATAAATTTGCTATGTTTCAAACAATGTTGTAAAACAAAATGTGTGGACGCTCGGTGTTGCCTTTCACGTTAATACTTAATGCTAATAAAAATAAAATTTCTTACAAGAATCTTACAAAAAAAATTGCGCGCCCGTTCCATGTGTAAAAGTTATAAATAAATTCGGTAAAGGTCAAGGTTTAGAGGGTATAAATCCACAAAAGCGCACCCCTTGTATTTTTGTATAATTTGAAGTTGTTTCTATTTCACTTTTCTTTGAATACCTAATAGAAATGTATTTGTATTTCTACAATACTTAGTCATTTCGAATAATGAGGATTAATACACAATGTATGTGGAACATACTATTATCTAATGGTAACTCAACAAAATATGATGAGCACCGTTCGAAAATTCTATCTAGATTTCCCGGCCGGGTGATTTACGACGCGCCGCTTGACCTTGATATTGAAACATAACTTTTATTCACTTGTGCGTACAAGCCAAAATACGGTACAAGTTTCAAAATGTGACGCAGTGAGGGTCACAAAATGGAAAATCGATCAGCTTTTCATTTAGTTAGTCTATTTGTAGTTAAAGTTTTGCATACTGTCGGTTAAGTTAATTTTATCGTTTAATTTTAAATACTGCAAATACAATAAAGTAACTAAGGAATGTTGTAAGAAGAAGTATTGGCGTCCACAATGATTAATTACAACATTGAGTGAGGTATGGATAAGGACATCTATTTTTTTTTATGTTGACCCGACATGGCCTCGAATGGCCTGGTGGTAAGCTCAGTAGAGGTCCATGAGCACTGACGACTGGGGAACCGCTTGTACGGTGGCCCCAGTCGCCACTACTATGCCGGCCGGAGAAGGTGCTTTTTGAAGGATCCAAGGTGATAGGATTTTAATAGTTATAAACTAATATGTAACTTGGTATAATAACAATTTCTACTTTTTGGTGGTTATTTTTTTTCAATAATAACTCATTTCAACAGTGGACAGTAATTGTTTTAATATTGATATGTTTCAATTATTGCTGTACTCAGAAGCAACATAGATAACCGCTATGGTTTCTGGTTTCATATTCTGAGTATGTAAATAATAATTTGTTGTCAGGTTCATGTTCATCATGACCAATACGTAATTTGAAGACAAATATAATTTGTATTAGGTTAGGTTAGGTTTCTTTAATATTTTAATTCTTTTTATAAGCTGTTTACTGTCGTCCTGGAGTAATCAAAGGACCGATAAAAGTGTTATAAATTTTTATATTAACTAACTAGTAGCATAGAGTATCCATCCTTGTGGGAAATGTACGGAACAAATACATTTTTTTAGGACATACATAAAGATTAGTAGTGTGAGAGTACTTATTTTTGTATCTTTTCCCAGAACTATCTCCTACTTTTCTCTTATAAGATATGTTCTCTAATAGAGCCTATTTTTTTGTTAATTCTATTTTAACTGTAGTATATTAAAATGGAATGAAATATAATCGTTTACTTTATCCTTCTGTGTTTCATAACCTATTCCAAATGATGGAAAGGTGACGCGTTCCCGTAGGCAAAGACGGCGATGATTTCATGAATAAAAAAATCTAAATTCCTAGTAGTTTTTTTAATGACAATTTGAATGTACAATACCCTGTTTTTGAATCAAGATGTGATAATCAGTTAACTGTTGACTACAAGTGACTATAACGAATTCTTCCTTCATTTAATGGTCTTAGAAATAATCATCTTTTTTTTTTACTTATCTTTTTTTTTTAATTGCAATTAATAATTGTAACGGTATTTATAAACTGATCTCAGATGTTCTTATTATCATCGCAGAGGTTAGAAGTTAGTGGTCTAGGTTTTACATTTTGTATTTAAGGACTGCCCTCAACCCACTTTTCCTTAACTATCAATTTGTTGCTCTGAGTTTATAGATATGACGACCGTGACTCTCATCAGCTGATAACTGTTACTATGGTTTTGATACGGTAGTTTTCAGTTGTATTATAAATTTGATAAATGTATTTTCTTTGAATCAAATGCAACAATAAATAGTTAAACACAATTTAACTTCATAATAAGATTCTTTTATATGAAAATGTATGTATTACTCATATGTGTACACCGTATGTGTATAATTGTAAATTATTATGGGTTCCCTATCCAAATTTTTCCTCTATTTTAACAGATTGAGGGATGATTTTGCAAAAATTCTGAAACCCGCAATTGTTTATTTCTTACCTAAATTTTATTTTTTATAAGAATCCCTTACTTGAAAACTGATGGGTTCTCTATAAGTTTTCGTTTGTTTTTTTTTTTCGCAAAAAGTAGCCTTTTTGCCTTACCCAAGATGAACTCTAATACCCTAACCAAAATTTATAGAATTCTGATCGGTTTAGGCGTGAAAAGGTAACTTTTATATTTGTAATTTAATAGATATAGATTATGATTTGTAGGATGAGCACGATGATTGATTTATAATTGATAATGTGAATTTTCTTTGATTGTCTGAACTGACAAGTGATGACTGATAACTATTGCACAAGATTATCGTTTTGTAATTTGCATCTCCAAATAATATGTTCGATATTTATTATTTTAATACTTCCGGTTATCATCATGATAATAGTGAGTCAGTATTGTTTATAATTATGTTTCGGTTTCAAATTTTATAATATTCATAGGGTTGTCGCTTTCTTCAACTGAATTGTGTTAAAGTAAATTACTTTTTTTTTAAAATATTTGTTTAGGGACTTTTAACCCGTCAGATTACGCCAGTCTCAACCTTATACATTAATAAACAGAACTTATAACTATTACTTAAATCTGCTTATTTTTAATAATTTTTACAATTTTATATATACATTCAGCTGAGTCGGACAAAGGATCCACTAATGCTGTCTTCATGACACCGAAATCCCATTTAGTAATTATTAACGCCGTTTGTTTAATTTTTAAACAATTCTATAGCGCGTTTGAAGTAGGTTGCATCCATCACCAAGGAGACGAAAGATCGAATATGTAATTTAATTTTCCCTAAAATCTATGAAAAAAATCTATGTATACATTACAATTAATTGCGAAATATATTTATCACCAAGTACCATTTTTCATCTCTTTATTGTCATATCTATTTAAATCTTATATAATCTTATTATCATTTTATTATGTTTGACAGGTTTATTATTTTATTACTTAAGTAGACATTATTACTCCTTTATACATAAAAAGTGTCTACTACTTTAGAATTTCCTCTTCTCGTTCTACTTTTACTTAATCTTCTATGATATGTATACTATGTGCGAAATACCACTATGTGTATTGAATCATAATTAAATCTGCGCAACCATAAAGCCTACAAACTTATACAACCTAGGTGTCTTCTGAGAAATAATTTCAATAACTAACGGGATGAAATATTAATATTTCAAATATAGATTAAGATTGTTTATAGCCTATACGATAAGGCACTTTGTTAGTAATAAGCGAATGTTTATTTAGAATAGGTAATATCTGAAATATTCGATTGTCATTTTAAACATTTCGTTAATGCGAAATCGAATATTTTTGTATTGATTCCACCTGCGTTGACGTTAATGGTGCCCAACTGCACGATAATTATGGCATTAAAACTATGGCTACATTAAAGATTTAGCGTTTAACGTGTAATGCCAATAGTATAGACGTTAATAGAATAATGCGTCAAAGTATTGCCCACATTAACGTAATGCATTAATAATTGAGACAGCTCAGAAATAAACAGGTTATATTTCGAATGAAAACCAGGCACATAGTTTTGCCAAGGTAAGGATTTCGAATGATTTTTAGATCATAGACTTATTTTAGGAAATCATATCATTTCGAACGATGAATGAAAATTCGATTGCCGATTTTCAGATAATTTGAATAATTCGATTGTCATCTGAGACCAAAGTATATTGGTATCGCTAAGAATTTAACGAGATTTGAACCCGAGTTTGTGAGTTCTACAGTTAGACTACGGCACCCACAATGAGTTTTTTTAAAGAGTAACTTTTAATTTGTGCGGCAGCAGTTTGTTGTCCCGCAATAACTAGAAAACCAAAAACAAAATGGTCTAAAGAGTTGTATAGCAAACAGTTCCACAAACACTCCAGTTCCCTGTATTTCTATCAGCGATTTGCGCCCAGACAACGTTTTCTACGTAAATAAAATACTTGCAGCCCGTTCGATGTCTCCTTTTGTAAGGAGGAAGGAGGAGGAGGTCAATAAAAATTACTCACGAGCTTATTGCACTATGTGAAATGGATGGCGCCATGAATCGCTACGTCAGATTTCATAGATTCCCTCCCCCTCCCGCCGCCCTCCAAAAATAATAATTGAGGGTGATTGAGAGCTTAGGCTTATAAGACTGCATGAAACGGTACGGAAATCCATACCTTGGTCGCAACGAGCCCTCGATTGTGCCATGGATACCATACCTGTAATTACCAATGTCATGGATTACGACTACCTTGGAATTCGAGTAGATTGACGTTCTGCCAAAATTCTTTTAACGCTCATGGTAAAAATTTTGGCTTAAATTTAAATTTGGATCAAAGAGTGTTGAGCAGAATTATGGTCGTCGATTCTACACGTTGGCCTACTTCTTTTCGCGTGAAAGTGGCATAAAAGGAAGGTATGTCAATGATCGCTGATTTTTAATTCGTGGAAGTCCGATGCTCAACACAGAGCATCGTGTAGAGGACGGTTAATAATTTAATATTATGCAATAGTATTTCGCAATTTATGTGACATAGTAGAGCAGCTTTGGCTTTGGCTACTTCAGTCTCTAACTTGTTAGCGTGCGGACGGTTCGCGTCGATCGTGCTCTCGCGGGTCGTGTATTTTCATGCGATTTAATTCCGTGCCGGTTCATAAGTTCTTAATATTTTAATGTTATAGTATTCAGTGATAATTATTTATGGTGAGTATCCTTTGTTTTAATTTACATAGTGTATAGTTTTTTTGTTTCTGTTTAATATATATTATAACAATTTAATGAAACATTTAAATATAATAAAATTGACTTAAATTAATTATGATAAACTTAGTGGCACTAAAATATTTTATTAGTTAATATTGTAATGTTATTATTATAGTTTCATCTAATTAAATATTATCACATAATTATTTTACGAGTTTTTTAATATTATGCAATCCTTTAACCTATATCTTCTGTAAAAAAACCCACTAATAACACTAACCCTATGTAAAAATTAAGACCTCGATTTCTGAAACGACATTTTAGAGGAAAGTGATCTACTGATTTGCACAATGCTCATTGTTGGTTCCTATTAATAATTATAATTATATTGTTCTAAAATCATATATAATTTTTCAATTAATATTTGGGATTTCAAAAATTGATTATTTGTAAGAATCTGAGAATTTATTTGAAAAATATGTCGAATATCTGTTTCTCAGGATGCAGATTGTCTAGTTTGGGGAATCGTGTGTTTGTAGTTTTCGTCTTTAGGGATCCACCAAGCAGACCCACCGATGGGTCACTGAATACTAATATGTCTCCAAAGACCCACTGACTGAGGACCCAGAAAGTAAAGAAATGTGTCCTTGTATTAGTGAGTCTTCTAAGACAATTATATCTCAGTCAGAGGATCCACTACTGTGTCTTTATAGTGTATCATCAGTATTTAGATACTCAAAAACAGTAGTTTTCTTGTTTAAACAGATTTTTATTATTAAGTATATAAGAGATTTGGAATGGACTATGAACGGATCCGTGATTACAGATTTTTTGAAAACAATTATAACTATTGTGTTTGGTGTTGTACTGTGTAATTTATTATTTATTTTTTGTGCTGTATTTAGATTAAAATTGTGGGTAGCAAGGTTACAAAAAAAAAAAAGGTATAGAAAATTGAAGCGAAAGATAGGTTAAAAATAACGATTTTCTCGGAAGTGTTATTTCCATCAAGGGTCCCGAGTCCCACGTGTTTTTTTTTTTAAATTAGGATACTACAATGCCACACTGTGGTTCCTGAATATCTTTTTTAAATACTCAATATCTAATTACCAAAACTTTATTTTTATTATAATACGAGTATATTTTATATAATTTACCACACATATTATAATTTATTGCAAAATATTTAAAAAATATTAAATACACGGCCTCTGCCCTTCCATGAAGTCTTTTAACAGGCGTAGCATTTTCGTAGCATCTCTTTGAGGGCGTAGGCACATTTTTGTGCAAAAAATGATGTTTTTCCGGCACCATTTACTGAAACAGGAATCACAACTGTTAGTGTACGTCATTAAACATAGTTTTTTCGATTTCAATTACAATCGATTAAAGTTTTTTTTTTGGAATAATTAACATGTATTTGGCTCTTACACATTTTTTGCTACCACTATTCGTAGCATGCTGCATGCTTTCTCAATCGACGCGTAACTCTATGATATTTTTTCGCACAGATCACGTTGGCTACTACGTCACGATTATTATTTAATTATTATTATTTTAAATTACAATTAAACTAAATTAAATAATTTAATATAATAATTATAGTAAAACTATTTATACGTATCGGTTGAAACTCTATATTATTTTAAAAATATAGCTATTACGTTCGTGAGGTACAATAATACACGACTTCGGTCTTAACACCAATTTATTGCATACGACACACAATAAAATAGAAGCAGGAGTCGCTGGATAGCCTTTAGTCGCTGTTCAGTATCACTTGTTATCGCAGAAGTTGCTTGTATCGCATCCAAAATACACGGACACACGGGTGTCCCTATTTATCCTTAAATTTGAGTAAGCTTGGAGAAAGCTCTCGTCGAAGTTGTTTATCAATTATGATGTAAAGAAAATCAGCGCGCGCGTGGGCGAAGCTAAGTTCTTTACGCGACGGGACTCCGCTAAATGCTGCCTCTTTCTTTGTGTCCCATTGCGATGATATAGCGTCTATCATGTCAATTCGTAGCAGAGGGCTCATTTTCATTGCTAACATTGCCCGCGTAACGGCTGAAGAGATTCAGCATGTCTGTATGTCCATTCTTATTTATTATTAGCAACTTTGACGAATGCTGTCTCTTTCGCACCCTAGGTGCACGTAACAGTCATTGTTTGTGTCCTTTCATTGCTAACATTGCCCGCATAACGGCTGATGAGATTCAGCATATCTGTATGCCCATCTTTATTTGCACATGCTATGCTAACTCAAATATCTCATACAATCTGTAGTAGTTCCATATCGACTAATGTAAATAAGTCTTTAACACGCCTTACGAAAATTTGCCTTAACCAATGAATTGCTGAAGCATTATGTTAACTGCGAGTTTCAATATTCAAAATTATTTTTATTTTAATTTATAACATCTAGTTGCAATATGTTCTTAAACCAAAAGCATGTAAGCATGATTGAATGAATGAATGAATAGTTATTAACCATTGTGGTGCATTGTTATTAGTCTGCTTTCAAGTGTAACTAGTCGCATTTCGGGTTCAGTTTGGAAGTATCTAGGTCTGATAAGAGGAGTATGCCGTCTTAAAGAAATCCACTTTCTTTACCTTCGTCGTCACCCCAAATCTACAAAGTGGAGGCGACTGTTGCCTACATAAATTTCTCTGTGGTTACATTGTTTACATTCATGGATAGCATTCTAGTTTAACATCAGACGAAATAAGGTCACATATACTTTAGCGTGCGTTCTGTCAGATGTCATACAATGTCAATCAATATAATAAATCAATATCAATAGTTATTGCTAATTATGTCCAATGTGCATGTCCTTCACAATCAATCGGCTATCGCGTAGGTGGTCATAGAATTATTTTAACACTCTCTGTTCTAACGCTCTGTATAGGGGGAGTAGGGGAGCCCACGTTGTTAAATGGGGATTTACTCGAGCGTCGTAGGGACCTACCAAATTTTTGAAGATTAGATAGTAGAAAGAGTGGTAGGTAGACTGATGATGGTTATTAACCCAGTCAGCCGTCCTGGGGTTGTACCACCTCTTTCGAATATGATACCCGTGAAGTGACCTTGTCACGTTTCGGGAGCAGTTTGAAAGTATCTAGTTATAGCGAGAGGAGGGTGCATTGTCAATTTAGATGGTGCATACTTCGACAGCTTCAATAATTGTAGATGTGAGGGAAGCGAGGGACTTGTATCAGGATCGTGGCAAGTGGCGTTCTGTTGTTCCCGCCTATCATGGTGGGAAAAAGGCGTCACAACTACTGTTACAGAAAAATCTCTACGTTTCCTCCGCTATGCCACCCTAAGGAGACGAGCATGTACCATCTAGTTTGACAGTGCACACTCCTCTCGTTATACCTGGCTACTTTCAAACTATTCCCGAAACGCGACAGTCACTTCACGGTTGTTACATTCAAAAGTGGTGGTACTACCTCAGGACGGCAGACAGGACAAATAACCATCATCAATCTACCTACCACTCTTTAATAGTACCTATTGAAAAAATTTCCTAGAAAAAGAAAAAATAAAATTATATAAGAATTTATTTCTATATTTAGGTCCCGGAAAAGGGCAAAATATTATATATTTGTTAGCTGGTTTTATTTTGCAATTTCAGAGAAGTTATTATTATACATTTCCTGGAATTTCTGATCGTATGGAAATTTTATTAAATATCGTCCTCTAGTTATCTTTTATATCTATACTAATACATAAATGTGAAAGTAATTTTTTTACACCGCAAAATATAATAGATTTCGATAAAAATTTGGTGAGGAGATAGATTTCATTTTGAGAAACGCTATCGTGCAATACTAACCGCTCTCATCATATTACTTAGGGTGGTTTGCACCAGAGAAGGCCGGTTAAAGTAACTTTGACTGCTACTTTAACTTTAACTTTGACAGTTATCTTTACTTTTACTCCACGCGCGTTGCACCATCGTGTAAATTAATTCGTTATAGTTAAAAGGGTTGCTGGTGTAATAAGGAGTTAGATAAATAATACAAGATTTAAATGAATTCTCTCAATACAAACAAGAGCGGCTTTTCAAAGATTTAACGTTAGCGACATTGATTTAACTATTACTTTAACTTTAACCGGTCGAAATTCGCCAGTAACGGTTAAGGTTAAAGTAATCGTCAAATGTGACAGATTTTTTTTTAAGCAAACCAATTTTAACTTTAACCATTACTTTAACGTGACAGTAATAGTTAAGTCATATGGTGCAAATGGGCATTAATCGATTATTCTAGGTCAGGCCTAGCCAACACGTGGCCCGCCTCGTGTAATTTTGCGTCCCGCCGAGTATTATAATTTTCAGTTTTGTTCTCATTCAACTTGATATTTTTGTATATATTTATGCAGTAATCAAACGAAATAAACATGTGTTTTCAAATCTAATACTCATTACACTAAAGCATAATAACAAAGTTTTATTTATTTCCTTTCTGCATTACGCCCGACCAAGACCAGGCGACCAGGCCTGCTTTCTTTCAACTTTTTTTGTTTGTTTCAGGTGATTACTACTTAAGGATTAGTACTTAAAGACTGTACCTAAAGACTTAGTAGCTACCTCTTGTGTCTTACCAAAGGTGCCAATTGGTTTTACAAGATCTCAATATTTAAGTAGTTAAGTTTTTTATACACAAAAATGGATCCTGGTCATTATGATTACGACCGAAAGGAGAATCCAATCACCGATGCGGGCTTTATGTCTAAGATTATGTTCTGGTAAGTTTGTATATTATTTACAATTATTAACCGAACGTAAACCTCATGCATGACAACCGAAAATATATGTGATTGTCTCTCGATGACGCGTCAAAACAAGAAATGTTAAAATATGTATTTAATTTAGTAGATATATAATACACTAAAGTTACCATTATCTGTAGTTTATATAAATATTAAAAACGTTATACGAGTGCCGTAATTTGCGAGAGTCCACCGACGCGATCAACGGTTAGTCCATGGTCGTTCTCTTGTAACCACAATAGCAATTAATTTACATTAATTTCTTGGAATTTCTCGCTAATTTGAATCGACTTTAATTTTAGGTACACGAAGGAGATATTCGATAAAGGTCGCAAGGGTCAACTGGGTATATCAGACTTGTATAAATGTGCTGACCACCACGAAGCTGCTCCTCTCGGTGATACCTTTGCGGAGACATGGACAAAAGAGCTTAAGGGAAATGGTTTGTTTCATAAAATTTAATCGAATATCTATTATATATTTATTTATTTAGTCAAAAACAACTGAAATGTGGAAATAAGAGTGGTAGGTTGGATGACTGATGATGGTTTTTTGTTCTGTCTGCTGTCCTGGGGTACTACCCCACAACTTTCGATTCTAACACCCGTGAAGCGTTTCGGTAGCCGTTTCAGAGTAGCCAGGTGTAACGAGAGGAGTGTGCACTGTCAATTTAGATAGTACATGCTCGTCTCCTCAAGTCGGCATAGTGGAGGCGACTGCTACCCGCAGGTTTCTCTGTAGTAGCAGTTGTTACCATTCATGGTGTGCACTGTCAATTTAGATAGTACATGCTCGTCTCCTCAAGTCGGCATAGTGGAGGCGACTGCTACCCGCAGGTTTCTCTGTAGTAGCAGTTGTTACCATTCATGGACCGCACTCTAGGTTTACATCAGGCGGAGTGTTGTCACACGCCGAGCTACAATAAAAAAATGACTGATTTGATTAGAATTATAATTGTCGCAACGGAGATAGAGTGATTAGTCAGCGTGCCAGCCTCTAAAAATATGTTTTCTTCTGTTTATCTATAATTGATTATAATAAGATTTGTTAAGTGGTAAGTGGTTGCGAGTATCTGTTAGTTTACTGTTACCACTAGACCTCTATTGATTGATAAGCACTTGGGCTAACTTCAGTCTTTTGATTGGTCTGTCTGTGGTTAGCTAGTCAACCGACTCGCCGCACAGTGTTTCGACTAGTACAAGCTAGCGGGACAAAATTATTTTTTCACTTATTTCAATTGTTTATGTATATTCCAGGTATCTTAAGCTATTTTAAGAAAAAAAAAGTTAAAAAATGTGTACTGTTTTTGTATTAATCGAAATGTAGCTGCAAAGCGGAAGTGATTTACTAATGTGTATCATTTATTCCCTATTGTCGCTAATTGTTCTTTAATTAGCTACGTCTACCTACACACATATTTGTTTACAAACAAATTTCTAGGAAAAAAATAAAAATAATAATGATAATACGCTCATTTATTAATTTACAAAATATTATTTCTTTTAAAATAAATTATTACAAACCTGATATTGATATTCTATATATCAATTAATTACAATAACAATCTCTATATATCATTTATTTACAATAACAAGATGTTTCAGTAAAATAAATATAATATTAAATAACTTATATACTAAGTCATAAATTATAAGCAACTAAAACACACAATAAAATAAGAACAATAATTATAATAAAAAAATACTTAAACCTACTAATCACCATCAGATGACTCGTCATCACCGCTTTCCCATTCAGTAGAATATTCGGAGAGTAAATAATCCTCATTTAATTCGTGATGATGACTTACTGATGGTGTTTCCGACGGCAATGAAGGTGGGATAATCAACTGCAGAACCTCCGATGGCAAAGAAGTAAATTTTTTTCGCGGTAATTCTCTATACGAGTTGATAACAGGATCGGACGTAATTAAAAGCATTCTCAAAAGATCTGTATTTGTGGCAATACGTGACCGCTTCCTGGTGTGCCGTTCACGGAATCTACGGCAGTCTTTATTTCTTGCCTCCTGGGCTTCTTCGGAGAGTTGTCCAATGGGAAGAAGACAAGTCTTAATAACTTCCGCGCTGTGTACAAGAATTTTATGCACAGTAACGGGCATGGAATACCACGAATACAGATCAAGGTATAATTTTCTAGTATCAACACAAAACTTTTCGAATTCAATATAATTTATGTCATATCCCGATGACAAAGTTCTTAAAATTACATGAAATCTACGAATAAGGTTTACGTCCAATCCTGTAATTTCGCTGCTCAATTCAGCTTTGGAAAAAAATCTACGTGCTGTGTTTCCATCGTTTGTGTTACCATACCCAGGTTTTGGTTTATCTACTATGAGACCCATACGATCTTTAAAAACTTTTTGTATCTCTTTTGAGCGTTGCTTCACAATAGCTTTGTCGTTATCTCCCCTGACTTGCCACTTTTTTATTTCTAAACGATAGCTGATGTGAAGCAAACATTCAAATGTGCGGATCCACGCATGTAAAGTAGATAAACCAAATGCAAGGTGTTCTTTGTTGCTGGAATATTTTTTTGAAACCTCGTTCATAGTAGACGGGGTGGCACCGCAAATATAACACTTTTGTGTTGAACTTGTGTCTGTGAAGGCATTGCACACTTTGCCATCAGTCATTGTCAACAACAAATCGTGTTTAACAGAGATTTGAGATCCATCAACGTTATATAACGTGGGAAGGAGCTGACTTACTTCATCTAAAACTTTAGAAGTTTCTTCTTTCGTAAATTCTTTTGTCTCCTTGGCAAAAATAAACTTAATAGGACGGCAATATAAAGTAGAGGAAGGTCTTGGATTTTGCCAGATCACAGTTTCGCCATCAAGCAGTCTCAAAGGGACAAATGAGTACACGAACAAAAACTCGTCTGTAGCGTTAGTGTTTTCAAATTTCTGCTTATACGTGCTATGCCCCGAACTCCCATCACAGCCCCATTTGCTTATCAAAGTATAACATGAACGAGGTAACACACTTCTAATGACTTCCGTCTGAGCTTTGACTAATCGTTCAGCCGTTTTGTCCAAAATGGCCTGTAGTTTAATTTCGGCTCGAGATTCTGTCACAGAAATATATTCGTCAGAAGGACAACAAGAAGCTTTGGACTTACTTAAACTATAAAATGATGGATACACTTGATGTCCTGCTTTCATTGACCACTTTCTTGTCTGTTTATATGAGTGAGAAGTCGATTTCGAGTCTACATAATAAGCTAAAGCTTCGTCTGGTGTTAACTGCCGACTTTGTTCAGAACACTTATTATTTTCTTTAGTTTCGTTGACCGCGACATTATGGATCTGTTTAGCAACACTTCGATGCCCTTCTTTTCGAGTAGCTAACTCAGCTGCTATAATAAGCTCACTTGCACTTCGCAATTCCAAAAGATCTTCTACTCTCCGTTTCTTCGTTTTCGATGATAAGTCTTCAAATGATTTTCGGGGCCGTCCTACGGAAACAGCCGCTGATGATGTTGAAGTGCACGGCTGGTTAACACTCATGTTTATTTTGATTCCAGATCCCTCTAACCAATCTTTATGTTTGATTAAAAATGTTTCTTTATTAGACTTTAAAGAAGTCCATTTTTGATTGAATTTTGCTGAAAGGCTTGATATTTTCATTTTCAGTTCTTTGATGGAATCATCAGAAACATCAGACATATTAAATTGTTCACTTATATAATGAAAAATGCCACTGCTTCGTTCAGTTTTGTCATGTTTTAGCCATTCTTCAAAAAACTCCATTTTCGTCATAGTCACGACTCGTTCTGAAAAAAATAAAATAATTACACTTTCGGGCCTTTTCGGGATCTATAATATATATAAATCTGTGCCTAAATGTTGTAGGTATTACATATAGAAAAATCTAGGTGGATATATGTGGATAAAAAAAGTTGCTACACTATAAAGTTTACAATTAATGTAAAATTTGTTGGATTTATCTATACATTTACAAATTCATATTACTCCAAAAGTATACATATTTTTTTAAAAAAGTATAAGTCATAATAGAGTACATACCTTCAACCGAATATTCCATGACAAAAAACTCGTTTCACTTTGCTACCAATTTTAAAATATGTTATCACAAGTGTGCATAAAATGCAACTAATTTGCAAATGAAAATGACATCTCTTATAAGGGTTACTTTATCCCCCAAATGAGATACCTTAATGAGGTGATAAATAAATTAATTATTGGAATTCCTTACCTGAGGGGGTTTGTTTACAAGTCGTTATCATTGATACCTGAAAATTACATCATGAATTTTGTCCCGCTAGCTTGTACTAGTCGAAACACTGTGCGCCGGTTTGGATGCACTTTCAGGCGCTTGATATATTTAGTTTTTTTTGTGGGCAATAGTTTGTACCTTGATTTTCATGTTGCCAGTATACAGGATAAAATATTTTTGATAATAATAAAAATTTAAATATTCGATTCAGCTCTTGAATCATGGAAAAAATGTTGACTTTCGAACACATTTTGTACGCCACGCAATATAGAAGGCTTGTCAGAGATTTGTCGTTTCAAATTACATTGGGGTCATAGTTATTATTGACTGTAAATTGCTTTATTCGTATAAATGAACTGTAATGATGTTGATGCATTTCATTAAAATCAATTGGTTTAATTAATTGACATACTCGTACATTTCAAAGTGACAAAGTAACTACATTTTAATTTGAATGTTGTACTTGATATTTACATTGTAGATTAATATTTTTAAGTACATTGTAACACATAGTGGACATCATAGTTATTAGCCCAGTCAGCTGTCTTGGGATAGTACCACCATGACCAAGTGTAACACCCGTGCACTTTAAACCTGGACGGGACATTAGTCTCATCTAGCCGGCATAGCGGAGGCGACTGCTGCCTGTAGAATTTATTTAAAGTAGCAGCTGTTTCAGTTCATAAATGGACCGCACTCTACCTTAACATCAGGCGGAGTGTTGCCATTTACTGAGTTACAATACTTACAATAAAAAGTAGTATTTCTTTATTGTTTTGTCTTGTCTTCAGGGCCATCACTTGCTCGTGCCATTTGGAGTGTTTTTGGTAAGAGGTTGATCTTTACCACTCTTATATATGGAATCTTCGACTTATCATTTAGGTAAGTTATATAAAAGTTTATTTCCCTTTTCACCCACATCAGTGTTCATAATGACTGATGCATTAGTGATTAGATAAATTGTATTCACTCAGTTTTAGGATTTTTAATACTAGTATATTGTTTCTGGACTAATACTGGTAGGCAAATTGATAATGATTGTTAGTCCAATCTGCGGTCTTGGGGTAGTGCCACCGCTTTCAGTGAAGTGACTTTATAGCTTTTCAGTATCATCTTGTAATTAAAATAGGTATAGTAATAACAAAAAATAGCAGTGTACATTTGTCTCCTTCGGCTAACTAATTAATAATAATCGTATACTCGTATTTCTTTACAGATTATCTACACCATTTTGCATCGAGTCATTGATAACATATTTTTCGCCAAATAACAATAATATGTCGTGTTCAATGGCTTTGCTATGGGCTGCTGGAATATTTGTACTCACTTTAAGTTCAGCTGTTATAACACATCCTATGTTATTATGGCTTTTTCAAATTGGTATGAAAGTTAAGGTTGGATTATCCTCACTCTTATATAGGAAGGTATGTATTCACTCCTTAAATTATTGAGATGCTTTGATTGGTTGACGTAAAAAATATCTTTGAACAGAGAAGTGATAATTAAAATATAAGTTTAATTTTTTAAATTATTTTTGCACGTTTAAAAACAATTAAAAATCATAATTACACATTAATACTCGTATGAACACTTTAGGAGAATAATTCTAGACGTTTAAGTTTAACAATATAGTTTTTTTTAAATATAATTATTAAGCAGGACGTTAATTCAAACTTTAAACGTATGTAGAGCTAGAAGTGGACTAGCATTAACTTGTATAAAAATATTAGGCTTATAGTCGGCAGAGGTATCGCTAAGAATACTTTCTTAAGTAAATGGCTTTTTTTTACTTTATTGCATTTTTTCTAGCTCCTCCGCATTGATTTGTCAGCTGGTGGAAAGGGCTCGGAGGGATTGGCAGGCCATGTATTCAATCTATTTACAACAGACGCACAACGCTGGGATCTAGCGTTTTTATTTATATCAGATTTAATAACAACACCAATAGAGGCCATTATTGTCACTTATTTGATGTACACTCAAGTTGGATTAGCGACAATGTTTGGAGTTGCCTTCTTATTGATTTTTTTAGTTATACAAGGTACATACATATTATATTTTACATGAAAATATATTTTTAAAGAAATATTTATGAGAAATATAAATAGGATTTTTATTTTTGTAATTTTTAATTTATACTTGTTACTGCACTCAGTACGGTTGGTTTACTTTGTAAGTTGCCAATATAAAATAAAAGATAATTACCTTGAAATATATAATATATATAATCGATTAAATAAAATCGAAACGGAAAAGTAGCCCCAGTAGCTTTCTATATCCTGACGACGCGCGACGGTTTTATGTTTTCCAGTTGGTTAAAAAATATTAATCTTACTTTTGTATTACTTAAAGGGTTATTGAGTAAATATTCAAGTAAATTGAGAAATAAGACTGCTATACGGTCTGACGCAAGAATACGTATTATGACTGAAGTTATACAAAGTATCGAGGCACTCAAGATGTATGTATGGGAGAATGCTTTCGCCAGGATTATTGGACAAGCTAGAAGGTGAGTAACTTTGTAAGCAAAAAAGAAAGTTTTTTTTTTAATTATTTTAATTTAATTTTTTAAATTAAATTCGGCACACATAACATTTTAATTAGAAAGCCCTGTGTTTTCGCAACCCACTTAAATAAAAACACCAAGGTAAATAATGATGAACACATTTTTAAAACATTGTGTTTGTGTAAAAATGAGAAAAATTGAATTGTAAAAAAATGACATAACTTGAAAACTATCAGGTATAGAAAAATAATATTGTAGATAAGGTATCCTTCTATTGGTAGAATATTATGTGAAAATTATTTGCTCCGTAAAACACGCTGTTAAGGCAATCGTATGCTCAAGATGATTGAGAGATATAGATATGTAAAATGTGACTATGAGGTATGAAACATTCTAGTTTTATTAGCTTAATTATTGTTTTCTCTTACAGGAAGGAAATGAATGTTATTAAACAGTGGTCGTGGGTGCATGCTGTTATCATGATGTGTTTGTCACTTAATACAAAAGTGGCCGTGTTTATCTCGATTACAGCCATGTTAATGTACCAAGAAAAATTAACTGCTACAAATATCTTTGTAACAATTTCATATTACGATATTTTAAGATATAGTTTAGGTGAATTTTTGCCTACGGCCATAGTTTCAACATTCGAAACACTGACAACACTGAAACGATTTCAAGACTTCCTGTTACTCGCAGAAGTGACGAACAACGACGGAGTTGACCTGACAAAAATTGTGGACTCGCCTATTAAAATTGATCTTAACAATAAACTCGGAAATGGGTATGTTATTATGAATACTTATATAATAATATCCAACATATTTTCACGATTACAAGACGTGATTACCTTATTAATAAGTTATAATTCTTTTATTAATTAATTATTGACTTTTCTAATTTTCAGCGTACAAATGCACCTAACAGATGTGTTGATTTCTTTTAAGAACTACACAGCTTTTTGGAAAAACGCAGAAGATCTCGATAACGTAGTTCCCGCCCTGAGAGATATTAATATTGAAGTAAGTATAATTAATTATTGATAGCATGGACCTATTATAATTGAGGGTGTTTAAATCTCTCAAATTCGCTGGTCAATTGAATACAAGTATTGTAATATAATTGGATCAGAATTTAGCGAGATTTGAACACGAGTATCTTCAATCATGAGTTCACTACCGCAAAACCATGATCCTTTTGGAAATGATGGTTATTATTGATTATGGGAATTCTAACTTAACATCGAGAAAAGGAGCTACTGTCCTTATAAATTGTAATTGTAAATTATATTTCAGATAAAAGCTAAAAAATTAACAACTATAGTCGGCCCTGTAGGCTCAGGGAAATCGACCCTTTTACAAGCAATTCTAAAAGAAATCTCACCAACGCAAGGAGAAGTCTTTGTAAACGGCAAGTTGGCTTATTCAAGCCAAGAGCCGTGGTTGTTTAAAGCTTCGGTAAGTTTTTTTTTATTAATAACATTAGCCTGATGTTGTCCAGAGAAAAGTCTGCAGGCAGCATCGCCTCGGTGATGCCTCCTTAAAAATACAAATATGCATCGTTTATTATAATACTTATATTATTGATATAATCGTTTAAAATAATAAATATTTGTTCTGCCATTTTCTCTTCCTGATAACTATAGTACAGGGTTTGGGTATCCCATATTGTATATTTTGATTTATAATTGAAACAACAAATGATTAAAACTTTATTGTCATGCTTTGATTCATATATAAGGTTTTTTTATTTCAAAATTCACGTTTATTCGGTTTTGTCATAGCACAAATATGTATGTAAAAATAAGCGGAACAAAACTCATTATGTCTGGTTTAAATATTACGTTATTAGCTTTGTAAATTCGCAATAAAATAGATTCGTTAATTTTGTTCTTCAATATTATAGGTCCGTCAAAACATTCTATTCGGTCTTAAAATGGATTTGCGTCGATACAAACAAGTAATCAAGTGTTGCCAATTGAAGAGAGATTTGGAGATACTGCCTCATGGTGACAAAACGATTGTTGGCGAGAGAGGTAATTGTCCAAATTTTTTTTTTGTTGTAATTTTGATATCAGAGTCACATCCGCTACGCCGGCTTGAGGAGTCGAAAGTCCACAATTCATTGACAGGAAACACTCATCTCGTTAAACTTAGCAACCTCCAAGCTGATGTTGACGACTGGGTCACTTTACGGGTGGTATACTTGAAGATAATCGTAAAAACTAAAAAAATAAGAAATGCTGAAAAATATGGACTATCAGCCTGGACGACCAGAAACGCGATAAGACGACTTCACGGCTGTTACATTCGGAGGTGGTGGTGCTGCTCTTGGACGGCAGACTGGGCTAATAACCATCATCAGTCTGCCTATCACTTTTAACATAACAGTTGGAGAGATTGACTATATACCGGACTGTATTTGATTTGTATTTTTCTAGGTGCGGCAATCTCGGGAGGGCAACGCGCTCGCATTTCTCTAGCGCGTTGTGTTTACCAACACGCTGATGTTTATTTGCTAGATGATCCGTTGGCTGCCGTCGATGCGAAGGTAGCCCAAGCCATTTACGATGATTGTATCAGGACATTCCTTGAGGATAAGGCTATTGTGATGATAACCCATCACGTGCATTATACCGCCTTTTCAGATAATGTTGTTGTGATGAGAAGCGGAAAGGTTCGTTGTTTTGGTTTTATCTGTTTTATACCAATATGTTGAGTTAGGGTTTATTTAAATTAATTTTTTTTATTTTATTACATAAACTCCACGGACGTTTATCCGTGCCCTTTTCTATTCGTTTTTTATTATTATTTGTTAAATTCCTTTTTTTCCGTAGCAGAAAGTCTAACGACGACGTCTGCCACTGTCTTGTAAACTCGGAGTGTGTACTATATAATACGAGTATAACCTATAACTATGTTCTAATTACAGCATACAGCTAATTAGTTTACATATCTATATCTTATATTCTAGTTGGGTTAGGTTTGATTAGTTTTTTTTATTTCTATTTATTTCATAAACTCCACGGATTTTGCCCGTGTTCTATTTTGTTTATTTTGTCATATATGCCGTTAATTTATTTTTCCTGTAGCAGACAGTCTAAGGATGTCTGCCTCCGTCCTGTGAACTCGGAGTATGTACTATATATAACTTCTCTATCTATATCTTATATTTTGTTGTTATTTAAATTTTCTATCATTATAATTTATCAATTTAATTTTTTAGATGATTTTAATAATTTGAATTTTTATATATTTTTTTATTAATAACGAGTCTCTTTGATCGTGATGTCCGTTCTCTACCGCTAGACCACGGTCAATTAATGCAATATATTTATTATTAATTATTTTGTACTCAGATCGCCTTGCAAGGATCATACAAAGAACTGATATATGGTGATAGCAATACCTCAAATGACTTGAAAAAAATGATGGAGGCTGAGGTAATCAACGAGCAAAACATGGAGTTATTCTGCGAGAGTCAGGAGGACGCTGTGAGTTTCGCTTTTACATTACAATCCGTATAAATAAAGTTTTTTTTTATTGTCACTCGGCATATGACTACACTCCGCTTGATATTATGCTGGAGTGCGGTCTTGAACGAAAACAACTGCTACTTTAGATAAATATCTACAGGGAACAGTCGCCTCCGCTATGCCGGCCTATGCTACAATAATAAAAAGCGTTATGTCAGAGGTGTCTTAGATTAATTTTGGATTTTACAGGAAATGCATTTGCAACCAAACAGACCTGCGTCGGTGACTTCTCTGGTAACTAGCAAACTGGATTTGGATAAATATTTGGACCCCATATACGAAGGTGATTTTTTAAATTATAGCTCGGCATCAACATTCAGCCTGATGTTAAGTTAGAGTGCGGTCCGTGAACGGCAACAACTGCTACCACAGAAAAACATCTGCAGGTACTTAATGGTTATCTTCGCTGTTCCAGTTACCGAACGTACACCATCCAGATTAACACTCTGGGTCCAGTGTTCCAAACTGCTCCGAAACGCGACAATGTCACTTCACGGGTGTTATATTCGTACTAACCCAAGATGGCAGACTGGGCTAATAGCCATCATCAGTCTGCCTACCATTCTTTAATAGTGCTTTTAGTCATTGAGCTATTATCGTTCATATAACATAGTTGGTACCGGTCAGAATTTAGCGATTGTCGAACACGGGTCTTATTGAACGTGAGTTCACGTGTCTTACCGCTAGACCACGGCCGCTAGGCTACGATACGATACGTATAGAGGGGGCCAATGCGACCTTAGATAAAATACTACATGTTTCGGAAGTCCGTTCCGAACGAGATAGGACCAAAGTTCCGGAACAAAGGTTGTAGGAAATGCCTTCCAATTTAGAAATCAACAATTTTGTTTTATCTTTTAACTACCTGCATAAGATATCACGATATAAACTAATTAATTGCTTTTTTTTCTAGGGGAGAATCAGAAGACGGGTGCAGTAGACAACACTGTCTATTTTGAGTATGTTAAAAGTGGTGGGGGAAAGTGGACTACATTCCTCCTGTTCTCACTTTTCGGAATTGCACAATTATTATATTCAGCGACTGATTATTGGCTTAAAGAATGGTAAATTTGCCCTTACTTTATTCATCCTATATTCCTAACACGTGGACGCGTGTCAATTGTCACAGCTAGGCGGTTCCAATGCTCCTAGATTTCACCCTAAGAATCTTACATTACGCTGATGTATTGAGTGAATAGTTCACCGTTTTAAATCTGATTCCATTTGGAATGTCGAAATACAATAATAGAAGGTGAAGAAAATAAATTATAGTCAATAGTTTACTGGAATTGAGTTAGTTTGTATTGCGTACTAGAGGAGTTCGAATACTTCCCACCCAGATAATTCTATAGACAGTAATATAAAACGACTTTAAAAAGGAGTTGGCACTTGATTTTTCTTCTATACTGTTTTAAGGACGTAATAAAATCATTTTTCATTCATTTACAGGGCCAATATCGAAGACGCTTACACTAAATCCCTAAATGAGGCAATGGCCGCGAATAATAGTATATCTAGTGAGTATATATATTTTTTAAATTGTACTACACTCCACCTGATGTTAAGCTAGAGTGTAGTTTATAAACAGAAACAATTGCTATCGCTTAGTTCTATCCCCTATACCGACCGCACGGTCACTTTACGGGTGTTATGCTTGAAAGTGGCGGGACGGCAAACCTACCACTTATTATTTTTCTCAAATTCCGTTCTATATTATATTTATTTATTTGATCTAAATAAAATGGTGCTATACAAGCTAAATGGACTATTTTATAAATGAATTTTGAATATTCAATAGAAAAGGTAGGCAAAGACATCTAGAATAAGAAAAAAATAGGACTCGCTATAGGCGTGGATAGATTGTTTTTCGATATAACGTTATTTTACCCTTTGACGAGTCGTGCGCGCGGCTTGTCTTCGTGACACTCACTTGTCAACACGGTTTGTTTTTAATTTAAAGCGGGAAAGGAGGGCAAAGGAATTAAATGCCATACAGCGCAATCAACTAATAATTTATTTAATTACATTTGCAGTGGTTAACTATACAACACTACCAATGAATAAGTTCGAATTGACACGCGATGAAGGCATTTATATTTATACTAGTATTATTGGTGCATCTTTTTGCGTCACACTGTATAAATTGGTCGTATTCTACACTACATGTTACAAGTCGTCAATTAAACTACATGATACAATGTTCCGGTAAGATATAACTTATGTACTTTTAACATACCTGTATATTTTATATCATAATCTTTTTTTTTATTGTAGCTCGGCATGTGACAACACTCCGCGTGATGTAAAGCTAGAGTGCGCTCCATTAATGCAAACAACTGCTTCTACAGAGAAATCTCTACAGGCTGCAGTCACATCCACTATGCCGGCTTGAAGAGACGAGCATGCACTATCCAGATTGACAGTGCACACTCCTCTCGTTCTATCTGGCTACTTTCAAACTATTCCCGAAACGCGACAAGGTCATATCACGGGTGTTACATTCGAAAGTGGTGGTACTGCCCCAGTCTGCCGGACTAGATCATCAGTTTGCCTACCACTCTTTAATAGTGCCTATAGGTACTGAGCGACCAAAGTACATATAACAAAGTTACATTGGTACCGGTCAGAATTTAGCGAGGTTCGAACACGGGACTCATTGATCGTGAGTTCACGCGTCTTACCGCTAGACCACGGCCGCTCTTGAAAGTGATGGTGTGAATGGTGATAATTATATGTGTATTATCAAATTACAGTGGTATAACTCACGCGCCAATGTGTTTCTTCAATCATAATCCTTCCGGAACAATAATGAACAGATTTTCAAGCGATATGGGCCAAATTGATACCATAATACCTAATACAATGATTGAATGTTTGAACGTAAGTATGTCCTATACTTTATTTTACTAAGGTTGTATATTTGAAGTAAGTATTTTTAGGAATCAGAAGCGATTTGTAGTTTTTAAAATAATTAACAACCAATTAGGTTAAATTCACATTTAATTTTAATAATAGACAACCAAGAATTCCTTTGAACAAAAATGTACACGTGGTAAAATAAACAATATCACCACGCTACGATGTCTTCAGTCCAAAAGCCACGCCGCAAAGAGAGCGAGCCTCGTCTATGCGCCCTCTTATATAACGTTCTATGTTGCCATCTTTTTCTTTTTTCATCAATTAGGCAGTGGCTTCTAACAGTATTATATATTTTTTAATTACAGTTTGTCCTTGAAATAATAGCGATTTTAATAGTTGTTTGTCTCGTGAATTGGTGGCTGATTATTCCTACGGCGTTCATGACATTCGCACTTCATTTAATGCGAACTATTTTTTTAAAAATCAGTCGCGATTTGAGAAGATTCGATGCTACTGGTGAGTATAGAATATTATTACAATTAATTAATTATAATTTTAATTAGTATTAATTTTTTTTTAATTGTAGCTCTAGTATATAGTCCAGAGTATACCACAGATAAATTTCTGTGGTAGTAGCTGCCTCCGCTATATCGGCTTGAGGAGATGAATGTGCACCACCCAAATTGACAGTGCACACGCCTCTCTTTATATTATTTTCATCGTTACGTTATATTAATTTTGTGTAAAAAATATAGTATAAAATATTAAAGTTAATTATACATTGTTTGAGGAAAGAGGGAACATTCGTAATTTAATATAAACTCTAGTACGAGTTCCTGAACCTAATTAAGTATAAAGATTTGTGTTAATTAAGATTTATTAAAAAAAAATTTTTTTTGTAGCTCGAAGTGAAGCACTGAATCACTTATCAGGCACAATCTCCGGTCTGATAACAATTCGTTCATGTGGCGAGCAACAGCGTACTGTCGCTCGGGAGTTTGACAAGTTGCAAAATCTTCAAAGTTCCTCGTGGTTTTTGATACTGACCACTAATAGAGCGTTTGGAATTTGGATGGATATAATATGCTGTGTCTATTTGGCTTGCATTCTGTTTAGCTTCTTTCTATTTGAAGAAGGTAAGTTAATATAAAAAAATTATACAGGTGTAAAAATACATAAAGCAATCCGGTGAACCAGAAATCGTATAAAATCATACTGATGCGGCCATGGGTGGACTAAGGCCTGGGCGTCCTAGGCACGTGCCTAGGGCCCGTAATTTTTTGGGCCCGAAAATTAGGTTTTTACGAAACGCAAAGTATGTATCATAACTGAAAAATAGCCCTGAATTACAATGTTGCCTAGGGCCCGCTTCAGCCTTAGTCCGCCACTGGATGCTGATCCGATACTGGATTTTTAATTTTTCTTATTTTTTAACCGAGTCCAATATCAACTACATAATATTATAGTATCGAAATTGCTTAGTTATATATTTCACTGCTCATACAGGGTACATTCATTTAAATTCTTTTATAAAAAAAAATATATAATTCAATATATTTTCAAAAATACCGGCTCGAGGTGTTGATTAACATACGATCGTTATTGACTTATATTCCTGTATTTTGTAACGATAACGATAACGATGCCATAAAAAAACAATAATAAAATTGATGTTTGTTAACTATTTTTAATCGATTTCAAGAGGAGGAGGTTATCAATTCGTCGTGTATTTTTGTTTTTAGATTATATGGGTGGTAACGTGGGTTTGGCTATCACTCAAGTCGTCGGTTTAGTCGGTATGTGCCAGTATGGAATGAGACAAACAGCTGAAATGGAAAACCAAATGACATCAGTGAGTTTCCTGTTTTACTTTTTTATTTTAACATGTCTCGTTTTCTTACTGAGTGGACGAGGAAACTAAGGTACGTTATCATTTTATTTCAATCACATTAATTAATGTTTTGTTGTATGTAGGTCGAACGTATTTTGGAATATACAAAATTACCAGAAGAGACGCCGATGGATATGGACGAAAAGACAATCAAACGCAATCATCCTAATTTAGATGTTAAAGCTTGGCCTGAAAAAGGTATTTTTTTATTGCATATGACAACCGCCTGATGTAAACCTAGATAGCTGTGTGGTCCATGAACGGAAACAACTGCTACTACAGAGAAATCTCTCCAGGCAGCAGTCGCTTCCGCTATGCCGGCTCGGGGAAACGAATATGCACCATCTAGATTGAAACTGCACACCCCTCTTGTTATACACGACTACTTTTGAACTGTTTCCGAAGTACGACAAGGTCACTTCACGGGTGTTACATTCCACCCCCGGATGACAGACTGGGCTAATAACCATCATCAGTTTAAGAATATAGTGACCTAAATTGTTCTGATTGTTTTGCGTGTCACACAATATTAATTTGTTTTCAGGTGAAATAATGTTCGAGGATGTATCTTTGGAATACGAGAAATCTTTAGTCACTGCAGATAAAGTACCGTTAGACGAGAAGGAGCCAACTTTAGCCATACGCAATGTTAATTTCAAGATTGCACCTGCTGAGAAAGTCGCAGTTGTAGGACGTACTGGAGCTGGAAAGAGCTCATTGATTGCTGCTTTGTTCAGGTACGCGATCATTCTCTCCACATTCTTAAGCAGCTTAAAGGGGCCCATTCACAATCCTACATTCGTCCTGCAGAACTGCTATGCAGGATTGTGAACGGACCGCTTAAGTCGCATAAGCCGCTTGTCATTATTTTGAACGTTATCTTACTGGCGTAAGGTAGAAAGTACAGATATAAAGTAATTAATAAAAAGAGATAACTTTGTATGCTGACGGTTCTGCTGTCACGCGCCGCTTTCTGCAATTTTATTTGTCGCGGTCATGAAAAATCATCTTCGGTAACGGCGACTGGAGCCATCGTGTAAGCATTTCTCCAGTCGTCAGTGCTTATAGACCTCTACTGTGCTTACCATCAGGACAGTCGCAGTCACGTGTAATTTTTTTTAAAATTGTTTCAGACTAAATAAAGTGACTGGTAGGGTGACAGTCGATGGTGTTAGTCCACTTGAAAGTGGATTGCATATGTGGCGTTCACGAATGGTAGCATTGCCACAAAGACCAGCATTGTTTGCTGCATCATTGAGAGATAACCTTGACCCGGATGCTAGATATACTGATGCACAAATTTGGGATGCTCTTCGACAGGTAATTTTTAAGATGCATTGAGCAACCAAAGTACATATAATATACAGTTACATTGGTAACGATCAGTGTGATTTGAACACGGGTCTCATCGATCAAGAGTTCACGTCTTCCACCGTTAGATCACAGCCGCTTTTTTATCTAGTAGTATCATTAGAACTAGCGCCATCTATTGAGCACTTATATTGTTGGATATGTAATTAATTTTAAATAATGTATAGGTCCAACTTCACGAGATGGTGTCCAATTTCCCAGCTGGTTTAAACGCAAAAGTCGGTGATGGTGGTAGCAATTTCTCATCAGGTCAACGTCAACTAGTATGTCTCGCTCGTGCCGCATTAACCCAGTCCAAGGTTCTTATCCTGGATGAAGCAACAGCGAATGTCGATACCGAGTAAGTATTCGATAGTGGGCAGACTCATGATGATTCTTAACCCAATTTGCCGTCCTGGGGTAGTACTACCACTTTCAAGCGTAACCCATGAAGAGACCTATTCGTATTTCAGGGTTAGCTTGGAAATAGTCGGGTATGTAGTCTCTTTAAGCAAGCAAAGCGGAGGTGACTACTGTTTTGTAGTAGCAGTAGTTTCACTCGCGGAAATGAACCGAAATAAAATGAAATTATTTTATTAGCATGGACATGAGATTGTAGCTTGCAGGTCGATATTATATGACAACACGCCGCCTAATATAAGGCTAGAGTGCGGTCCATAAACAGAAACAACTGGCACTACAGATAAATTTCTACAGACAGCGGTCCCCTTCGCTTTGCCGGCTTGAGGAGACGAGTGAGAGGAGAGTGTACAAGTTGACAGTGCATACTCCTCTCGTCTGCCAATTACTCTTAACTACTTCTTTTACAGAACTGATAAGCATATTCAACAGACGATAAGAACAAATTTTGCCACTTCAACTGTTTTGACAATTGCTCATAGATTAAACACTGTTATGGACTATGATAGAGTAATTGTGATGGATAGGTGAGACGAATTTTTTTTATTGTGCTAGAGTGCGGTTCATGAAAGATCCAATTTCTACTTTTATTATAGATTTTTAGTTCTTACGTTACTATAAAAATTAAATACCAACTCGTGTATTTTATTTTTTAAAATATTTATTTAAGTATTTATTTATTGAGTCACAGCTTTAAAGAAAACAAAAAATAAATAAACAAAGCCTAGACTATTCATTGTAAAATAGGAAAGTGTACATAAAAAATTATCTAAAATAACATATGCAAGATAAGAAGATTGACAGAAAATTGCATATGATGTGTTGATTATATTTGTTTAAATTTATTTATTTATTTAGTATAATTATGTTTATTATTACAGAGGGCAAGTAGTAGAGAGTGGTCACCCATATGAGTTGCTGATGCCGCAAATAACTGAAGAGGAAACCGTGGAACAAAATTCAACTCCCGAAAAAAAACAGGTAACACCCGTACTTTGCGGGGGAGGCATCCGCATTGTGTCAACATAAACAAAACTGTCAAAACAATCGACAAATAGATGCTTCCACTTCTTTTGCCTTGGATCCTTCAAGCAGAATATTAAAATCACCTTCTTGGGCTGGCATAGTGACGGCGACTGGGGCGACCATGTAAACGGTTCTCCAGTCGCCGGCGCTCATGGACCTCCACTGTTCTTGCCATCAGGTCAATCGAGGTAACATGTCGTATCAATATAGAAAACGCGCTCAATGTTACTATGTTATACGTACCTTGGTCGCTTAATGCCTATAGGCACTATTAAAGAGTGGTAGGTAGACTTATGATGGTTATTTGTCCTTCGAATGTAACAGCCGTGAAGTGACTTTATTGCGTTTCGGGAGCAGTTCGAAAATAGCCAGGTATAGCGAGAGGAGTGTGCACTATCAATCTAGATGGTGCATATTTGTATCCTCAGGTCGGCATAGCGGAGGCGACTGCTTCCCGTGGAGATTTATCTGTAGTAGCAGTTGTTTCCATTCATGGATGTTAAAACTCAATTTTTGTATACATTATTTTAGGCGCCAATGGAAGTATCAGAAAACATTGAGTTCGACAAGACGATTGATACTGACAGTCGTACACGTTTAAGAACTTACTCGAATAGCAGTGAAATGAGACAAATAGCCGACGGACGCGTGTTTAAGTCGCTTGTCGAACAAACTGGGCCGGCCACTGCTAAAATGTTATTCTCAATGGCTGAAAAGGTAAATTTTTGTGACAGTTATAGTTAGTGTGGTATTCAACCTGATGGTTATTAGCCCAGTCTGCAGTCCTGGAGTAATATCACCACTTTCAAGTAATACCCGTGAAGTGACCCAAAATAGCGACAGTTTTGGGATCAGTTCGGAAGTACCCAGGTGTAAAACTGGAGTGTGTACAGTCAATCTGAATAGTCAATCCGACCTCCGCGATTGCTGCCTGTAAAAATTTCTCTGTAGTAGCAGTTGCTTCCGTTCATGGACCGCACTCTAGCTTTACATCAGGCGGTGTGTTGTCATATGTCAAGCTACAATAATAAAAAAAGTAAAATCTTGATTTATTCTAAACTATTAATTGATCCACGAATTTCTAATTTCTAAAAAACACCGAAGCAACCCGACTTCTTCTCGTTGAAAATGCTCTTAATATTTTTAATTAATGCATTTACCACAATCTGTTTTAAAAGTAAAACAAAATAAGAATTAATTTTTTATATGTTTATTAGTTTGCAGAAATCCATAACCAAAATTATTTTCCAAACACTACTTTGCAACTAATTTCTGCTAATCAATGTTATAAGGGTAGATTAGGTAGGGCTCCGTCGAAGCGAAATCGAAGCGATCACACGTCTCCTGAGGATGCCACGTGGAGTGGCGAAACGCGTAGATATTTGCATGTTGGTGAAGGGTCCAACATTGACAGTTGATGTGTCTGCCTACCCTCACTAAGATTGATTAACGGAAATTCTAATTACAAAGTAGTGTTTGAAAAATAATTTTGGTTGATTTTTTATGTTTTTATTTCAGAGTTATAAAAGAATGAAGGAGAAAGAAGAGTAACCTTGTACTTGAAGATTTCGTGATGCACATTTTCAATTTACTGTTACGAGCTTACATTTACGCAATGACAGCGTAACGTGATAACTTTCCACCAATCAGACGATGTTATTTTGACCGGGGGCTAAAGTCAAAAGCTAATCGAGAATTGTCACTTGACCGAATCGACAACAAAATGTATGGGATTTGACGTTACCTAGGTGACAGTGAAACGTCAAACCCCATATATTCTTTATTCGATCAAGTGACAGCTACTCAACTCAACTCAAAAGCCAATTTGAGTTGAGCCCCGGTTAAATTGAAGCGATCCTAAATAGGTGTACTTGGGCCTCTGCTAAGTAAATACGTAATGTTGCCGAATTATAATTTGTAACGCTAGGTATAAATAATTTTTATTAGATTTACATTTTTTATTACTATTAATTTTGACTCTCTATCATATAATGAGGAATATTCTGATGATCTGAAAGAGTTTTTTTATTTGTATGGATAGCAAGAGTTCTATGTTGTAGTCCACAAGGCTAACGCTATATTAGCTAACGTCTCGTTTTGAACTCAATTTGAACAGTATTATTGCCTCAAATAGCTGTGTGTGACCCATTTTGAGGAAAAAAATAAATGGGCACGTTAGATGTAGTACGCAACACGAATTAAGTACTCGGACTTTGAGATGAGTATACATTTTGTAGGTCTGCTTGGTGGTATTATACCGAGTGAGGTACTCCTACGACGGATTGACCAAATGTAGTACCAAACGCATATTTAAAACATATTTCATGTGAATATGCTTTAAATATGCCTTTGGTAATTAACATTACGCACATAAATGAGGATTGAATTCTTGGTCCCCGATCCTCCTGCTTGTGGTCAAGCCACTGCTTAAATGTAATATGATAAAATTAAAAAATTACTAAGTACCTATTAGTTTATTTAGTTTTAAGAAGTCTAGTATTATTACAATCGAATTATCGCATTAAGTATATTAAGTGTAGTCTGAAAGTGTAACAATTTCCTCGCCAAAGAAACAAAGAACAGTATTGTAGTCTAAAAAAAGACTTTCTTTATATTATAATTTTTTTAAGATTACAAAGGGTGCGTGATCTCGAATTTACTGCTTGGTATTGTATTTTAAGATCTATGTAGCAAAATGTGAATAGTTCTTTTTTATTATTGGACATATTCCATCTAAACGTGGGTTAAAGTCAAAAACCAATCAACAATTGTCACTTAATCGAATCGAAATCAAAATGTATGGGATTTGACGTTTCACTGTCATTTAAGTGATAACGAAACGTCAAATCTCATATACTTTGATTTCGATTCGATCAAGTGACAACTACCGATCGGGTTTTGACTTTAGGCCCGTGTCGCTTTATGGGCCTATTGAGATTTTTACAATTTGGACATCTTTACAAACGGTCGTTTTATATTATGGACGTTTTGTTCGCTACATAGACGATTCCATAGATACAAACCCGAATTTATCGTTAATATAATTGTGATATAATCTTATTAGGTTTTATACCTTCTTCGGTTTCTTAAACCGTTTCTATGTTTAAGCGAAAAACCTATTTTGAGTTAGTAGTCAGGGCCAAGTACGAGGTAGCTTTTACGCCGTGCATCGTAACGACTCCACCAATCACACGATGTTCTTTTGACCGCCAGGTTCAAATGAAGCGATCTTATTGGTGGAAAGATCTCGCGTTACGCTGTCAGGGCGTAAATGCAACCTCGTATCTGAACCCTCTGAAATTGATCCCATGGGTCCACTTTACGCCAATACTGTTGGTATGTGGGCCCAGTTTGCCACTAAAACGTTATAATTTTAATTAGAGCCTATTTTTAAACTAGTGTATTTTATGTATTCTAATAAAATACCTATGAATAAAATGTAATGTAGTTCTCATAGTATTCAATCTAAGAGATGTTGTATTCTGTGTTTATCGGATGTCTTTTAATTATTTACACTTTTATTGTAACTTAATCTGGGGGCTGAGTCAAAATCCAATCGCCAGTTGTCACTTGATATAATCCAAAACACCAAAGTGACAACAAAACGTCAAATCACATACATTTTGTTATCGATTCGATCAAGTGACAACTGGCGATTGGATTTTGTGTTAGGCTTTTGGGTATTTATTGTATTTAATTCCTATACGACTTGTGTAACTGAGGGGCGCCAAACCAAGACAACAAACTATTTAATTAAATAACACAACGTTAACTTTGAATATTTTTATAAGGAACTAGTGTTTTTTACACAACAAATGGCAGTATTTGAATCGAACTCCAGTACCCTTCCTCATCCGAAATTTTCTCGACTTACATCGTTATGACTTGCAGTTTCACATGGTAGTTGATACTGGCGATATAGACAGTTTTAGACGAAGGACGGCATTTACAACACTAAAGTAATATAAAAGGTATTTGCACCATAGTGGAAGAGTTTTGGTTTGGTACACCTCAGCTGTAATTGATGTACTTAAAATAAATTTTAATAAAAAAAAAACTTTTTCATTTTCAATTCGAACTTCACACATTGAATCCAGAGAAGAAAAGACATTAAATCAGACACAATTCAATCGCGCGTAACTAACATCGTTATTTTATTATTATGGCATTGTAACATTTTGCCAGTGTCAAATTTGCACCGAGTTATAAGATCGTCGGCACTATCACACATATCCTCTTTGATTGCCCATACGTGTCATACCCACTCTACCATACCCTTCCTTCTCATATGCCTCGCCCGATTAACTTAAACGTACGTTTTAACATTACTAATTTAGTAATACTCATTTTCTCCCATTGTAGATTACCATATTTTTGGTCTATTAATCGTTGCGTAATTTTTGGATCCATTTTTTCTACCTATTGCAGGTTACTCGACATTAGCAGAATTGTCGTCGTTAGGAAATCCGAGGCTATTTAACAAAAGAAGATCACGTCGCTGATTCATCACACTAAACAGTCGACTCTAAAATTACGGTTCTAGCCGCGTTTCGGATTCATTTTTCAAGTAGCCAGCACATTCGTCTCTTCAGGCAGTTGTTTCCGTTCATGGACCGCACGTTTACTTAACATTAGTTCTTTATCGAAAACACCGAAACTCAATATCTTTTTTTAAATATTCATCTGGCTTTTCTAACATTTTATTACCAACTAGCGACGAAACCCCCAGCGTTGCTCGGGTCAAAATACATCGCATGTTTAATGGTATAAAAAATATTTGAGGATCCGTTTTTAACGTAGATATTGTAGATTTCTATCTTAGATATTGAGAGACTTATTTGACCATTAAACATACGGTGTTCATCATTGAGATATATATCTCAATGGTGTTCATAGAGTTAATCAAATCAAATTAATTAACTAATTAACGAATTGAAAATAAGAAAAACTCTAGTAAATGTGTAAACTTGTAGAACTTTCTTGAACATTCTATAACGATTTTAGCAGCTATACACATTTTTAATGTTTGAAGATAATTCTAGAAGTTTTTAAACCTTTCTAGAATATTCCATATCGATTTTAACAGTTGCGCTCATTTTGGAACTTTCTAGATCATTCCAGAAATTTGTAGAACTTTCTAGAACAGTCTATATCGATTTTAGCAGTTGATAACGTTTTGGAACTTTCTAGATCATTCCTGAAATTTTTAGAACCTTCTAGATCGATTTGAGCAGTTGATAACGTTTTGGAACTTTCTAGATCATTCCAGAAATTTGTAGAACTTTCTAGAGCATTTCAAAAAATTTGTAGGACTTTCTAGAACATTCTATATCGATTTTAGCAGTTGATGACGTTTTGGAACTTTCTAAATCATTATTGTAACTTTTAGAACTTTCTAGATCAACTGTAACAGTTGCACACATTTTGGAGTACTTAGTACTCAACATGTCATAAGTTAGAAAAAGACAGACTTAGTAGTCAATATGTCATAAGTTAGAAAAGGACAGATATAATTTTTTTGAGATTTTCGCCTCCCACAACCACCCTCTTCCACCCACCGCGTCCAAACTCCCTTACTTTCACCAGGAGACCAAGGGGTATCTACCACCCCAACGGGAAGTAGATTGGAGTTGGTGGTCATAGAGAAAACCCTGTCTTTACTAATATTAACATTTTATATAAGTATATTTAGATATAGATTTAGAAAAAAGTCCCAATACCTGTAAAAAGGCTGTCCTTTTTAGGGACACACACACTGCATAGGGACTGTGATGTAATCTAGTGCTAGATTAGTCTTTTTCAAAAGTTTTCTTTAATTCCTTAATGTTTTCATTGAAAATTAGACTAACGTCTCTTAGAAAATAAATTAATTATCATTACACTCGAAAAAGCAAAATGAAGTTGAACGAAAAATAATAATAGATTAAAAAACAAAAAATAAAAAGGGGAATTTTATGCTAATCCAATTATTAGAAGAGGTATCTGGCGAAAAGAAGTAAATAAAATCACTTTGGTATCTACGACACACAATATATTAATATAAAATGAAATGACACATAGAGATTATTCAATAATATTAGAAGTTAATATTCAAAATTTCTACTTTTAATAACATTAGCCAAACAGCTCAAAATAGCCTCTACAGTAGCTCCGACTACAATAAACATCAAACTACCGACTACAAGACTATCAACTAGGATTAAAATACCATCTTCATTTTCCACAACATTTAATTGAATGTTAAACAATTATTCCAATTAACACGTGTTACACATATCTATTTTACAGCAAGAGATGAAATGATATTGTAAGTCGATATTTCACAATATTATCATTTTAAATACCTTAAATAGACATTAAACATGGTTTTTTCACATGCTAACACATTTAAAACACACTAAGATAATAATGTAGGTGGTTACAATCTTATATTAATTATATCGATCACTAATAAATTAATTGCAAAGATGCACTATTACTAAAATATATTTTAAGGAATAATATATCATGCATGTTTGTAAAAAAAAACCAAGCTTTGGAATATACCTAGGGGTTGTAAATATTGGGAGGCGAGTCGCGCCACATCCGTGGGGTTTAACCACTAGCCACGTTGGCTAGCTTGCCCCATACGTGTCTCCCGGTTGGTGCTAAGAGAGCGACATATCTGCCTCCTGTTATCCTCTGATTTATCAGAGGATTACCGGGAGGAGAGCAAGAGGATAGTCCGGGGAGTGACCCTGTACGCCCCTAGACAGGCAACTTGACACCGTCAAGTTGTGGTCAAGTCTCGCAGCTTGGCGAAGGACCGGGGGGCTTTCCATAATTGGGCGGCCCGAGAGGAAGACAACCTCAATAAAAAATATTCTAATCTCAAGTTTTGGTGGGCGGCGAGATTCTGTAGATGATGAACAGTCATTAGCCCACTCCCAGCCAGGATACCTGCGGCCCTCCTGGTTGGGTCAAAAATATAATTCGCTTATCTCAACTACAGGGGGCTCTGACCTGGAGGACCTACTTTCCCCTTAATCGTGGGTATCAAAATGGATGAACTGATAAAAAATAAACTCAAAAAAGCGTACGAGAAGGGCGGCGAAAGAGATGAGATGGCGGCGCGGGATCCGCAGCCCCGGTGTCCACAGTTGAAGGTCCTCCGGTCCGAGCGGACCGGCTTCGAAAGCATCGCCAGCAAGCGGCGTTGCGGACGTGACGCGCTCTTGAGGACGACAGCTGTATGAACACCCCCTGCATCACCTAGCAGGGGAGCAGGGGGGAGAAGGGTCACTACAGTGGCTTTAGTTCTGAGTTAGACTACAACACGCCCGCATCGGCGGTGTCCTAGAGTGCCGAAATGCGAAAAGAGGCCGCGGTCGGTCGACTGTACCCGGCAAAGACAAGAGAGCAGCTCGCTGCCGCTAAAAGGGCGGAGCCCGAGCAGCGTGCAGAGATGGAGGTCGCTGAGCTTGGTTCTAAGGCGCGCAGTTCACTGCCGACCACCTCAGCATTAGACAAATCAGCTGCTGCAGTTTTAGAAGGAACAATGGACAGCATCGCGATAGTCGTCGCGTCGCTATCTCCTCAAAAAACCTAAAGGGCACCTTCGTGGCTGCCGCAAAGAAAGTGGCGGTATAGGGCTGGCTACTGATTGGCTGGGTGTCGGCCCCGGTCAAACTATTACAACCGCGTCCGATGCGCTGCTTCCGGTGCCTCGTTGAGGAGCACGTCAGGGGGCAGTGCACCGCTGAGGTCGACCGCAGCGGGCTCTGTTATCGCTGCGGTAAGACCGGCCACAAGGCAAAGACGAGCTCCGCCGCGCCAAATTGCCCTCTATGTCAAGGAAGAGGTTCTCCGTCTCCAAAGTCTAGTGGCGGCGGATGCGGGGATTTATCTATCGACCTATTGTTTTATTTCTCTGAATATTATAAACAATTATTTAAACTACTAATATAATGTTAATATACGCGCGTATAGAATAGTATTATCTTTGTAGGGTTAATCTATGCTTATTACAATATTTAAATTAAGCTTTAGGTTTAGGTTTAGATTTCGATTTGGGCTTACATTTAGGTTTTGCATACTTAATCGGAAGATCAAGTACGCAATATTTACAAGGCTTCTCTTTTTTACACTTTTTTGGGCCTTTACAACGTGAACTACGTCCTCCATTTAAAAGATCTGAATTCCTATTTGGCTCGGTTACTAATGTCGCAAAATTAAGTGCTGACTTCTGTGCCCTGTTTTTGGAGTATAATTTTTTTGCAACATGAAGCATCATCATGCATACGTCATCACTTGTGAAGCGACAATCATCACACTTTAGCTGCGGCTTATACTTTCGAATCGCACATCGTGGCAGCCAATATTGCTTATCAAAGCATTTATGGCTACTCATATTATTCCCTTTCTCACAAACTCGATTACATTTTACACAATAAATTTGATGTATACATTTGTGTACCTTCAGAGTCTCCTCTGTCGAACATGTATATTGGCATATGTCACATTCATGAATTTGATCGAGTGGTGGCATCTCAGGTATGTTGATATCTTTTTTGCATAGCCGTGAAAGGTGCACAACTTCTTGATGAACTAATAGATGACTAGTGAGTTCTAAAACCTCGAAACATGTAAACTCGCAGAATCCACAACAATAACATAGCATGACTCTGTGCCTATCATAAAGGTGCGTCTTCAGTTGCGCTTCAGTTGCAAATGATATTACACATATTATGCAGTTATATGTTTTAAGGTGCACTTGCATGTGTACCATACATGACCACAGGATCATTTCTTTGAGACCGCTACCATATGCCTTTTTGATATTTGTAGCATGTGCTTCGTCTATATGATTGAGTAAAAAGTCCCTAGCGATTGATGAAAGCTCACAATAATTGCATAGGTATAATGCAGGGTGACTGAGATGCAAGTGTACTTTCAAGTCGAGCATACTTCTATACTTGTTATTGCATCGAGTGCACATGAATGTAGGGCCCTTATGATTGTAATGAATTCGTGATACATAAGGCTGGCACAAGATTCTGTTTAAATTATCTTTTTTGAAAGACTCTTTGGTACATATTTCACAATACACGTTTTCCCTGAAATATATAAATATATTATTTATAATCTATATATGGGGAGTTAAATGTAAAACTTTAGATTAATTTTTTTCAAACGATAAATGAAAAACTTACTCATTCGAAGACTGGTGAGATTCGTTATCTACAGAAGCAGGTCTCGTAGAAGTGACATTCGTTGCACCGCTGCAATTAATACATTTAATGTATAATTGAGTTTCTTTGTTCGAGCGATAAGCTAGGTTTGGCCAACCGGTGTATTTTTGCACATATTTGCACCATGATCGAACATGTATTTTGAAATTGAAAACTATATATATAAAAATATTTTGTTTGAAGTAGTACCTTTTTCGTGAAATAGTTAGCTTGAAGTGCGGCCTGTTGTAATATTGGTTGACCAAACCTGTGATAAACTAACAAAGACAGTTGAAACTTACTCTTCAAAAGAATACTGAGATTCGTTGTTTACAGAGTCAGGTTCTGTAAAAGGAGCATTCTTTGCCCCGCTGCAGGGTGAAGGCTCAATCTGAAAATATTTCCATTTTGAATAGATGCACAATTTCTATTGTGCAAGGGAGTACACATAACTTACCTCCTCTTTGTTTATTTGTTCAATTTCATCCTCTTTGCATGATAAAATACTGAGCTGAGATAATATAGGTGTAACCACTCTCGCTAATTCGTCGTCTGGATCTTCAATGTTATGACACGGTTTCTTAGAACAACCGAGAGGCTTTGTGGTCATGGTAGGTCTCACATAAACTTGTGTTAGTATTGTCTTTTTCGAAAATGCTGTTGTTGTAATGTACTGCACATTTTTAAGATTAATTGCATGTGGCAATACTATAGGTACAAAGGTGGCAGTCTCCGCTGTAATTGTCTTCTTAACATTTACAGTAGTAACTTCAGTTTCAAGAGAGGTACTTGGTAAAATGGTAGCATTTTTTGTATTGATTACAGTATCTTCAGTAGTAGATATATGCTCATTATCTGAATGTTGTGGTGACTCAAGCGGCTCGGAAATCGTTGGGGATGTTAATACTAATGTTCTCGGAGGCGTATCAATCAGTGAAATTATAGGGCGTTTTTTAAACTGTACAGGCGTAAATAGACTTGAAATTTCGAGTAGTGTATAAAATGAAGCGAACGAATGTGTGGTGGGGGTTGGAGTATACTTTGCACTTCCTGGCACTGTAGTAAATGTTTGTTCTATTGTTCCATCGAATTGAGCTTGTACATTTGCTTCAGAAGTAGATTCGATCGCTGTTTTCGTAGCGTCTTCTGAGACTGGTGTGGGAGTTTCACATCTCACAGTCATATTTAAGACATCCGACGTCTGAGAAGTGGCTGTTGTCACAGCGGTATAAAGTGAATTTACTGGAGAATTTATATTATTTATTGATTCAGTTGTAACAATAATGGAATTGTTAGCTGTTTTATTTAATTGAGAAACTCCACTTTCGTCAGAAGCAGCTGTTGTTGCTGCAGATTTTGAAACTCTACGCTTAGCCTTTACTTTTGGACGTGTATTTGCACATTCCACAGTTATATCTATGTCACTTGCACGTGTTGTAGTAATGGCCTCCGATGAAGGTGCTGGTTCCGTATAAACTATATATGCAGATTCACAATCTGCTACGAAATCACCTACTCTTATGGTGACATTTTTTGCTATCTTGGATACCACACTCATAATTTTCAACTCATTTACTACCAGTGTATATGTATTATACACGCGATATTGAAAACGCATTTGCGCCCAGCCTTCATCATCATAATGTGTAGTTTTACGATTTTTGTCACTGAGAAACACAGCTGATATGTGACAAATTTCCGTCGGCTTTTCCATTTAGATGCAGTGAACCTGGGACAAAAACGAAATTATTTATTTAGCGTGACATACCCATTAAACAATCAACTCGGACGGCAGCGAGTCCAAGACCCAGATTTATTTCGGTAAATCATCACAAAGTTTCAAGCATATTAGCGCTTTACGCGGTATTAATTGTTTAATGAATTGCGACCAAGGGACAATACTCTTGTGCGTATCTTATAGAGATATTGGACCAGTGATACTATGCGAGAGTGAATACCACATAGCTAGTAGATACGAGAGTATTGATCGCGGCTTTCTGACATTCGTTTTTTTTTTGTTCTGTTCTCCCATTCTGGGAAGTTAAGGGGATCAAAGCCTATACAGCAACGTCATCAGTGTTATAATGTCTTGTTGAAATTGACATCGAATTGCAGGTATTTTACAATTTGATGTTTCCTTGGAGTGTTTGGCAGCAATTTTGCTCAGAAACATCGATATATGAGCATTTACACGCATCATATATAGGATCTTAATGTTTTCACTACAAATAAAAATAACTAAAAAAATAAGGTAAAAAATAACTTGGTAAACGCAAAATTTCACTCCTTGCACCCAAATACTTGCAAAAGCATTGAATAGTTTAATGTTAAAAAAAGAAAGAAATTATATGTATGGGCTGTGTTCCCTTTGCCTTCTGAAGAAGAATGAGAGAAGTGAACTATACCTATGCAAACATATTGAAATGGTCACGATTATTATTATTATATTATTTTAATTCAATTAAAAAAGGATTTTTGCAAAAATAAACACTTTAATTTTTATTTCATTTAACCCTCAATAGGCCGGGTGGTTTTATCGTAGTACCCTCTTCATTACATAATCATTGTTTTATTAACAGGAAAATAAAATAAAAATACCTAGTAATGTTAACAGTATAAGATTTTATTAGAAAACATAAAAAAAAACAGTAATTATTTCAATGTAAATAGAAACAAAAATAACTTCTCTTAAAACATTTTTATTTCCATAGCCTCTTACAAATATCCTATACTTTTTATATCAAATGCAAGTAATAATTTATTTTTAAAAATTGAGTGACTATCTATACTCTAAATTGGCTTTTAACAAACAAAACATACACGAAATGTTTTCTTCTTTTTTTTTTTTGTTCTCCAGTTTTTGTACCGCTTCAATTTTTAGACTCCTTCTTATGGACGTAATTCCTAAGTTAGATGTAAATTGTTCACTTGTCTCCATAAATCTGCTCAGTAGTTCTGTATATTGGTCGGATTCCAGGTAGTTGAAAAAGTATGACATGACTTCTTCGTTTACTTATGAAGGCTGGTGGAAAGCTTCAGCAGTACTGTTAAATCTGTTAAATGTTCATGGCATGTTCGTGGCATGATATCTTCATTTACTTCACCATAATTATTATCTATATCATTTTTTGATTACAATCCTCTTCTTTAAGCGATTGCTCTATTCTGAAGGCGACTTGTCTATGATTTGCGTCCATACTGGTGTTAAAATGAAACTTATAATTGCACTAATATATGCAAAAAATATGTAATAAGTAAAGGTTTTCAACCTTAAATTATATGCAACGGGATGTACATGCATTAAGTAACTGTGCATGTGCCGCACTAATTTGATGAACTGAGAACATACCAAGAGGGGGAGGTTTGTAGACAATATCTAAATATGTCAAATCGATTTTGCTATAACCTCTTGCGGTAACCATGACCACACCCGGCTGCTTGAGGGTTAAAAATATCCTTGTACTTGTAAACTGATTTTTAAAGTTTATGGTTGTTTCTCTTGCAGTTATTTTTGTTGATGTTTATTAAATTTAATGAATATTTTTTAAATTTTATTGTATTTATTTATTGTAGCACATCATCACTCCGCATGATACTCGTATAAAGCTAGAGTGCGGTCCATGAACGGAAACAACTGCTACTACAGAGAAATTTCTACAGGCAGCAGTCCCCTCCGCCTACCTGTGGAGATGAGTGTGCACCATCTAAATTGACAGAGCACACTCCTATCACTATACCCGGTTACTTCCAAACTGCTCCCGAAACATGACAAGGTGTTACATTCGAAAATGGTGGTACTACCTCAGGACGGCAGACTGGGCTAATAACCATCATCAGTCTGCCTACCACTCTTTAATAGTGCCAATAGACACTGAGCCACCTATACATATAACACAGTTACATTGGTATTGGTCAGAATTTAGCGAGGTCCGAACATGGGTCTCCGCGATCGTGAGTTCACATGTCTTACCATTAGACCACGGCCGCTCGAAATATAATTGTTTTATTTAGGTACGTATGGTATTACAGTTGCAAATAACTTAAAACATTTGAAATACATTACTGCTGATTGTCTAATTATTTTACTTGTACCATGAGTATTAATTTCTAATCAAGATAGGAACATTATTTGTTATACGGATTGATCGTTAGATACACCGGCAACACGTATCGCATTTCACAGTATGGACGATTGGATAGTATAGGACAAAAGGTAGGTGATAGGTAGGCTTCGGGTAGAAGTTTTGCATAGAAAAAGAATATCATTTTAAAAGCGAATATCTCAAAATTATATTACTTATACCATGTACTTTGGTATAATTTGTTAAGTATTGGGATCTGTTTAGAATCAAATCATATTCTTATAAGCAACGCCATGTTCGCGGTTTAGATGAGGGGCTACACAATTTAACACAATAAACTTACCGTTCACCGAGATTCAAAAGCGCACTCTTTCTTCTGGGAAGAATCTGCTCCTTATTGACCGTGTACTAATTGGCTTAGATTGAATACAGAAACCCCGGTAGAACAAAAACAGCCGAACACGCCATATTCCAACAAAGCAGCGTCCCAAAAGACCTGCCAACGGTAATATAAAAGCCGGTGTTGCCAATGCTAATTTTCTAGATTCCCTAAAATGTAAATCAAATTCCTCGCTTATTCATGTTTCATATAATAAATATAATCGACAATTTCACGGCCGAATATTTACACATCATACATTTTGGCACAAAAATCTTTCTTATTTCGCAAAAGAATAACACAAAAGATAGGTAGATTTCCCGAATGATTATTTTAAGTTGATGTAATGACGCCTATTGCCATACCAAAGATCCATATTCCCCAAAAATTTATAATATTAGTATTTCCAATACATAGTCAAAATATTAAAATCCCCACATTGTACCCAATAGAGTCATAGATAATACACTGTATAGAGTTCCACAGGATACAAAAGGGAACACCCACCGCGGCTCGTCCAATTAGATTACAAAACGAGCCGGAAGGAAGTCATGTAATCACGCTGCATCGTGCATCATTGCTCTTGTTGCCAATGCCAATCTAGATTAGATTCCCCAGATTGCGATAAGAAAGTCTCGATTCCCCACATAATTATGTCAAGTTTTACAAAGCACTATCTAAACCGTATTGCACAAATTGCGATGCCACTACTCTCTACCGCTACTTTCCTAATTTTTTCCTATATTATACAGATTTATCGATCACGAGCCCAGCAAATGGACTGATGATCACGCTTTCATGTTTACGGGTATTTTATAAATAAAACACACGATTTACTATATTATATAGGTAAGTATATTGTAATATAATGTTATGTGCTCAATAACGTAACATAAATCATACGTTTCAAAAGTGGCCAAAATATTGAGCAATAGCTTTCTTTCAGTATCACAAGATATTTTTAAATTATAACCAATAAGAAAACTATATCACAAATAAAGTAAAAACTAATAACCGTACCGAATGAAATAAGCAGCCGGAAAAATATATTAAAATTACAATAATATAAAAGCTTCATAGAGTATAGACCAATATCCAAGCGACTTACTACTACGCCTACATTGCGGCGGGCGGGGGGTAACACGTCATCTAAGTAGCCAAGTCCTTCTTCACAGAGGGTTGGCAATTTCTCATAGAAGGAGACGCCTCAGTGAAGAGTAGGCCTCGGTAAGAAAAAAGCAGACAAATATTCAAAGCTTATATGAAATATACTATATGTGTATTAATTATATTTGGCTTGACCACAATCTACAATAATGTCAGGCGTGATGACTTCAATACACATCAATTCAGCCAAGTTATATAATAGTAATAAAAAGATTGAAATTCTTACTACAAAAATCGTTACTACCATTTTTTTTTTCAGTCTAAACATTCAATGATTAATACTCTTAATTCTAAAAAATATCTTTAATTACTACGTAGTTTAAAAGCTGTGTAAAGAGACAACTTGAACGTAATTGTATATTAAATGTAAACAAAACCCATTAGGTGTGTAGCCCACTTCCACACATGTTCGCACATGTTTGACAATGTACCAGTCTTTGAGAGCTTTTAGAACTAAGTTCAAGTGTGGAAGTATTCAAGCTTTAGTGATATTCTAATATCAAAATTCTAACGAGATAAATTCAATTAATGTAGTCATTTGTTTACATTTAAATGTCTTATATATAATTAATAAAGTAGTTTGTCTACTTGTTGAATAATATAGTTGAATAATAATACTCATGTTAATTGGTAACCTTACTTGGGTTTTATCGTATCGTACTGAGGCCTGGGTACGAATTTACATTTACGCTGTGACATAGTAACGTGAGCTCTCTCTACGAATCAGGCGATACTATTTTGACCGCAGAGGTAATGAAAATTAAATGAAGCGATCCTATTGGTAGAGAGTTTTGGCGTTACGCTCGCCTGGCGGATATGTAAACTTGTACTCGAGCCTCCGAACTATAAAACAAAGTTTACGCTTTAAAAAATATACAGATGTGCAGACATAAAACAATCCCGTGAACCTATTTTTGAAATCATATTTATTTACTGATCAAATTATAATTACATTACTACATTAAGTTTTATTAAATATTAAAATTATATACGGCTGGTATCGCGGTTATTCAACCCACAGCTGACTGACAAAGCGAGCGCGCGCTTGCTTTGCGTTGTTACGCGTCCATTACCGTTTGTTAAAAATTACATACAATTTTTCCAAAAATTTAGTATAAAAAAATATATTTAATAACGTTTTAGTATTTGTAGAGAAACACGTGATCAAAGGGATTGCTAACTGTCTTTTTACAACCTGTTATTAGACTCTCATCTCAATTAAATTCTGTTTTGTATGTGTGTTCAAAGTATATTAAAGGTTGACAATAGTGGATAAGGCTGATAATGCTGTTATAAGTTTTACAATACATTTACGTTACTGTCTTTACTGAAACTTTAACGGAGTTTTGGAGGGAAATTGAGAGTATATGTTCTCATATTGTGAATCAACACCCACACCCACGTGCATTTGCGAACACTTAACGGATATTATCATATATTAACATTGAAATTCTCAGTTTAGGAAAACGAGTTGAGACGAAATGCCTAGTTACTTCTTTTCAGAAATGAGTCCCGGGATTTTTGACTGACCTAACCTAACTTTCGCATGAATTTCTTTGAACACATTTTGTTGGTGACGTCACAACAGGATTGTCAGGGTGATTTTTCGTTGGTGTAAGAAAAAAGTTTGAGCTTATTTTTAGATAATTATACAAGCGTGCTAATAAAGAATTGATTAATAAAAGGCCACTTAGTACGGTCAGCAAGGAAAATAATTTTATGAATCTATGCACAATATAATATTTTAATAGTTATGCAGGTGAATTTTTCAAGTGGGCTCCTATGGCCAAATCCTAAACTATAAGAGATAGCGAAAAGTGCTAAAAGGAGTCTGGATGCCGATTTTGATGAAAACTAAAACTGCAAACACTTTCCTCTAGTTTGCCGTATATCGTTACTTCCCAGAAATTCAGTCTCATTAGCGACACTATCGGATGGTGCAATAATACACTGTGTTTTATTTTTCAAAAGGGTTCGAAAATCGACATAGAGACTTTTTTCAGCATTTTACGCTATCTATTATAGTTTAGCATGTGACCATGAAAGCCCACTTGAAAAATTCACCATGTATATTTATGGATGAAAGGAGATTAACTAAAAAGATTTATTGCGTGAGTGGAGTATTGGAAGTGTTCTCAGGCAGATTGATCAACTGCTCAGAAATGGTCAGATGAGGAGCACCCTCAACCGACGTGCATGCATGAGGGGAGCAATGGATGTAGTCGAAGCGAAAGTGGAGGAGAGAAGTGGCTGGCTCCACTGAAACTGTGTGAAAGAAGCTGCAGTGTGAACAGAGCATGAGTTAAGTAGTAGTTATACCATCACCATATGACAATTCTGATCGAAGGAAATCCATGCGAAAGTAAAAAAATTAGGGGTAGTCAGAGGGTTGATGTGACAGATTAAACTTTGTTAAGCTATTATGAAAACCTCAAGTAAAAAGTTACCAATCTTAAAATAGTATTAATATGTAAAATAAATACTAAAGTTTGTGCGTAAATATTGTGGCATTATCATGTTTAAATGATATTGTTACGCTTCGATGTTAATATGCATGTTATTACGTTCCAACCTCAAACGAATTCCAATGAGGAGGTGTATTTAACGAATGATTAGTTTGGTTCGTTATCGTCTTCCGGCATCCTGCGATTCATGTATGGCTGGAATTTCTTAAGCTGTGTGAGTTGTCCGTCAAACTTGATATCAACGTCACAGTCGCTGAGAGGATGCGAGATGCACACTTCCTCACGCCTCGCGTTAGACGACGAAGGCATCGCAATGTCACTGCCAGCGAATTTGGCCTCAGGCTTCTTGTTGGCATTAGCAATCGGTTTAATGGTCTCAGGCTTCTTGTTGGCGTTAATAATCGGTTTAGTATTCTTAAACAATTGCTCGTCATCGTCTTCCATGACAGGGGTGGTCACCTTGCTGTCCAAACGTTTGAGATTTTCGTCAAAATCGTGCTTCAATTGCTGTTCGAACATACGCTCTTGTTCGATTTGAGGATTTGTTGGTTTCTTGTCGAATATGCCTCTAAACGGCTTCCTAGCGGTGCTCTCAGACTTGCCGTCAGATGTTCTCAGTTTGTTGGCGGTCAAACCGGAATGTACTGACTGGGATTTGTTCATCGCGAAGTGATTGCGTCTATCGTGCTCTGGCATTTGCATCCTGTCCGACTGACCGGCATACGACATATCATCGTGCGATCCTCTGGCGAAGAGGTTCGGTGAACTGGACCCACCAGCTCTGGCATAGTCATGATCGTCATTAGATGTGAACTTAGACGAGAAGTTGCTGATTTTAGAGCTGAGCGTAAGTTTCTTAGTGTATGGTTGTGTAATTTTCTTCAACTCCGGTGGCAACTCCGACTTATGATGAGAGACCAGGAACTTGGACAAGACAGACAGTTGTTGCTCCAGAGACTTCACCTGGCTATCAAGACGCGCGTTCACCGTCTGGTATACTGTAATAGCATCCATAGCAGACTGTAACAAATTAGTGGAATTAATAAACTTGGTAACTATTCTATTTTTAAAAATATTTCTGGTAATAATAATTACACACTTACATCTACTTGACCGGACAATTTTGCATTGTCATCCAAAAGCTTCCTGTGTGAATCTGTCAACTTTGCGGCGCGTGGTATCTCCTCACGCAGCACGTTGTACTCTACGGCGTATTCTTTCAGCTGACGGCTTACATCCAGCTTGTACACCTATGCACAGAGATTTAATATAAAATATATATTGAGAACTTCGATTCTGCAACAAAATAGACAGGAGATTATATTTATTACCCTTTTCATAACCTTCTTGAAGATGACATCGTCAACTCTTGGCACAATCGCTTTCAGATACTCAGCGCCCTCCTCGCAAGTTTCACACTTCATGAGCGCATCTTTATGAACGGACAATAGAGCAAGAGACATCGAGAACACGATGTCAGTCGATTCCAAGAAAATGAGATCTGTAAAAAAATATTTTAGAACATTAATATTTATTTTTATAATTAATTTGAATTTGTAATCCAATATCATAGTTGTCGAGGCTGACTCACCGAATACCCGAACAGCGAACGAGAGTGGGAACTGGCTTGTGAAAAGCGTCAACATCCACGGAGCAGCGTACAGTGCTGGTGATATTTCCAGATCATCTAACTTCGCGTGCAAGTCCGGCTCATAGTCCCGAACGAGACGAGACAATTGATACAACTGAAAATATAATAGATCATACTAATCTTTTTTTTTTAATTGTAGCAGCAGTCGGCAGATCGACAGTGCACACTCCTCACGTCTTATACTATTATAATAAAAAATATTTAATTAAAATAGTAAATAGTTTACTTGTATCTGCAGCGCCGTCATGTTGGGCAAGTATTGGGCTCTCAGACCACGACGCACCATTAAGTGGCGTAACAATTCGAACGCATCATGTTCGTCACACTAAAAACATATAATTTGATTATTATCACAGGTAACACATTATGACTATCACAGGTAACACGAGATATGACAGACTTACATGCATCAGAAGTGTGCCAGCCACGAAACTGAGCCCCTGACAATAACCCACTTCCGGATCGAGGAGTGAATAAGCTTTCAGAATGTTGTACAGTGAAAGCTGTCCGGGGCCCAAAGGAGCTACAAAGTATGGGTGTTGTGGGAATGTACGCCCTGGAGAAAAAATATAATCCATACAAATCTATATAATACATATTTAAGGCGACTGAAATTTAGTGTCCTTACCAAGATCGATCAAAATAGCGTGCTGATACTTCGTGAGACTTCCAAGGAGCGACTGATACGGCGTATTGTTGAGTGGAAACTTGTTAGCGTCCACAGGTGGAGCTTGAATGCAGTTCTGTTCAGCCAAGAAATACCACACAGTACCGCGGTATGAGCGAGGAACGCCTATTCAAATATAACATTATTATTTAAATCATCTTTATTTATCTTAAATATTTGACACGTATGCGTTTTGGTCTTTATTTTTACAGTGTTACCGCCCCCCGCCTGCAGTTAATCCATTAAAGAAATGTCTATAGACAGTAATCCTCGCTACTATATCAGCATGAGGAAACTTAATTTTTGACCAGTTCCATTTAAATTTTTTTATTTGAGAAAGCCCGTTTTGAACGAGATTTCGAAACAATTAATATCAAATAAAACTCTACCTTGCCTAACAGCTTCTTTGAGCATATGATGATCAATTTTTGATAACTGATTCTGTCGATTGGAGAATAGTGTAGTCCAGAGATTGGTAACGTTTGTATCAATCGGTGTGATCTCCTCATACTCAAGCTTCAAACGTCGCACAGCCGAATGCTGTTCATTCGCCGCAAATTCTACAAAACAAAATAATGTAGAAATATGATTTACAAGAATTACAATATAATCAAAATCATCAATTGTCACGTCTTTTTCCCACAGAGACAACGGATGCCACTTGCCACGATCCTGACACAACCACCTCGCTTCCCTTACATACAAGCTCGACGGTTATAGGTACTAGTCGGCCCAGCTATCATAAGGTTGTCTCCAATTTGATCAGAAAACATCTGTTTAACGAATCTATCCATAAATTCCTTTCGTCAATCTCCATTCACTCATCCTTTCCATGTATCAAAATCATAGAATTAAAATATAAAACTTTTAATATTACTAACCCCTTATGCGTTCGTTTTCCCTTTCCATTCTAACTAGCAGAATGGTTTGATCAATCGCCAGTCTCCATAACTTCCTCAACTGTTCCCTGGTTCGTTTTCCAATCGGAGGGGGCGGCTGCTGCAGTCCGAGCAGATTCTTAGGCGTCATGTCTGAAATGTAGTATATCTCCGTAATAAAACGTGTCTGCACATTTTTTAGTAAAAGAACGAACGTAATATCAAACCTTCTTGTTGACAATTAGCAGGGTGGACAACCTTCTGGAAGATCGCTTGCCGCCAAGTAGACTGGCCGTCATTTTCATCATCAGGATACATGGAGCGTGAGTCACCAACTTTCATGAAGCTAAACAAATTATGCGATAGCGTAATAAATAATCGATATACTTGTTGCGTGAAATATTATTTTATTTACACGAATAATAATTATATAAACTTACATTCCCATAATTGGAGAGGTATCCATCTCACGAATAAAATTGTTGTTGTCTTTGTCTATAAATTGATGTTCTGAAGCAAATGGAGGAAGCGATCCTGTTAAAATATTCAATTTTTATTTTTATTGCTACTAGGCATGTGACAACATTCCGGCTGATCTTAAGCTAGAGTGCGGTTCATGAACGAAAACTACTGCTACCACGGTGTAAATTTTACAGGCAGCCGTTGCCTCAGTTTTACCGGCTGGAAGACATGTGCACCATCTAGGTTGACAGTGCACACACCTCTCGCTATACCTGGCTACTATCAAGAAGTGCAGTCTGCCTATCTTTTGACTTGTATTAAAAATGTGAAAAATTAGACGAGTGTGCGATTCCAATTATATGAGGTTGTAGTTACTGACCTACGGCAACACTGCTTGGAGAGACTACAGCTGTTGTTTTTATCTTTGGGGGTGGATCTACCGTCCACAATGCGTCTGCAGGCGAGTCCGGAGTGAACGATGTCACTTCCTACAAATTACACAATTTTGAAAATCAAACCATGACAAAAAGTAATATAAAAAAAATACATGAAACTCAAAGTAACAATTTTTTTAAATACAGTCCAGTTTTTTAAAACTATAGTAAAAACAATATTACCTTCTTAGGCAACAGATTTCCATCATCCCGGCTAGTTTTTCTCTTAAGCAAAGTGTCAAAGCCAGTCGACAATGAGCGTTTGGCTTTCAGAAAGATAGCATTTCCTCCGAGATAGTGATTGATGAACTCAGATCTTAAAAAGTAAAAAGGTTATGAAAACGAGTTCTTTTTTTATTGTAGCTCCGCTTCATTCAGAACACTCCGGCTAATGTAAAGCTAGAGTGTGGTCAGTGAACGGAAACAACTGTTACTAAAGACAAATTTATACAGGTAGCAGTCGCCTCCTCTATGCCGGCTTGGCTACTTCTAAATTGTTCCCGAAACGCGACAAGGTCACTCACGAGTGTCACATTCAAAAGTGGTGGTACTACGCCAGGACGACAGACTGGGCTAATAACCATCATCAGTCTGCCTACCAACCCAATACCAACCAAACCAACAGGGGCATTGGTACCGGTCAGAATTTAACGAGGTTCGAACACAAGTCTCATTAACCGCCTCTTACCTCTAGTAGTCTAGACCACGGCCGCTCTATGGTTGATTTAAAAATACCTTACCTATTCTCCGCAGTGTCATGGACATGACGGGACTGTTTATCCTCACAATGTGCGCGAATAATTCCCATCAGGAAAGTGTTGTGGCCCGAGACGTTCTGTTAAATGTATATTAGTGTTAATAAATGATAATTAGTCGATAGGTAGATAATTAGTGATAATTCGTCTTTCGAGATTAGCTTGGAAGTACCCAGATATGAAGAGGTGTCCTAAAAACCAGACACACTCGTTTCATGAATTTAGTCTCTTAATTAGCATATCTTTAGTGTGCAGTTTTAAAGTCATCCCACATATGCAGGCATCGGAGGTACACGTTATATGTGACCTAATCATTAAGAAGTTTCGATACACATGTAATAATGTAATACTTTGGCGTTCAAACTCAAAACTTACGTTGGGATCAGGCAAATGAGCGATTCCAGTTTGATACTTTGTTACAATCAGGTCGCGTTCCTCGAGAGTCAAGTCATTGATGCGGCGCGTTATGTTCGCGTGCATTTTTTTCTCGTTCATACCTAAATGAGATAAATTTAAAAAAATATTTAATAAAAAAAAAACAAATATAAAAAAAATTATTACTAGATAGTTTTTTTTACCTTCAATATCAGAACACAACCGATGGAACCACAACATGGGGCAGTGTTCACAGGACAAACTGCTCTTATTCCTTATAGTTTCGTAATGAGAGGAGAATGATTGCTTTATAGCTAAAAAAGAGTTAAAAATTATAGAAAAATAACTAATTTTTAAAAAATAAGTCGATTTCGAAATTAGAGGGCATTTCATACAACCTTTGTTCCGGAACTTCAGCCCTAACTCATTCCGCCCGGAGATATCGCATTCCGGAACCAGGCGGAATGGATTTCCGGAACATGTCGTATTTTATCTAAGGTTGCATGAGCCCCCTCTATACGTATCAAAAAGAATCATCTCTCCAAACACTAAAACTCACCATTTATAACTTCCCCTGCAACGGAATTGGACTCACACTTGAATACCAAGCAGCAATAACCCTCAATAACTGAATCACGACAAACGAATCCAAAGTAATCTGAATTCTTCAAGCCCAAGACGCAGCTCACTATGTCACGGAAATGACGTTCGTACAATATCTGCTTCATGTCTGGACTAATAAGTCTCAGTTCAGATTTTCCAACCTGAAAATTAGTAATGATTAAAACTGGATCTAGTGACGGGGATTGAGAAAGGAATGCCTCGTTGGGCGAGAGTAGATTGATGAAAGGAACTTATAAATCTCATGTGAATTGATGTGTTAAACAAGGCAAGGGGCGTGTTTGCCGATTAAATCAAAGACACTCTTATGAATGATGGGTTGCCTAGTACTCATAACTATCGAGCTTATATGATGAGAATTGTGGATGTGAGGATACTCACTTGAAACAGCATAGTTCTGTTTTGTTCACCAAGCGCCAGTGTTATAGGAGACTTTAAGTTTATAGATCCAATAGAAGCAGACCTATCTCGGAGAAAAGGTCTGTTTTCCGGCATACATCTTTTGTCAAAGCCATCGAAGCCAGACTGGCTTCTAAGAAACATCTTTGGCTTTCGAGTTAATTCATTAAAATCCAAATTTGGCGCCGGGCTGTCCCCACGCATACTTTGGCGTTTTATCAAGTCTTTTACCTCGATCAAGGTTTTTTCAATCGCCTTTGGTGAAGGCATATTGTTATTGTTATTTTCTTTGATTTCAAGATCGTTTAAAAAAGGATTGTTGTTCGTAAAGTTGAACTGCTTCTCTTCCTCTATGGGTAGAGAATCCTGTAATAAACTCTTTCGACAGAATTCCGCAATTGAATTCGTGATAGAGTTTAAATCCTCATACTTTTCTTCATCTTCGCTCAGCATGGCCAGATTATTTTTTGGAACATCGGGAACCACCAAATCCAATTCTTCCTCCAGCTGGTTAGTCGCTGCTTCTGTGTTTGTTACCTTTTCCTCATCTTCAATGTCTTGGGGTCTATTTTCAATTTCAGCTTTCACCTCAATTACCGTTATTTTCTCATCAATAGATGAGTTTGGTGACGAGTCTAGGTTATCAATGCTTTGCCATGAACCTTTCGGTGTCTTCGTTGGTGTAGAATTGAGAGACGTCATGGCAGAATTTGGCTCTCTGGTCGGAGAATTATTCGCCGATTCAAATGTCAAATCACCATCAGTATCTCTAGCCTCGTAAAGAGTGGATGTCGATATCTAGAAATATGTGTCGACATATTAGAGATCTATAGTACTTATGTTAACTACATTATCGATTCAAAAAATACTTACGGCTTGTGAGAGCAAACTGTTTCGGCGAATTTGGTTCGTCTTAGTAGTCTTTGTAGCCTCATGTTCTTTAAATTTAGTAAGTGCATCATCAATAAGAGTTTCTGGAACTTTCCTTTGAGAAATTTTCACTTTGCCGATATAAAGCACCTGGCAAATATTATTATTAATTTTGTTAAGGTACACACAAAATGTAAACAAAAAATTCCATCCTAAAATTAAAATAATAACCTAAAGCTATTTTTGTGCACCATCTAGTGAGATTCTTGCGAATTGTAAAACTGAATATTAACGCCATCTATAGGGGAATGTCTAACCATTGTTATTATTAATTAATCTCATATTTACAAACTAGATGAGGCTACAAATTAAACTAATAGCTTGATTATACTAATTAATTAGCTTTACCTCAAAGAAATGGGATTCTGAAGGTGACAAATCCACAGACAGTGAAGTAAGAGAGGCATTGCTAGCGGTACGTTGTAGTGGTTGAAAATCGCCAATACTAGAAATAAAATAACTACATTAATTGCAAAATAAAAATATTAATTGCGTTTTGCCTATAAAACTAATTTCTATCATAGCTAGTATGAAAATACGATTTATTAATAAATTGAGTTTGTAGTAGTAGGTCATGTATTTTTAACCCAGAATGAAAGGGCTTTATTTTATGCTAATCTAGGTCACCGATTAAATGTGAAAAATCTATCTAGAGGAAAGATTTAGCTACATATTATATTTTGCATACGAGACTTACAGATTCAAATTCTTGGGCAATGTGATGGTAGATGCTGCCCATGGGATAAACTCCACGCTACCACCGCTCGTCTGGAAACTCATGTTTCTAGTAACATTGGGAGGTCCTGTTTTGGCGCCACGTTGGCTGTTAGCTGCTGACTCTCGCATTTGGGCAAACAGGTCTCCCACCTATTAGAATAATAATTGTTTTAGAATAAGTTTTATGTACACTACTAAATCAATACTGTTTTAACAAAAAATAAGTTTTTTAACAAATTAAAAAAAAAAGCCGGCGAACCCGAAGTTATGTGATCCAAGTACCTATTTCTATTTTTTATTTGTGACGTCATAATTGTTTTTTTATAAATTTTTGACATTTATTGGTCTAATATCATTTTAATTCCATAACATGATACAATTAAAACATATACCTAACTTAACGACGATTTACATTTGTAATGTAAAAATCCATGCAGTCCGGGCTATGGGACTTTTAACAAAGCTGCATTTATATAGTAAATATCCAGGCGCATGTAAAAAATCTCTAACATACGGTAGAAGAGATTGAATCTATATATGTAATCTATCTGGGGACATACATACATACATAGTAATTTACATATATGTATAGGTATAAGCACATATAGAATAGAATAAAAGACAAGGTACGCGAATGACCATCTTTATAATGACAAATTTTTCACTCAAAATTGCACTGAAAGATTTACGTCATAAGGGCTGTATTTCAGTGGGAGGGAGGGACTTACCCTAAATTATTGAAATCGTTGCTCATTAAATTAAGCATTTTAAAAATATTATACGAGCACTTACTTAAGTATTTACATTAACTTGAGAATCTAAGTGGATTGCCTTTATATTGTAAGTACCCAATTGAAGAATATGACGTGTTGTTGCGTTGTTGTGCAACCTTGCTCTTATTTTCTTGTACTATTAGTGATGTAATTAATTAACATTTTATGAATTTTCGACAGGAAAATCAATTTAGGAATACATATTTTAATTTTCAATAATTGAAAGTTAAGTACTTACTACGAATCTATCTATCGCGTATGAGCGTTGTTTTATCGTATAACACAAGGTTACTTTTCAGTGTAATTCTAGTAAAAAAAATACATTAGTCGTCTATAATAAACACGTACGTTTATTAAGTAGTTAAATTTTATTAAATATCGATATTTAGCTATCACAAAAGATGTGTTAATATTATCATATTAATGCTAAAATTCAGTAATATTTATTAAAAACAATATTATATTAGCACATCACTATTGTAAACTTTTTTCCTTAAAGGACATTGTCCGTGTTTTTTCTTTCGATATCGATAATTAAATTGTATAAACCTGTTATACAATTATTACGTAAACAATAATACTTGCTTTTAATTGATTTTATATCAAATGATAATGATTTTGTTCCTTTAATGTGCTTATTACAAGTTCGATCATTTTATTTATTTTTAACGAACTCCATAGTCCAGATGATGACGGTGTTTAACGTCGGAAACAAATAACTTTGAAAGTCTGTAAACTCCGTAAAGTTCAGTACCGATTTTCATTAAAATTGGTGTTGCCCGAAAGAATATTAATCCAATTATCCTGTCCGTCGACTGTACTAAGTACTAATATTATTATATAAAACATAAGTAAATACATCTTACAAACAGTGTATAGAGTTGTCTTAGTATACTTTGTCCATAGTGGGCGGTATTTGGCGTAAAAACGGAAACAGCACAAACAATTTTTTTGGTCTAAAATGTTGCATAAACACTTTACTTTTTACATTAGCGGTGGTACATTTAAAAGTGGGGGTGGGTGGCAGACTGGGCTAGTAACCATCATCAGTCTGCCTACTACTTTAAAAGTTAAGGTATGTTGCGGTCCGTGAGAGGCGACAACTGCTACCATAGATATCCGCAGTCGCCTCCGCTATAAGAGTTTTCGTTCAGGTTGACAGATCTACTTGTAGGTATTATAATTATGAGTTGAAATATAATTTAGTATAACTATTCCAAATTGATGTTGTCTATTTATTAATTAAAAGTAATATAATACCTACGTTTTCTAGATAAGCACGAATAAAATCTATTTCAAAATAAATTTATATTGGCAGCTGCAACACATTAATGTATTTCACGCTCCAGACGATAAAATATTATCATCAACAACTGTATTGGTCGTGTCCGAGTCAAATCAAATAAAAATATAAACTTTCAATAATATTGCGAAAAAGGTTTTTTTGTAAAGTAAAATTTGGCAAGACTGCAAGATTAGAGGTGGCAAAATATATCGAAATACCAATGTCTTTTATATATCGATATTTTTTGTATCGATATATTTGTTTTATATAATGAAAGATTTCTTTAACTAACTATCAGAGAAAGAAGCTCATAAATTGATACGCCTTAAAAGTTAAATTCCTATACTTGCAGCGATATATCGATACAATTTTTTCTATTACTATTTTGAATTTTTTAAATACCTATATCGACATATTTTTCATTTTCTCATGCCTACGGAAAGATATAATAGAATGCTCGCCCGCTGGACCAGCCGATTGGTGATCTTCTTTGAACCAAGATCACACACGTTGATCATGGCTGGGACAACGTGTAGCGCCGACCATGAAGAAATTCAATACGTTCACGCAGCAACTAAGGCTGAAAAGCTAACTAGACAGTCTGCCAGCTCCCGCCGCGGGCTTTGTGTGACGTGTGTTTTATGTATAAACCTAGGCAGCCTAAGTTATTAAAATAGCCTCTATTAAAATAATAAAACGTAGTATTTTTATTGATTTATTGTCATAACATTGCTGTACAATATTTGAATTTCTTATTCTTAAAGCGAAAAGTCATAAAATTCACATTGCAGCTAACTAATGGACTGACGACAACGACTTCATACATATTAATGAACGCCCCATCTAAGTTGTGAACACACTATTTCAACAACCTATTACTTTAACACACCTGAACAGAATCACTAATATTAAACTTTCCCTACTCCCTAGCTTTGAAATGACGTAAAGGAGAATACCCATTTACCTGAGAATTGGTAAACGATGTGTTGATATAATTCAAATTAATTAATGAGGAATTAGGATATTATTTTGGAATATTGTTTTGTTAACAAACTATCAAGTGGGCCCAAAAATGGGCATTGTCCTTTAGGCCTTTAACAGAAAGCAGCAATATTATCGCTCCGAATTACTCTGAATATAAAGTGAACACATATTGCGATAATGCATGCAAAATTATCGCATGTAATATCTGGTAGAGCGCTTCAAATTCTTTTGGGTAAGTCTAGCCTGGAATTCGAGCGGGTATTATTGCTTATTCTTTTTATGTTACTAAATATAAGAAGTTAACCCTTTATTTTTATTATTCGTCAAACATAATCACTTCCGCCATCTCTATTTTTCGCTCTAATCGTCTGCTCCACTATAATTAAATCAGACTCCTATTGAAGTATGTAATTGCAAACGCATTTTGCTGCACATGTTGCTTTGTCGGAAATCGTATTCCATGTTTCCACCGAAGACTGTCTTAAACAGAAATGTGTGTGCGCATTTGGCAGTATCAAATAAAGCTCGCATGTGTGCCCGTATCTCTCCCAGTTTAGTACAGAAGATCTGCTTTACCCCAGAAAATAATAAGTCAATCAAAAAATGTAGCATAACATTTACGTAGTTAACCATCTCTCCTCTCGTTTCTAGTCTCTCAGTCGCATTTTATCCTTGTTTATAATTCACATTACATTATATTCTGATTGTGTTTTTAGAATATTAAACAATTGTTCAAAAATAAGCTTTAACACGCGGAAAATACGTTTTAATTTCCAAACGCGTAACACTGCCGTTACACAATATTACGCTGCATTTGTATCGTAAACAATTTATAATAGTGTAATCGAGACCTAACTTTGTGACGCAAATAAACGTCATGAAGGCATGTCCAGATTCAAGGTCTCAATTAGTGAGACAGTGTGACTCGGATTTGTTTGTTTATTTATGTAATAAATCTCAGTTTAGGTGGTAAAGGTCGTAGTAACTATTTGTAATCCGCCGCAAAAACATGGAGATATTTTTTTTTTTAAATGTTTACACTATACTAGTCTTGTCATGTGTAGCGTACGTATTATACTTTGAGCGATCAAAGTACATATAATATACTCGTATTTACATTGGTATTGGTCAGAACTTAATGAGATTTGGACACGGGGGACCCGATCGTGAGTGATCTCTACAATTAGACCATGACTGCTCTATTTTATTTATTTTTTAAAATCCGTAATTGGGAAGGTGTAAATAGTGACAGCTATCTTTTTTGTTTTTCTCAACAATTGTTGTTATTGTTATAGAATAATTTAGTCGACACGTGTTTTGGAAAGCTTTTATAATTGCTTTGTTCTTTTTTTATCAATTTTTAAAATAAACAAGAAATGTTCATTTGTCAAAAGTTCAAACAAAGTTTTAATTTCTAATAATTCCTGTTCATGTTTTATATCGTGTTTATCATATATTTGTTTTTAAAACTACAATAGTTCTTCGTAAAAAACACTGTTATTGTAAGGAAACACAAAGAAAATATATTTGACAAACTTGTGGGGTGATCACCATTATAGTGTTATAATTATATTATTAATAAACTAGCTGACCCGGCAAACTTCGTACCGCCGCAGAATCAATAAAAAAAAGCTGAATGATAATTGCAGAATGTTTCAACTTTAGTAAAAAATGTGACCAAAACTTAATTGGAACAAAAAGAATTCGTAATCAAACCAAAAAAATTTAATTTAATTTGATTTCTGGTCGACTTTTAAATTTAATTGATTTCTAAACGACGCGACGGGACGAACATCAAATGTTTGACATTCAAATCCAAAGAAATAGTTTATAAGGGAAAACGAAACTTATTTTTACTATATACCAAGTAATTTTTCAAATATACTCACCTTTTAAATCTTCTCTGGACTTCCACAAATAATTCAAAACCAAAATTAGCCAAATGAGTCCAGCCGTTCTCGAGTTTTGGCGTGATTAACGAACAGCAATTGATTTTTATATATATTATAGATTAGAATATCACGTCTACAACATCAGATGTCGGTGAGATGATTTATATGTCAGATGTTTAAATACAAAACGCACTAAAATCGGTTTTGCTTTCCATATATACCGTGATTATAAAATTATCTGTCACGTTTTTTCATTATAGCCATTGTTCAGCATAAACACAAGGGTACGAAATAACACGTAAGAATGCGGATAACCGTGTTATTTTTAAATTAACTGTTTGATATGGCATTGACAAGAAAATAGTACAAGAAAATATTTCATTATCATTAATATAGTGTATAATGTGTAATCTATGAGTAGTTCAGAATCAGAAGATCTGGTAATTTAGAGTGCATCAATTAGCGGGCTCCGCGATGCCGGCTTGAGTAGACGAATGTCCAGTATTTTGGGTATTAAGAAGAAGAACAATACATCCAGAACCTTACTTCTTTTTTTTTCAATAACAATATTTATAAATTAAACAAATAAATAATTGTTTCGGCTGGGAATAGAACCCGAGATCACCATTCACCATGTAACAGGTTACAAAGGCCGTCAAATATAATATTAAAGTTTGTATGTACGCGTACTGTATGAAATATAGGTTATATAATATTCTCGTTATAAGTGAATTTGTTAAAATTCTTATGAGAAAACCATAAAAAACATAAAAACCATAATAAAATCTGTAAGTATTTTGTCAACCAACATTAAGGTATTTTATAGAATTTTATAAAAAAACGAATATATATTTCATGCGGAAACAACATAATTATTAATCAGTTCATTTTTAACAAATTAAAAATGCTTATCTTGTTATCGATTATTAAGGTAAGGGTTCCGTGACGCGTTTAAACGCGTTTCGTTCGACGTACGGCGTACGGTGCGTTTATAGACATCAAAAAACCCCAGCTTAAACCAAAATATATTAATTAATTAGTCATAACAAATTGAAATCTAATTCTTTGTTAATAAATCGAGTTATTTGTAAAAACAAACATCAAACGTTATTCTTAGCACACTTTATTCTTACCACATTTTTTAACGTCGATGTATCGGAATGGGACGCGAATTGAAGTCTTTGCTTTTGCGATGGATGCATAACAGTTCTGTATTAAACATATTTGTTTGTTTAAAGTTTTTTACTAGAAATAACGACTATAATATAGAGATACATATATAACTAGAGAAGTAAACCAAATCGCACAATGAGAAAAGCTTAGCCCGTTTCAAATAATTTCATAGTGACAATATTCGTGTTATTTATCAAATTTTATTATTGTATTTTAGTTTTTTTATTATTATTATGACACGACACGTGACCTCGACTGGCGTGGCCGTTTTAGTGGTTATTTTAGTTATGATTTTGATATAAAAACGATATTTATCTGTGTAACGTAATCCTGTTTATTGTTTTTCACCACTTGCCCAATGTTGTCATGTGTTGATAGGAAATCTAAAGTTATGGAGACAAAGTTAATCCAATTATGTAATAGCTATATTAATGAAAATAATATGAGTAGTAATAATGTTTTCAGGAATTTGTAATCCGTTAAAATATTGAGGAACTGCTTTTGTTTGGAAATGTGTCCAAAAACTTTTACTTTAATTATATCGAAATATCGATAAACTATTTCTGGGAAATTTATATCTTGTTTTGTTATTTTTTTTATGTCTGTACAGTTTTGTTTCAGACGTGAAAATGTAAGAAATTTTCATTTTCACATTTATATATTGTTAATGTTAAGATTTATTTTATTTTATTTGTGCCTTTTTTAAGCTAATGTTTGTATCACAGGCACTGAGCGATCAAAGTACATAACATATTATAGTTACATTGGTACCGCGCGGCGTCGGCGAGATTTGAACACGAGTCTCTTTGTTCGTGAGTTCACGCCTTCTACAGCTAGACCACGGTCACTATTAGTATAAAAGTATTTTTTATACATTTAACTAAGATTTTAGATGATCTATAGTAAACGTTGTAAACGTAAACACTGATAACAGTTTTAGGTAAAGTCAAGATTATCATAATTAATGAGAACGTTATAATAAAATAAAAATCTGAGGTGACTTTGCCTTTACTTTATAATACGTTGCTATAGTTAAGGGCCCTACTTCTGCCAATCACCTTGACCATACTATTGCTTCGACTTCGACAGCACATGTAAAAAGACACGTTTATTTTCACATAGCGCTTAATATACATATATTGAATTAAAAAAGCCATGACCTGGATAATGATCTTGCAAATATAATGATGTATAAGAAAATTTTATTCGATGAGTTGTCACCTTCACGATTTTTTAAATTATATTTACAAGACATAAGAAAAATGCAAAAGTAGTTTAAACCTTTCATCTTGCAGTTTATTATTTTGTTGTTTTTTTTTGCCTCGTAAATGTTATAGTTACCGAATAAAATCGATTAAAATAAATGCGTTGTCAACAGTAGCCGCCTTAACAAACATGTATTTTGACCACTAGAACTAACGCGTATGTCACGTACCTACGACACGCGCAAATGTGATCTGATGTTAAAGACGTTTTTGTGAGCTACTTAGTTGAAAATTTCCGAGCTAATTCTAGTTTTGGTGTTAGGGAATTGTATATATTTTATATACAGCTTATTATTATTAAGTACTAGAATTATTATGACAATAACCTTTGACGGTTTATTAAACATGTTTTAATTAGCATGCATGACGTAAAAACTTGTTTTCAGATATTATATTATTTGAACAGGTTTCTAGATTTGTTTAGAACAACTCCTTTTTTTTTGTTAAAATTAAATTATACGGAATTCCCACACAAAACATGATATTGTTTCGGCTTAATAGTTTGGATTCGGCAGCCCCCGATTTTGAGAAATCCACAAACATCTGGGTAACGCGATTATATCGGTATTAGGTATTCAACATTATTTTTATTAATTTAGACAAAGAATTGGTAATCCTAGAAGCATTTAGATGAGAATCTTTAATAATTATAGCAGCAATACACACATACAATTAATTGCATACATATTGTCGTCATAGTGAACTTTGCATTCGCTATAAATTAGTAATTGATTCTAAGTGGCTGCTGTATATTAAATTATATTTATAATCTGCGTAATACTTTGCAATGCATTAAATCAATCAGATTGAATAGGAGGAGCAAGTGGTGTCCTAGGGATGCTCTAGGAATACAGAGCACTGAGAAACACCCTAAAACTTATGAATGAAGAGATGTTTAGAGAAGATATAAAGCTCCGTATTGTATTGTATTGCAGTAAACTAACTAGTCATGTTATATAGACCTTGGGGTGTCTTGGTTTGGGTTTTTTGGTATATATCAGTCAGTTAATATTTAATATTTATTTGAATTTTTAGTTGTTTGTTTCCCGAAAATAAATAAATATATTTTTAATGCCTGTACTAAGATAGGGTTTGTATCACAGACACTGGGCGACTAAAGTACCTACATATAAAGCAGTAATATTGGTACCGATCAGAATTTAGCGAGACATGAACACGGGTCTCATCGATCGTATCCATTATACTTGGACTTATTGTACTTTTCGCATCTTAAGCTGTAATATGAGCTAGTGCTCGTCTTGCAACGAAAACTCTGGCTCTTAAGATACAGCTCGTTCTAGTTCGCGGATCCAATTTAAATGAGGTTGTTAAAATCACAAATATTGTTACAAATACTCCTACAATGTTGCAGCTTTCAAGAAATAATTTTCATTTTATTCAACATTGTTTTCGCTTAAAACTTTCAATTAAGAATAAATTGAGTTCTTTATTTTACCTTCAAATTATTTTATTATGTTGGCATATATTCGTACATGATATATAAAAACAAGTTCGGATAGAGCTATTCAATGAATGTTATATTTCTATATACAAAATTACAAATAAAGTATATAATTATGCTAAAAGGTAACAAACAGTTTATACCGGAAAATGCACATATTACTTTTTACATCTGAGGAGGTTCTTTCAGAAGTATATTATATTTCACAGAATAAATTTTTCTTTGGTCTAAAAATACAGTTTTGGGGACAAAACATGTGTTAAGGAAAAGTAGAATAAAAAAAAAACTTTTAAAAAGAAGTTCCTCAGCTGTGCCAATTACTTAAAAACAATACTTAATTAAATAAAAACAGAGCTCATAATTGCATATTGTTATCTTAAACATCGATGTCGCTCAGAAAATTAAAACAAGTTAGCCACGCTCACGTGTAAAATTCGGGTTTTTCATTAAGAATTCAATATCGGAACTATTGTTTATTGTTAGAGTATAAATTCAAGAAGGAATCGATTTACGTATCGGGTACAGCCCTATTGCGTCTACACATCACTATAGCTATCGTGAGTTGATCATGGCCTCCCGCGCATTGCAATAGGACGTCATTATAATAAAAGCTAATTAAACCATGCTCTTATGTATACTCTTATATATGTTAATAAACATTAAAAGCCCTTTCATTCTAAATTATAGTGGCTAGTAAAAAATAAGGGCTAGTGTTTCGATTTGGATTGAAAAGAGTCTAAAGCCCAGTAGCTTAATTCTGGTTGATGATGCGAATCTAAGGGCATGTGTAGTATGCTACGCACTACTGCTAGATGAAATAAAGTAACCTAGGATGACCTCTGCCATTGACTTTTTGAATTAAGAATTGCAGAAATAATTATTAAGGAAGGATTTATTTACTGATCCTGATATACGGTTTTCGGACATGCGCGTTCAACCTTAGGCGATACAGTATAGTATTATTTATACATACTGTATATCATACAAAACAAAACACACTCCAAATATCAATGGTCACGACACTCTGTGATGATAGTATGAAGCAACTTTTGGCGTATATCCAAGGCGTTTATTTTTGTTCATTTCATTTGTGAACTATACAATAGGACTAGTTATTGTCCGCAACTTTGCATGTCTATAATTAATATTAACATTTCTATTTCATGCCTAAACCTTTTATAAAGCGCAATTTCGTCCACTTTCAGAGTCTTAAACTTCCCGCAATAAACGGTCTATCTTTTAGTGTAGTAGCTAGTTAGACTTTATCGAGCGGTGGTTTCGATTGTGTCTAACATTTACAGCTAATTTCATGCAAAAAATTTTCGGCTGGTATTTTCGAAACGCGTACGGGACAAACGAAGAAACATTCATTTGTATTAGAAGAAATAAGTTGTGTCGTGTCATTATTAGATTCTTATAGTGGCGTCACAGTTCATAGTAACAACATTAACATCGACGTAACGTATGAAAGAAAATTGTATAGTTTTTTTTATTGTCACATAATGATGTGTTAGGTACATATTCATATAGTATATGCACACTTCAGATGTATTCGTGTTGGATCATTCCAATATACGCGTGATATAAACTGTAAAATCTTGACGAATGGTTAGCGCTTAGGGTTGTTAACGTTTTTTCAAAAAAAATATTTCAATAGATCTACTTGACCTCAAAATTTCAATTTATTGTAACTCGACTGCTACTACAGATAAATTTTTACAGGCAATAGTCGCTTCCGCTATGCAGGCTTGAGGAGAGATTTTTATAGGCTATATTGCACTATTAAATAACGTTAAAAGGGCAGCACGACGAAAGATATTTGATAATGCATGCATGGGTTAGCATGATGATGGACATGGGACAAACTTGAAACAAATGCTTATCTATCTAGGCCTGCGGTTTTTTTACAACGGCGGAGACATAAAAGCTGTCACTGTATTCCGAAGAGTAGCGACCAGCTCATTGGAAGTTATTGCCACCGGCGCAGGAGTATACGTAGCGCTGCCTACGTCATTCGTACATATTTAGAAAATCAGAAAAGTGTTGTTGCACTCCGCGGACCGAATATGTATTCACATACGAGGTCAACGTATTCTGCAAGCTTGCATTACTCTGCCTTACATTACATCTGATCGATTGGGGTTACACGTGTTATGATTGATGTCACGCCTCGTGACTTTTAATTTTCTCAGCATATTTTAAATCTCGCTGTTATTCAGGTTGTTTTCTATACCATCTATACTATACAGGGCTGTAAAAACACAGGCGTCACCTCCGCTAATCATCAATTTGATAAGGCGCTCTTGTTTTAACGATGTTATTATGACATTGCGGCCTGATTTATTTCAGAATCTTTATAATACTAACTAGTTTTTTGGGCGCGCTTCGCGGCGCTGAAAAAGTTTTTTTCGGGTAGTTTTAAAAAAAATTTTTTAGAAAAAAAAACAAATTATAGATTTCGATATTAGAGAGCATTCCCTACGACTTTTGTTCCGGCACTTGTGCCCTATCTCGTTCCGTTTCCGAGATATCGGCGTCGCTTCCGGTCCAGAGTCCGCTTCCGGTCAAAGTCGAGGTTTTCCCGAGGTCCCGGGACCGCCCTCTACGCGCCCCAAAAAGAATCATCCTCCTAACCCCCCGGCAAGTGCTTCATTATATATGTCAGTCAGTCAGTGAGTCAGTGGTAATCGAGCTGTATATAATATAACTAGTTTTTTAAGTGCACTTCCCGTGCGCCGAGATAGTTTTTTTGGGTACTTTTGAAAAAAAAAAATTTTTGCTAAAAATTACGGATTTCGATATTAGGGGGCATATTCTACAACCTTTGTTCCGGCACTTTGGCCCTATCTCGTTCCGTTTCCGATATAGCGCGTTTCATGTCGAGGTTTTCTCGAGGTTACGGGAGCGCCCTTTATACGTATCTCAAAAAGAATCATCTCTCTAACCCCCCGGCAAGTGAAATAATTGATAATTGATGTCAGTGAGTCAGTGGTAATCTAGCTTTATTATAATAGTAATAATAATACATTGGAATAAACTTAAAAAACAGTATTGATAGTGTAATACGTGGTTAAAGAGAATGTCCACTGTCCTTTTACACGTTTGTACTATGTATGGTTCGTCATATCATTGAAGGAAAGGGTGCACCGCCAGTATGTAATTAAGATTGCAACTAATGATGAACAACTACTGATATTACAATATCAGTAACACGGATGTGTACGGTGAAAGAAGCGAAGAGACCTAGATCAGAACCATAATTGTGTAGCGTGTTATCGTTCACGCCACCGTTATAAAAAAACAACAACATAATATGTGCCATGAATAATATATTACTTAAACAATCTAGAAAGCACCGTGAAATAAACTAATATTTCACGTTATTATTTCTAACTTTATTTATTATTGTAAATATTCCGTTTAGTACTACCAGTGCCTGTGATACAAGAATTAACTTAGTACGAGCATTAAAAAATCGATTTCTGTGGTGGAATGATTTCGTGACAAGTACTGGGTTCGATTTCCGGTCGAAACGTTTATTATTAATTACGGTATTGTAAGGAAAATATTTAAGTCGTCCTTGTCCTGATACCTTTATCACACAATAACCAAATTAAAGATTAAATAATGAAAAAATAAATAAAAAAGTTTGAAGAGAAAAATAGAAAAAGTAGTTAATGAAAATGGACTATGAAAATTGATGAAATTAGGCTTTTCTTTTTAAGCTCGACATAATATTCCGCCTGATGTTAGAGTGCGGTCCATGAACGAAAACAACTGCTACTACATACAGCCTCCGCTATTACCGTACTCTGGCTGGCTACTTTCGAGATGATCTCTAAATGCGACAAGGTACTTCACGGGTGTTATATTCGGAACTGGTGGTACTGCCCCAGGTTGGTAGACTGGGCTAATAACCATCATCCGTCTGCCTACCACTCTTTAAATTTACTTAATTTAAAAATAACATAATGGTGTATTGAGTGAGTTATTTTTAAATGTGTTTTTTTATGAACCTGTATGTCGATTTCCTTCGCAGTAATGTGGGAAATCGTCAGACAAAAAATAGGTTAATAAAAAGTAACATCGACAATGACCTTAGTTAGTCCGAAACTGTCGCGTTTCATAATTAATTATAACTGCTCTGTATATTTATTTAAACATTTTAATAAATATATACTTGAGATCGTATAAGGAAGTAGTTTTTTTGTCTCATAATTAATAGGACTAATAAAACTTGTAAATTGCTAGGATCATTCAAACAACCGCAGTAGTGTCAAGTAAAACACCCGTGAAGTGACTTAAGGGCCTTACTGCTGCCAATCACTTTGACCATATGAATTCTTCGACCTTGACTGCGCGTGAATTAATAAAAATTACGTATTATTTAAAAAAATATACAAAATTTTATTCTATGAGTTTTCACCGAGATAAACTACATCAAAATTTGATTTAGACCTTTACTTTACGATTTTTTTTCCTCATATTTTTAAGACGTATTTAATGAAAAACGAAAAAACAACTTTATATTTTGTAGTTCGATATATATTTTCTTCAGTCTCGTAAGTGTTATATTGGGCATTAACAGTTTTAAATCACGTTTCAGGAGTAGCTTGAAGGTAGTCGGGTATAACAAGTGGAGTGTGCCCTCATAAAATTATATAAATCTTATAAAACGTCAACGCGATGGTATTCTTTACACAATAACCAATTAGTAATCTGTAAACAAGTTTTAATTAACAATTACGTTGGTTAGGTAATTAATGTCGTTTAAATATCTATCGTAATAAAACCAAATATGTGAAATTAATGACAAAACTATTTAGGTAGGAGGAACTTTTTTTTTTTAGATATTATATAACTTTATAATTGATATTTATCTTAGAACTTACTTTGATATGTCACTGGTATATACGCATATTCATGTACATAATAAATTTTAACTAAATAAACACGCTCAGCTATGACGTATACAAATTATATTTTAAATACTAGAAACGCCTAGCCAACTAAATAAAATAAACAAAAAAATATACTCACAAATTTAAAAATTCAATTTTCAAGTTTACAATGAAAATTTCATCACTGTAATTGATTGTTTAATTAGGCTCATTGATTTTCTGTTTCGATCAATCAATCAATAATAGTGGTGTCCAATGTCTAGATTCTAATTTTAAAAAAATCAATTGAATGACAGTCACAATATCCTGTAGTTAGATGTACAAAATCATATGTTTTATGTTTACAAACTCGTGTGGAAATTAACACAACCGTAGCCGGTACGACAGCCAAATAGTTTTCTATTTTCAAAACAAACACGCTTGATTATTACAAAAAGTCGATCTGTACCAAAGAGTTCCGTATATGAAAGTATATAAGGTCCATTTCACACGCGAATAATACTAATACCGCACCAAACCAGAATTCGAAATTTGAAAATTGCGATGCCGAGCTATACACGAGCGCCGAACTCACGATCGGAGAACAAACTGAGTTGAGCAACATGTCTTGTCTCTTGGCAAGCTCATTTTCTTTGGATTTTCATGTGTCCATAACGGTCAAGAATGTATTTAAAAAAAGTCATTTACGGGACTTTAATGAAAACATGTTAATTACTTAGTACTTTAATTTAGAAATTTAACCACGGTTTTTATTGTAGTTAATTAATTAAAATAATAATAATAATAAATAAACCGCGATACAGTTTTTTTTAAACTAACTCAATTTATTTAACACAGTATAAAAAAATCTGGACTTCGATTTTCAAATAAATACTATATTTTTTAAATTTTAATCACGTTCTTCTTATTTTGTTAAATGAATTAATCACGTTAATTAATAGAAGCTCCAAGTTGTCCGATCGCAAAATCTCAACTGATAGCATTGATTAAAGAATATAGGTACGAATATATTCTAAATTTATATATCAAGGTTTAGGTCGTAATATTAATATCATAGATGTTACGTATTACAATGTAATATTATTACCCGAATCTTTACCCGGCCGGTAAATCAATTCTTAATTAAGTCAGATAGTAACTAATACAGACAGTAACGTCTCGTGGGTATGCGAAATAAAGTAGTAATAATTTATTATGATCTTAGGCATTTACGAAACTTTTAGTCAAGAATGGGGAAGGTCCATAAAAATAAACTACGTTAAAAACAATTTCGAGATATCGTTTCTAGTAGATGTATTTTTCAATTCGTACCTGAAAACACTGAAAATAAAGGAGATATATGAAAAAATACAAAGCTTCGAACCTACACTGCCAATTTGATTGTCTGAGGTGACATTGTCAAAATATATATTTTTTGTTTTCCTAAACTATTTTTATTTTGTATGTGTTTAATAATTATTACATCGTTAAAAACTAAAAATATACAATAAACAAAGTGTATTCTTAAACTTTTGACAAATAATTATTTTTATGTTGTTTTTTGTTTCATAAAATACTTTTTTTAACGTTTACAGGCAATAATTAGCGTCTTTCGAATTGTAACGATCACTATACCAACATCGTAATTTTTTATTAAAAAAAAAACCTTTCTATTATATTTTATCTATAATATTTACAAAAATTATAAAAACCACAAATGTCATTATTTAGACCTTCCCTATTACCGGTATTAAGGCATTCGGTCTGGTTTTTTTGATAAATTGTCTGTAGAGTTAAACTACAATTTTTCTGTTGCAGGATTTGATAGACGCATATAAGGAAAATAGTGTTAACAAAACCAAGTTGAAGTTTTAATGTTTAACCTTGTATCGCATGTAATACTCGTAGTTATCGAGTTGACAATGCATATCTACTATGCAATGAAAAAATAATGTCATGCATTCGTATAGGTAAATGCAATTTAAGTATAATTAACAAGCATTTTTTTTCCAGTAAATATACGGAAACAACCATAGAAAAATTTCTACAGGCACCATCCAGATTGACAGTACACACTCTTTCCGCTGTACCTGGTGAACTGGTCCCGAAATGCGACTAAGTCACTTCACGGGTGTAACATTCGAAAGTACATATAACATACAACCCCGGACGGTAAACCAGTTAAGTGACCAGTTCTGACTTGTCACCCGCGGAAAGTACTAAGTGTTGCCGAATATTCGGCGCTTCGGCCACGAGCCTCGCCGAATATACGGTATTCGGCCAAATAACTATTCGTGGCATCTCTAACATTAGAGATTTCTAGATCGGACAGCAGACCCTCACAAGTGGTGGTCATTCGGCCGAATACCGAATAGTTGCCGAATATTCGTGGCATCACTATATTATGCATATACTGTATATATAAAATACACATAATAATATCTTTAACCAAATCCAGAACGTTATTGTAATTTATTTTTTAATTAAAAGCAAATTTGATTTGATTTGAAAACCTTTTTTATTTTTTACCAAGCCGCAATGGATACGTACTTAACGCAAGCGCGTTCGTCTCTTTCGTTCATCAATTGTCGTATTTACATTGATTGTTTTTCATATTACAAGTATAAAAATACGAGTAGTTGATATTAGACCAATAAATGCAAAAATGCATTCTCGAAAAAAATAAATACTTGTACCGGATCAGTGTTTTGTCTATTGATACACGGGTTGGTTATGTCTTTCTACGACTTGGAAGTGTGTCGTTTAAATAGCTATAGCATAATACTTTAAAAGTCAGAGATTTATGTAGCTCGGCATATGACAACACTCCGCCTGATGTAAAGCTAGTGTACAGTCCATGAACGAAAACAACTGCTACTGTAGAGAAATCTCTTACATTGGTACCGGTTAGAATTTAGCGAGGTTCGAACTCCCGTCTTCAATCGTGAGGTCACGCGTCTTACCGCTAGACCACAGCCGCTTCAATTAATTTATTATATAAAGGAATTATATTTATTAATTATTAAAAAATTATGCTACTTACGTCTACATTCTTGCTGTAAGAGAAGAGGTAGCAGCTGAACTTCTCTTCACTATCGTGCAGAACCATGTAGAAGAACTCGTATGAACGATCCGGCGCAAAAGACAGACTGTAAAAGAGTAAATGTTTTAATTAAATAAATAAATAAATAAATAATTTCTCTATTCTAGTTTCGGTACTTTTTAAGACATATGACTTTCAAGTGACCCGTGAAGTGACCTACTAGTTTAGAAATAGGCAGATATAACGAGAGGACTGTTCACTGTTAACCTTGTTTACATTCAAGAGACGAAGCCGGTATAACAGAGGTGATTCTGGTGTTTCCGCTCGTCAACCACTTCATCTTATCACATGTCGGGCTACTAATAAAAAAGTAGACTGTTTATTCGATTACAGTCATATAAAACAATAACATCTGGACAAAGGCCCTTAGAAAAAAGGTAAAGATTTAATTCGATACGAAAATAAAGTATAGCTCACCGGACAAGTTTATCCACGTCATGAACGACAACGGGATCAAAGTTTTCATTCAGCCCCTTCACGTAACCGTCTTCCACGCCAATAATTATCTAAAAAGAAAATATTGATTAAAACAAACATCCTTACTGCATACTTAATAAGATTCACAATATCAAGCGGTACTATTGATTAAGTGCTCCCCTCGTGTACGTAGTCCCCTAATAATATTGTGCATAAAGCATGTGTGGAAGAGACAGCATTTTGCGAACGTATTAAAAGCTTCTCATGGTTTTATATTTTGATGTTTATTAATTGAGAAATCGATATCGAAGTGGAATGTTTTGGAAGCTTCTATTTGAGTATAAAACGGAAAACGGACTCAATTTTATTCTTAACAGGGAGAGCAATAGTAATTGATGTGATTATTTTACTTCTATATTATTGGGTAGTGAGCTATAAAGCGGTTTGTTGTTACTGATGGCCAGGACCGTCATTGCGTTTTTTCCGAACTCTACCAAAATAAAAATAAAAATCAAATACTACAATATTTTTTTAAAATCAATTCTAGGGTAAATCTAGTGTTATTGGGATTGGGGGTGATTGATAGGCTTATAAGACTGTATGATTTCCGAGGTATAGAAACGCCAATGCTGATAGCTTGTTCCTTTACCCATGTTACCCACGTTTTCATCTTAAAAACAAAAGATTTATTTACGTTCGTAAACAACTGTATTAAGAGGACCTTTCCATAATAAAATGTAATTTTCCTCATCTATTACATATACAAACAACAATATTATGTTAATGTATCCAGTAATAAAACACGTTGGTAATTAGTAATTTATTTCATTACCTTGACCTCCTGCTCCATTCTTCTGATCTCCCTCAGTAGCCATGGCACCATAGTATCGGAGCAGTGCCTGTCCACTGAGGTATAACCCTTATAAACGACTGGTGTCAACTTCGTCTTCATCTCGGGAGGTGATTTCTTCGAAAACCTGATTAAATATAAAGAAAATTTTAATTATATTTTTTTTTCTGTCATTGTCTCTTCATTTTTTAATGCCTGCACTTAGCTAGTGCTAAGCGACTAAAATATTAGTTATATTGGTTACAGTGAAGAATTTATTAGTCATCATTTACCGCTTTCAATTGTTTTGGTTGTTAGTTTTTTTTTATTTAGGTTTTCGGGTAACCAATGACGTAACAAAACTCTCAGTATAAATTCAAAATAAGGTCAATTAGGTACATGTTTTGTTTTTGTATTGATAACGTAGACAATACTGGCGTTATGTTAACGTGTCCGGTTTCTGACCTGACATTCCGGCTTTATACATGTCTGCTCGGTCTGTACATGTCCGGTTATAATCAGTTCGGATGTATATACGAGAGGAGTGTGCACTGTCAACATGGATGGTGCACATTTGTCTCCTTAAGCCGCCAAAGTGAAGGCGGCTGCTGCCTGTAGAAACTTTTCTATGGTAAAAGTTATTTTCGTTCATGGACCGCACTCTAGCTTTATATGGTCAGAATTAATTTAGCGACGTTTGAACAAGGATCTCATCGATCGTGTGGTCCGCCCTCTACCGGTGAAGCACGGCCACTCGAATTGTATTTAGACTAGTGCACTAAGAAGAATTTACAAACAATGTTGAAGAATATATAAAAAAAAAACGAAGCCTGATAAACTTGAGTAACTGGTACCACAGAGTAATGTCTGCAGACAGCGGTCCCCCTCCACTATGCCGGCTTGGGGAGAGGAACGTACAATACCCATTGGTTGGGCACAATCCTCTCGTTATACTGAGCTACATCAAAGCTGATCCCGATACGTAACTAGGGTGCTATTGTAACTGGATTGCATTTTGCAAATGCATTTTAAAATGACCTCGGTTATTTGTAACACTACATTAATGCAATGCTCCCTTTTGTTACCAAGTTATGTTTTATTTGGTTTTGCACATCAGCTGCCGCGTAATCGCGGACCCCTTCTCGGTAGCCGAGGTCAAATGTCTCGTTTTAATAAACAAAAATTTACAATGGTTCTCAGATTAATTTTTGAATTTTTTAAAGTAACTTTAACTAGGTATTTTAAACATTTTTTTTTATAATGGCTGCCTTGAGAGTACAGTCCGCCTGATGGTAAGCAAAAGTGAGGTGCTGATGAGTATGAAGTGATACAATTACTACCACATATAAATGTCTGCAGGTAGACTTTGTCGGTTTGAGAGGTTGAATGTAGACCGTCCAAGTTGAAAGGCGGCTGTGCGGCTCCAGGGCATAAGAATATCTTTATCATATTAAGATAATAAGTGAAAATGTATGTGACAAAACATTTTTTTACACAAATATAAATTAATGTAATGGCCGTCCTGGGGTTTGTCGCGTTTCGGGAACAGATAGCCAAGTAGCCAAGTAACGAGAGGAGTGTGCAATGTCAATCTGGCACATTCGTCTCGTCCTACTCGAGCGGACGCGACTGCTGCCTGTAGAAATTTATCTGTAGTAGCAGTTGTGTCTGTTCATGGACCGCACTCTAACTTTGCATCAGGCGGAGTGTTGCAAAGCATTTTTCAAAAACAGTACAAACAATTTTTTTTTAAAGATTTTTGTTTAATATATATTTTATCAAGAAAAAATAAAACACTAATAGAGAACAATAGGTGATTATTTAGGTTAAAATAAATAGCGCCACTTGTTTTGCGATTTCAAGCATATTCTACTTGTTTTGTACTATGCACCCACGCGTTCCAATGTCACGTGATGACGCCCCGAATCGTTAATAATAATAATAACATTAAAAAGCCAATAATATTTATCAATATCAAATGCAATTTATAAATATTTTGTCCAAAATCACTTAATTATGCACTATAATAATAAAAGTTAAGGAATATGCAAATGCATGTTAGTCACATTGTAAGCAAGAGAACAAAGGAATGGTAAAATTACCTGGCCGAATGACGATAAAGATGCAGCATATCGATGAAAATGAAGACACTTGATAATTATAAAGGATAAACTTCGAAATGTTACAGAATTAAACAGTTCCGTCACAAAACTAAATTATTTAGCATATTCGTTTGCCGCGAACATGGCGAATGCGAAATGAAAGTGCTGAATCTGAAAAATCGATTGTTTAAAAAAAACCGGCGAACGTGTTCTGTTCTCGATGGCACTATCTATAGTTCGATCGCAGTAGCGAATAACAAAGTTACACGGACTCATATCCTGCACAATTCATAGGAACATGCGTAATAGATTTCAATTTAAATCTATATTGTTTATGGATGGACAAAATGTCCGCCGCTTCCATTTTAATGATCAGCATATTTCACAAATTAACTAACACAAACCTTTTTACAAAATGTACATTATTTTGAACCAAAACGCGATAATTTTTACTACTAAATATGAATTCTACTGTTTAACTTAGGTTTTGCTTTCTCCATTAAACAAATATTATGTCGTATTTTCAACAATTAAAAATCTTACCCATATTATTTGTACTATTTTAATAATTTTACTAGCTATTTATATGTATATCTATCTATTATCTAAGTATCTATTTTATTAATAAAATATTTTACTTACAATTCTGAAGTCACCCGGTGTTTGCTGACTCGTACGAAACTTTAATGAAGGATATTCCTGAAAATAATAACATTTATTAATTTCATATACTAATCTTACAAATTTATGTATTTAAATGTTAAAATAATGAATACTTACACATTCTAGACCTCGATGCCCCTGAAGGTAGAGCACAAGTACTGAAATGTGCCTTGCAATGCGCTTCCCTTGCACGCGTCGAACAAGAGCAAATCAATAAAATTGCCAAATTACGCAAATATGACAATTGACTACAAGTGCACGTAAAAAGTGCACATTGGTGAACTAAAACAATATATTTCTGAATATAACTGACCAATATTTTCGGCAAAAACTCATAAAAACAATGAGACGATGTATTTTCACAAAAGCTTATGAAGAATAGGATGACAAAGTTAAGGTGCGAGTCGTTCGAGCTTGCTGAAAATACGGACGGTGTATGTTCCTTCCTTTTCTGGACATATTAGAATTGGAAAGGTAATACCGTCTATAGCGAGGATACGTGTCCCTTTCTTTTTCAATTGTAGTCATGGGGTAGAAGGAGACAAAGTTTTATGGCGCTGCTGTTGGCGGCAGTGATAACTAATACCAACCGTCTTAGTAACTTTATTAACTAATAGATGGCGTGGCCAAATTATTTCTGGCTCAGCTTTAGGATTTCTTTTTTAATAAATTATATATTGTGTTATTCATCTTGTTTTAATTATGATTTAATAATGAATAAAGTATGAATAAAGTATTTATAAAGTACATTTAGAAATACAGTTAGACATAGTTGTTTTGAAAATTTTTGCATGCCCAGCAAAATTAACACAACATGCTAAACAAAAACCATTTCGAAATATCACTTTTAAGCGAGGTACACACGTTAAGTTTTAACTAACAGTTTTTAAAACTGAACTTGTGTATGCAAAACTGAGAACTGTACAGTTTATGTACACCTATGATTATAACTAAACAGTTCGACTGTTCAGTTATAACTACCAGTTAAAACTATAAGTTAAAACTGAACGTATGTAGCCCGCATTATACTTCCGTTCATAGAGATATATTGCTAGAGGAGCAAACCTTATACATTGGATATGAAAAAAGCGTAAAGCGCTTCAAACGATATGACAATGTTGCCAATATTGCTGAAAATTATCCACATATTAAAAATTAGTTTCTCTCTCTCGCATCCATTTTCATTAAAATAAAATAAATAATAGATTAAAGAGAAATTGATATTTTTTAGATATAAAAGTATAAAAAATTTTAAGTAAAATAAGTCGATGTATCCATAAACATGCTAAAAAAATATTACAAATCTTATTTTAAGGTGGTATAAAATAATGCGGAATAAAAACTAGTATTCAAATTTCTCCTAAACACGGGAAAAAGGAGCAATGTTTGACTGATAACAGTACATGGTACATGCTCGTCTCCTCAAGCCGGCATAGTGGAGGCGACTGCAGCCCGTAAAAATTTCTCTGTGGTAGCAGTTGTTTCCATTCATGAACCGCACTCTAGCTTTACATCAGGCAGAGTGTTGTCACATGTCGAGCTACAATAAAAAAAAAATTTAAAAAAAAGTGAACATTGTTATACCTTTTTAGAATTTGTGTGAACTGTAAATATTTCTATAATAATAGTCCACGAATCTGCCATGTATAATATTTTTTTTACACCAGCTTCGTTTAAATATTTTGCTTAAAAGGATAATGCCCATTTTTGGGCCCACTTGATATCTAATAGTTTGTTAACAAAACAAAATACTTTATTTCTTCATTAATTTATTTAAATTATACCAAATTATCGTTTCCTAATCAATATACAATGTTTAATAACATAAAAAATATTACCAATTATTAAAGCTTTTAATACAATAATAACCTCAAATATTGTATCAGAAAAAGTCTAATTACTCAATAACTTGGGTAAAGGATTAAAACTGATTGGTGATAAGAAATGTACATTTATTTTCATACAAAATGAACTAAAAATTGCAACTCAAAAAAAAAAAATTGCGGGCCCATTTCTCTTAGGCGAATGGGCATTCTCCATTGAGAAATTATATCTTGTTTAAATTATATTTTTTTATTTAATCATGGTTATGAATTGGTTACAAATCACATTTTATTTAGAAAGCCCTGTGTTTTTTCAACTCACTTAAATAAAAACACCACTGACAATAATTGTAAACACATTTTTAAAACATTGTTTTTGTGTAAAAACGGGAAAAATGTGATAATTTAAAAAAATGTAATAATCTTTAAACTAGCAGGTATAAAAAATAACACCAAATTATATTGTAGATATTGAACCCCTCTATCTCTAAAATACCGTTGATACCACAACTCACAGGACACCCTGTATATTAGTTTTGTATGTACATGTATATTGACGTTGAAACGATACAATTACATTTGCTTTATTCTGTTCTTTTTTTGTTTTATACGAGTATATTTGGGATCGGGAATAACACGTTTTCACCACATATTTGCCCATTTAGTGTTTGTTAATTTACGAGCCATGTAAATTTTACGTCAAGACAAATACTAACTAACAGAAACCCTAAAAGTGACTGCGGCCATCTTTTCTCTCCCGTCACATCGAGAGCGTTATTGCTTATCTAGCACATATCTACATTGATATATGAGAAAAGTCTCTGAATTTTTTTTTTATTATTACTATTTTCAAGCCTAACCAACTGTAACCTTATTGGGGAACCTGAACGTCATTTCAGTGCATCATTAACATCCAGATCAAGGATGTCAGGAACCGATTCAGATAAGGCTCTACCCGCAAATACCGACATCTAAACATGTATAGATTCTAAAATAAGTATTATATCATCAGAACTTAATGATTTATTCACGTGACCATCATGATTGATTCTTGATTACCCCCATCCGAATAGTGAATACATAATAAACAACTATTTGCAGTGGACCCCCGTCCAAGGCAAGACTACAGTGAAAGTGGTTAGTGATGTTAGTGCCACAAGAACTAGTCGTCTTATAGCAAGATTTTATACTTGTGCTTTTAAATAATTTAAATTTATATTCGCAAATAATATTTTATTGTGTATTTGGAATTTTACATTTTTGCTTTTTAAAATTAGGTGTTTATTAAAAGGTAAGGGTGATTATTACTTCGGAGGATTATTATTTTTTTTAAATCTATTTTTTTTTTTCGTACGGAATTAGTGCTATTTTTGTTTTGTGAAATAAATTAATAAATAAAATTTTTATATTTTTTATACTATCTTATCACTATGACTGTGAACTCCAGCGATTTCTGTCACTACATCTAACTTTCCTCAACCACGTCCATTACTGTAGTACGGATAAGAAATGCGTGCACGTCGTTTGAGGGTGATTTTCGAGCAGCTTGACCAACTGAGAATGATCTTCTCTCTCAGCCATTCTTTTCATATGATCGACTACCTATATATCTCTTTCTATTCTGGTCACTACACTGTCCTTGATCTCGCAACGCTCATATCGCAACAATATTTTATAAAATCTACTAATAACATTGCCATTTTCTTGTTATTAGTTAACAATAAGTTTTTGTTTTTTCAATTTTATCATTGAAATAAACTGTCTACTGTCCTATTTACGTATTATAATAGTCAATAAAATAGCATATGATGTGTTTTGTTGAATAGATACGGATCTGCGTCGTTGATAAGCAGACAGAATCTTAAAACTTATAACATAGTCGAAATACTAATTTATATTAGAAGTTGGCAAATATGTTGTTTTGAAGGTGAAGATGGCATACCTATTGACCGAGGTTAAAATGATCTTAATAACCTGTTTTATATTCGTACACATTAATTAAAGTATTATTTTTAGTAAAGGAGAATTCCCATTCGCCTAAAAAAAATAAGCACACATTTTTTTCTATTTTGTAGGTGATTTTTAGTTCATTTTATAAAAAATACAATTACATACCTTATCACTAATAAGTTTTAACTGTTTTACCCGGGTAATTTGTCTTTTCCTGATGCAATTTAAGGTTTTTATTATATTAAATGCTCTAATAATTGATGATATTTGGTTAACGATGTGTTGATATAATTAAAATAAACAAATGAAAAAATCAGGTGTTATTTAGAATATTGTTTTGTTAACAAACTATTAGATATCATGTGGGCACAAAAATGGACATTGTCCTTTGATAATGATACTAAATAGAGTTGACAGAAGAAGAGGACAGGGAAAAAAAGTGAAGTAGTCCCACTGAATTTTTTTTATTATTATCGTAGTCCCGTGTATTATGACAACACCTCGCTTGGTGTTAGGCTAAAGTGCTGTTTGAAAACAAGTTTCTACAGACAGCAGTCGCCTGAGGAGACGATATGCACTATCGAGATTGACAGAGCACAGGATGGCAGACTGGGCTAATAACCATCATCAGTCTGCTCACCACTCTTTAATAGGCATTGAACAAAAGTATTCATTGACCCCGGTCAGAGTTTAGCGAGGTTTAAACGTGGGTCTCATCGATCTACCGCTCTTAATTTTTTACTTCATTCTGATCTGATCAATTCTGTCAATCTCCCTGCATCGTAATTTATATGATAAATTAAGAGCAGCCGTCGTAGTGTCACCGCTTTAAAACGTAGCACCTGTGAAGTGACCTAGTAGCGTTTCAGGATCGGCTCGGATGTAGCCAGGCATAGTCAGCGAAGTGTGCCGGATATGCGCTCAAGTCGGCGTAGCGAAGGCGATTGCTGCCTACAGACATATGTAGCATTTATTACCCCTGTGGCTAAACATTTCAGTAACAAAATTATTGTATTAAAATAGGTAAATGATACATTTTACAATTTCCAGATTTGAAATGGCTTCTAAATCGTCCAACGAAGCAGCTCCAACAGTTTCGGAAGTGAACCCAGACGAGTCTAAATGGTCCAAATTCCGACTGTACTTCAGAGAGAAGCTGCTTTCGCGTTTAAGGCACGTAATTAATAATAACAGTACGGGCAATGCCAGCATTATTAGTGTATCGTAAGTACAACTTGTTTTATTTAAACAATAAATATTGTAAACAGCAAAAAGGGCTACTTTAAAAAACGGAAAAGAACACTTCATTTTTCGTGCAATTAAAAATTTAAATCGGTGGAAATGTTTGCTGATTAACACACATGATGAGATTCGATCTAAAACTAAACTCAATATACAATGTTCTGGGCAAGAAAGTCCTCAAAATTTATACGTAAATGTAGTGCATTTGGTAGGTGAAATATTTTTCTTTAAACGTTAAATTATTTTATTTGTTTAAAAATCTTTTATTTGGACTTCTACCCGCACGTCCACCTTAATACTACTATCCTCGTAACATTTTTTATAGTAGAAACCGGCATATGACCGGCCTAATATTAAACTAGAATGCGGTCCAGGGAAGTATCTACAAACGATAGTCTCTTCCGCTATACCGGCTTGAGGTTACCTTTTTTTTTTTATTTTTTTTTTTATTTTGGCACATGTGACCTCGACTGGTCTGATGGTAAACGCAGTGGAGGTCCATGAGCATTGACGACTAGAGAACCGCTCGCACGGTGGCTCCAGTCGCCATCACTATGCCGGCCTGAGAAGGTGCTTTTTCACGCTCCGCTTGATGTGTGTGTGCAATTATGTGCAATTATTATATTATCTGCCAATTGTTAACGAAAAATATGAATATATTTTATGTATGTAAGATACTTTGTTTATTAAAGTCAGTAGGGGTACTTTAAGCTTGAAAATTTCTTTTTCTTTTTACTTATAACTTACCCGAAGTTGGACTGGTAGATACAACCATAGCGAAGTTTACCTTTTGTATTACCATACAATAAATGATATTTAAATTTTTGCACAACCCGCCAAAAGAACTGTTAAAAGAAGACAGTTACTGTACAAAGCGTGTGCTAATTCTCCATAACATCTAATAATATATTAAACAAGGCAGAAGATTTATTTAAAAATTAACTTAATTTTTGTTAACATGTACAAATGTTAGTTTCAAATTAATCAGGCGCATTGCAAATCCTAGTTGGTAGTACAAAATACAAAGTTAATGTTGGGAATTCAAACTCAAGAGCATCCGTGGACTAACGGTAAGACGCGTGAACTCACGATCGATGAGACCCGTGTTCGAACTTCGCTAATTCTGACCGGTACCAATGTAACTTTGTTATATGTACTGTGGTCGCTCAGTGCCTGTAGGCACTATTAAAAGAGTGGTAGGCAGACTGATGATGGTTATTAGTCCAGTCTGCCGTCCTGGGGTAGTACCACCACTTTCGAATGTAACACCCGTGAAGTGACTTTGTCGCGTTTCGGGAATAGTTTGAAAGTAGCCAGGTATAGAGAGAGGAGTGTGCACTGTCAATAGATGGTACATGCTCGTCTCTTCAAGCCGGCATAGTGGAGGCGACTGCTGCCCGCACAGGTTTCTCTGTAGTAGCAGTTGTTTCCATTCATGGACCGCACTCTAGCTTTACATCAGGCGGAGTGTTGTCACATGTCGAGCTACAATAAAAAAAAGAATACGATAAAAATGAATTGACACAATTTTAAGTATTCTAATTTTATACTTTTCTGATTTCTTCTACATAAAGTAACTAACTTTAAAAGTCGATATCTAATGAACAGTTACTGTAGGCTATACTTACACAGTAAATAGGCATTTGAAATTAAATATTCATAAGGTGAAGTTTGAAAATGCATTTATAGGTTATTTTTGAATCAGTTACTCTATAAATCTATAATGACATTATTAAAAAGAACTCATAGCTATTGCCCGCGACTTCGTATTCATATAATGAGTATTATGAGTTCCCAGTGCCGGATTAAGCCAGCGCGGGGCCTGTAGCAAATTCTGTCAAGGGGCCCTTGGTTTTCTTTAGGTTCTCAAGTTTAGGGTATTAAATAAGTGGAAGTGAAGCTAGCTTGAGGAGCTTTGCGTTTAAGGCATGCAAGATATTTTACGGTCCTATCTAAATTATTTTTTTTTTTTTACGGTCAGACAGGCGTTGGAGCGCGGGCCCCCAAATTCGCGGGGCCTGTAGCATTTGCTACTCTTGCTACGTGGCTAATCCGGCACTGTGAGTTCCAGTTCCATCAACTGAGTATCTTTTATTTAGGGAAAGCAAAACAAAAAACCGAAAACTTATCTATTGTAACCATAGATAACCGATTGGTCTCCGCTCGCATCACAAAGCTCGAAGCGAAGACCAACCATAAACATATGGTTGTAACGTTTATTTTACTTACTGCGCAGAGGGTTGGACCTTTATTATATGTAAACCAAAAGAAATATTTAAATAATACAATTTATGTTGATAATGTAATCATTCGTGACGAATCTATGACGATACGCTGGTGGATAGTATAGTGGTATAATTTTTTTTAAATGCCTGTACTAAGTTAATGATTGTATCATAGGAACTGAGCGACCAAAGTACATACAACATAGTTACATTGGTACCGGTCAGAATTTTACCGAGATTTGAAGACGGGCCTCATCGATAGTGAGGTCCGGTATTGACTACGGCCGCTTTCCTTTTCGTAAATATTATGGTGTATCCAATGATTCAAGGTTGTTTTTCTACCTACTTTCATTTTTAAAACTAATTGTTATTCAGAAAAAGGAAAATTGCAATTTAGGATGTTCTACAATTTCTATATCCTTCAATGAAAATTCATGACACGTATTAAAATAACTTATGCAATATTCCAAGGTTGTTAAATTCTTCGTTATGTCATTTATGTTATAAGTATTTTAAACTTTATGCCGGTTATAAAAAGTTCCAAATTCAAATGTATTGTGATAAAATCTGTAACTGATTTTAATTCAAACGTCAAGGTCGCCACGAGGTCAAGCAAAAACTACAAAATTTTCCGGTTCGATATTTAAATTATTGAAAAAAGTTTGTTTATTTTTATATTGCTTTTCTATTTATATTATTCTTGTTTTGTGATACTATGGCTCCACGTGCGTCTTAACACCTTAATTAGTGCAATAATAAACACATTACTTTAAGCTTTAACGCGTCATTCTATTAACGTTAATACACGTTTTTAGCTAATACACAATTAGCATTACACGTGAAACAAACATACTGTTATGTGCTTTTATCTGTAGTATCAATTATTGGCTCTTAGATGTATCTATTTATAAAAAATTATGTATAATATAAAGCCGTTAGATGTCCTATAAATAAATAAATAAATAATTATAACCCCGCTTTTTTTAATACGCTAATTATTGCGCAGTTGGAAGCGACCATTAATATTAATGCTAACGCAGGTGGAGCCGTAGCATGACTGCTAGTTGATATCTTTTATCTTTATCTCCTACATTTATTATACGTAGTGAAATCTGTCACGGATTTTCTAGTACCTGGCGAAGATGCGACTGTTGTCGGACTATCCAGCCTAGAGCTAGCATACCGACTTGAACTCCGCGGTGTTGTCACTCGACGCATCGCGGACCGGGTGAGGACGCGCCCGGCGAAGTTTCAAGGTGGCAGACCGAACCTTGGCAACTGCGATTCGAACCACTCTAACGAAATGATTGCACATATTATGAGTAGTTGTAATAGATAACCGACATAATAACATAAACTAACTAAATACTAATCAATCACGAATTTAAAACAGTAATCTTTTTAATCTAGGAAAATATTTGTTAATTCATGGGTATAATACGTAAGTACACAACCTATCTATGTATTTATATTTTTGTATTAATTTACTACTCAAATGCATCGTTGTTATATAAATAAACATTTACTATGTATGCAAAACTATATAATAAATACTAAAAACATACCTATTAGGAAAAATATCGATTTATATACTACCTAAATTATCCTACTAACCATATCTTGACAGATGTCAAATAAGTACCACTAGCAAAAAAAATCCGATTGCTTTATTTGTATGCAAATAAAAATGTAATTAACGCCTTCAATTCGTCGTAATCACAGTTTAGTAGGTTTTTGTTGTATTTAATGCGTTTATTCGTTTGTAATTTTTTTTGTACACCTTACTGACCACTAATGAAATACTTGCGAATTGCGGAAAAAATGTCCGCCTTTTTCACTCGTACCATTTGGTTACCCTATGGTAGCTATTATCTTCTTATAAACATTAACCTTAGTATAAATCTACTTGGAATACACTCTAGCGGAGTCTATAGAGTTACTATAAAAAAAGTTAAACAATCGTCCAATTGTCAAATATAGTAGACACATTCTTCTATCTGTTCTATTCTTCTACTATTTTTAACTCAAAGAATAATTGATTAATCATAGTTAGTACCTTCAAGTTATTTTTGTACAGGATACCGTTATTGTAGCTTCCTTTTTTATTAAGGATATTCTAACTACCGAGACGTTTAAAATGTAATTATTAGATGTGGATCCATATATAGAGTAGTCATATATTTACTACATTTTTTTTAGTTTCACAAGCATGTTTATTTCATTATGTACGATTGCATAATACGACCTAATTCTAAACTAATACTATAAATGTAAATGTAACTCTGTGTGTTTGTTAGGTTTTCACGCGTAACTTCTCAGTCTTCTCAGTTGATAGTGGTGGTACTATCCCAGGACGGTAGACGGGACTAACAACCATCATCAGTCTGCGTACCACTCTTTTTTTTTTATTGTAGCTCGGCATGTGACAACACTCCGCCTGATGTAAAGCTAGAGTGCGGTCCATGAATGGAAACAACTGCTACTACAGAAAAACCTGTGCGGGTAGCAGTCGCCTCCACTATGCCGGCTTGAGGAGACGAGCATGTACCATCTTAGATTGACAGTGCACACTCTTCAAACTTCAAACTACTCCCGAAATGCGACAAAGTCACTTCACGGGTGTTACATTCGAAAGTGGTTTTTTTTTAATAATAACACTCTTTTTAATAATAAATTTATATTGGTACTTGCCAGAATTTTGCTAGTTTTTAAAGCCATGAGATCAATATTATTGGGGTAAAGGTAGCCAAAAACACTTTACAACGAACTAAAATAAGAAATAGAGGCCCTATTTTGTTGCGCTATCGAAACCACGTTGTTAAGAAAAGTTATTTTTCAAAATAATTGACGATCAGGGGCATAACCACCTGGTTATGCCCACCTCAACGTACAAACCATCCTCCTTTCTACAAACCTGGGATATTTCAAGCGCAGTGTGATAGATATAGTAAGCCGGCCATGCCCACACGACTACTAACTGCAGCTACCTTTGGATTCAGCAGACGAATACGCTTAATATCAGGTGATTCAGGCGGTTTTAACATAAGAAAACAGCCTGTATTTTATGACCTTTTTTCACAAATATTTTAATTCATCTTGTATAAACTTCTTAATATAATTTTCTTCAATATAACGAGCGTATAATCAGCTCCGATCTCCTTTTACCGTGGAAACATCAGAAGTTTGATGACTGACGAGGGCGACGATCCAAGATACTTTGACTAAGTTAAAATTTTATGTACAGCTCAGTCACGAGCCTACCTTCCATCCTCTCAACTACGTCTCTTTTCTAGACACCTGCATATAATTTTCTTTTTCTTGTCTTGAAACTCCTATTTTCCTAGTTTTCTTCCTATATGTAGTCTATAATCAGTCTGTGGTCTGGCAACAGTTGTGACACAAAACAGCCTATTATATTATCGGCTTCTTTTTCGTAGTTTTTTTTTTTGGTTTTTCTCATTTTGCTACATAGACATGGAGTTTAGGTGATCATATAACTAAAAGGATTCTGTAGGTACTTCCTCTTTTAATATTTTTATACTTTATGTCTTGTTTGGTTATTGTAATAACATCTACAGAACACAAAATTATGCGTGAAAAAGCACCTTCTCAGGCCGGCATAGTGGTGGCGACTGGAGCCACAGTGCGAGCGGTTCTCTAGTCGTCAATGCTCATGGACCTCCACTGCGTTTACCATCAGGCCAGTCGAGGTCACATGTCGTGCCAAAATAAAAAAAAATAAAAAGATTTCGGGAGCCTGCGCTGATGTGGAGACGGTTTTTCTTATTCAATTTTCATCTTGCGCATCAATAGGTGTGGACAGTTGCGCTCAATAATAATAAAATGTAATTCTATTGTAAATGAACTGCCATAAAATGTCGTCTTGAACTTTAATTTACTTCAATTTTATATATGGGAGTACCGAGTACATATTTATTGTAAATGCAAATAGTATGCAATTGAAACAATGATGAGTAAAGCTTGATAGCCGTCGTTGTTTTAATGTTCTTTTTTTATAGCATGACTATTAAATATGATTCATTTTATAATTCTCATGGAATATTTCCTTCTAATTATAGAGTCGATAGTGTTAGCCCTTCTTACACCTAGACTAATTAAGGATGTTGTTGGGAAATATAATATAATATGGGTATTGATTAAAAGAATGGTTGTGATGATTACTAGATCAGTCAGCCGTCTTTGCAGTTGCGTTTTGGAATGAGTTTGAAGCAGCCGGGGACTCCTGCTAGCAGACACGTTTTCGCTCATGGATCGTACTTAACATGAAAGCGGAGTGTGGCTATGAACATGCCGAGCTACAATATTAAAAACAATATTAGGGACTACCTTAAATGTCAAAAATTTCGGTTTTCATTCGATCGGTTAGACTCGCGAATGTTATTTAATAATAATAATAATAAAATACCTTATTGGACTTTATACAATATAAAAATTGCAAAAGGCTAACTAAATGTCTTAAGAGCGGCCGTGGTCTAGCGGTAAGACGCGTGAACTCACGATCGATGAAACCCGTGTTCGAACCTCGCTAATTCTGACCAGTACCAATGTAACATTGTTATATGTGCTTTGGTCGCTCAGTGCCTATAGGCACTATTAAAGAGTGGTAGGCAGACTGATGATGTTATTAGTCCAGTCTGCCATCCTGGGGTAGGACCACCACTCTTGAATGTAACATCCGTGTAGTGACTTTGTCGCGTTTCGGGAATAGTTTGAAAGTAGCCAGGTATAACGGGAGGAGTGTTCACTGTCAATCAAGATGGTGCATGCTCGTCTCCTCAAGCCGGCATAGTGGAAGCGACCGCTGCCCGCACAGGTTTCCCTGTAGTAGCAGTTGTTTCCATTCATGGACCGCACTCTAGCTTTACATCAGGCGGAGTGTTGTCACATGCCGAGCTACAATAAGAAAATAAAAAAAAATAAAAAAGGCATTTTCTACGTGTTAACCTTTGGGAGATGTAAAAAGTATTTTCAGTGCAGAAACAAAAATAAAAATATATAAATCTGAAATTATTGAATAAAAGAAGATTGAATATGAATTTTATAATCTAACCTAATTATAATCTAACAAGAAATATACATACATATACATAAATAAGAAGTGTGCACTGTCAATCTAAGATGGTACATGCTCGTCTCCTCAAGCCGACATAGTGGAGGCGACTGCTACCCGCACAGGTTTCTCTATAGTAGCAGTTGTTTCCATTCATTGACCGCACTCTAGCTATACATCAGGCAGAGTGTTGTCACATGCCGAGGTACAATAAAAAAAAGTTATGTTATAAATACACAGATAATCAAAGTAATAAAATAAATACATATAATATATTACAAACATGTGATATATATTATGGAATATCGTGGAATATTACTCAACACTCAACAAAAAACAACAAATGTTAAATTTTTTCTAAATTTAAATAGAGTGAAATGTTACATCATAATGTACAGGATTAAATTTGAACATATTTCTCAAAAAGTCCTCTGAAACATTGTTTTACGTCACCATAATGTAGGTTATAATATTTATAGGCTGAAGTTTACTGAACTGAAAACTCAATGCGAGTGGAAGTGCATCCTACATAAAAGTAATATGATCATGAAACTTCGTTATGTAAAATTGTCTCAGGTAATAAAACTTGTAGGTACACGTTATATTGTTCACGGCCAACACTTTAAATTGTCGTTAACTCTTAATTTATTATATTGCATTTTGTGAGCATGTACTATATACATATGCCCATTTTAAGCATTTCTCAAAGCTACTAGGTCTGACATTTTGAAAACGTTAAATTATAAAAAAATCTATAAAAGATTTATCTTTTTTTTATTGTAGCTCGGCATATGACAACACTGATGTAAAGCTAGAATACTGTGGTCCATGAACGGAAACAACCGCTACGGACAGCACTCGCCCCCGCTATGCCGGCCTGAGGAGACGAGTATGAGCCATCTAGATTGACAGTGCACACTCCTCGCGCTATATCTTTTTAATTACAAGTGATACAGAAATTAAAAGTACTTTAATGTGTAGTTTAAATCAGGCCCTGTATAGACTGAGGCAAGGCACTTGGCTCGAGTCTAAGCCCAACATGTAAAGAGCGCATAATGAATGTAGTTTTATAGTAAACATAGGTATGTGAATTTTTGAGATACGATTCAGTGAGCCCAGTGGACGCCAGGCATTAAAATGTACATACACACTATAAAAAAAAGTGGTCTGTCAGATAAAATAGGATTGCATTGTTTCATAGATTTTGTTACAGAGAAATATCATGTCATTTTGATAATCTTTCTGGTATAATTGTAGTACAAATCTGTTCAGCCGTCAGTACCACCTGGATCGTTGCGAGGGGCGGTCATCTCGTATCGCGTGTAGACATACAACTTATTTACGATCTTTTTAGTAAAAAAAAAGTGAAAAGTGCATAACTACGCCAGTTTATTCGGTAAATGTGTCATTTTATTTATGTTTAAATTTTGTGTTGAAAGTGGTATACTTAATAAATTTTATTTTTACTTTAATTTATTGATTTTGTCGATGTACGAGTATTTACATATAAATAGATTTTTGCGTATTTAATTTACAAGGAACTAAAACAATTTTTTATTATTATAAATTTGATTGCTTACATAATTAACAAAATGGATTTATTAATCAGCTTGGGTTTCGCTACAACGAATCTTCAGCGGAGCGTGAAATCCTAACTTAGGCTGAACTTAATTCATGTACCTATTCGTTCGTTTAGTTTTAAAAAATATAATTTAGTTGATTACTACAACAAAAAAGTAACCTTTGATATTAAATACGTTGTAGTAGTATGAACTATTAATTTTTATTACATAATTTCAAATAATTTCTAGAGTTATTAATAATTTTTTTTTATTATAATAATTATTTGAAACAATATAAAGACAAATAGGATCTGATGTAATATTTTTTATTTCCTAGTAAAAATAATTTTATTATCCTGTAACGTAGTGGAATGTAAAATTAAGACAATCAGTCATTTATAGATACAATTGTCCAATTTAATAATCTTTATAACTGCCGCATACAACAGACCGCATGTCATACGCTTTGATATAAAAATAACTTCAAATATAACAAGAACGCAATATTATTGAACTTTTGATCTTTCAAGATCTCGCGGCCAAACTTTAATTGCTTACTTACGTGCGAGTTTTATTCTAGACTGTAACAAATTGTGGGGTAGACAGGGTGCCTGGACTTTTATTCTATATTAAACATTCTTTTTTTATTATGGTATTATAACAAGTTAAGTACCTCTGCTAAAGATTTCATTTTATTCTCAGTCAAGTGAAAAACACTTAATAAACGAGTCCCAACGGAGTTTTGTAGGAAAAACGTAAACAATTGCCCACACACACGCACGTTCACAAACACCTAATGGATAATAATCCCACCATTATTAGACATTTACACTCGACGAAACACACGTTTACAAAAATAGTTCAACAAACATAACTCATTATCACCAGATACCAGCAAAAATTCTTACTAAATATTGAGTTTATATACACAATTGATTGTTTTTTTGTAGGGTGAAAAGATATTACATTCATTAAGCCTACCACAATATTTTTTTAAAAGCCGTTATTGTTAAATTTTGTAATTTAAAAAGGTATGACTTACTTCTCATGTTTAAATTTCATACATCAAAATGTTTGTTCAGCCGGTACTATAACTTTTTTGGGCGAATTCTGATGTCGACGCGACGCGTATTCTTCTATTGAATCGAAGGCCATAATAATGTCTAATATGGAGTAATTAATTCTTATTAAAAAGCCAAAATATTTCCACGCTGTACTTATACGCTTGTATTTCATACAATGTTAAGTTTGATTTATAATAACTTTAACACATTAATTTATTTTCTTATTTCTTTATCAAGTATTACATTATTACAAGTATTACAAAAAAAAAAAATTATAAAGTAAATTACATTAAAATTATAAATAAAAATAAATTAATAAACAGTCAGACAGTGTTCTTTAGTGGTTAAAATTAGTTTGAGACACAGTATAGGATTATTTACTAAGAAGCTACTTCAACCAATATTTTTCATAATATTATTATAGATAGAGATTTAGACGTCCGATATGTTACTATATAATCAGATAAATGTACAGATTTATCTTAAGAAAGAATAACCTAAATACATAGGTTGACACTTATGGTACAAATTTTTAATGATAAGTGACAAAACATGTCACTACCGTGTCACTGCTTTGGTATTCTATTAGATTCTGATTGTGATATTAACTTATCAATACGGAAAGCCCAAACACAAATATTTCCTTGGAAATATACACAAGTCTGATAAAAAAAAGACAATATTATTGATGTTTCTAAAATGCTGCGCGAAAATTTTCAACCAATAACGGTCCGGAATCCAGATACATATGTACTACGCGTCCATGTGTTTACACTATTTAATGAAAAATATATCTATTCAGTTCGTATGGATGTAACTCGTAGTTCTCGCGTTACTTAGCTAATATTAAAAAGGAAATTGTTTATTGGTTTGTATACCGACAATACACTTCAAAATTACTAATAACAAAAAAGAAAACTCGTTTTAATAATCGTAAAATTACAACACGGTTAAGAGAAAACAATCAAAATAATTCAATAAATAATAATTATGAATTTATAATCTGCTAATATTCAACCATATTTAATATTACCTAGTTGTTCGGAGTTCTATAAAGTTAAAAAGTTAAAGGTGATAATATTTTTCATCAAAGTATGCGCGAAGAGAGAGAAAGAAATATGATACTCGCTGAAGGTTGCGATATATTTTCCCTAACCAACCCTTTGAAACTGAAAACGGGACTATATACTAGTATATCAGTAAATTTAAAGTGAATCATATCAGTAATATGTATCACTCGACTTTACACAATTACGAGTTTTTTATTTTATATTATCTACTTGTATTAATGTAACTTAAAATAGTCGCTATAGAATAGAATAGAAGCGTTTATATTCCTAAAATAATAATAAAATAATTCGCATATTGCATTGCATTGTATTGCATTGTATTACTGACGCGCTGTGACATCGAACAAAAGCGTTATTGTTTTAAATATACGTGTAGGTAACTGTTCTAATTTATATGTAAACCGTACATTTAAAATCTACTTAGCAAACTGAACAATAAAGTAAAATGTTTGCTATTGTTCAGTAGACTTTAGGTTATAAATGACGTCATTATTGATAACAATTTTGATATCGTCTAAGAATCCTTTAGTCATAAAATATGCAAATTTATCTAAGAAAATCTACTTGAACTTATTGCACAATATTTTTAAGCCACCGCCAAAGAACAACTATTATAAATGTGATCTTATTTATCATATCGTGCGAATACAAAAAATGCTGGTTCCGTATTGTGTAACAATATTTTAAGTTGCTTTTAGATATTATAAGCTATTCGAATATCTAAGATAAGATATAAGACATTGCATTTTTATAATGTAGATTTTCTTTCTTAATACCTCCACTTAAGTCGGGATAAAATACGTCATTCTTATTTTTAGCACATTAAATACCGTTTAGATAATAGGGAACCAATTTAATTTCTATACTAAGTGACCAAGTACATAATAATTACATTGATACCAGTCAGAATTTAGCGAAGTTTGAACATGGTCCATCCATCTACCGCTAGACCGAGCTAGTAACTATCATAACTCTGTCAAAAAATATCCTATAATGTTTAAAATTATTATATTTTAATTGTAATGCATTGAAATTATAATCTTATTGTATAGTAGTAATAACAAATCTATTAGTTTACAAAAAAATAGCGTAAGATGAGATAACCTATTAATCATTATCATTCATATTATTATTATTAAACAATTTGTAAATAATACTTTCGATAAACTGATGTTAAATGTGGCTTTACATTGTATTGCTTCGATTAGATTTAATAAAACTAGTATGTTGTAATATAGTTAAATAAATTGTCAATATAGTTAAATAGGTATGTGCTCAACGAGTGGTTAGTTACAAAATATAAAGAAAGGGTGTGTCATTAAGTGTAGATAATAAATAATATTGCACGTCAACTAGATTAGGACTAGTAAAAACCAATATTTTTACAACTACCATAAATGGTTGAAATGTTGATTGATATCATACTATGACGTCATCAAATCGCATCGAAATAAATTTACGATCATGTAAGTGAGCTAGTGTTTGTTTCCACGACTCGAGTTGCGGTGTACCCTTTTCGAAAAAGATAACTTTTACTAATTTCGGAAATTTTTATGGGAGTAGTTTAGAAAAATAAAGTCAAAGTCGATTCTGGAGTTTCCTACTCATTCACTTGTCGGGGAGTAGGAGAACAATTGTGTCAGTCAGTGAGTCAGTGTTTTTACGTAGTATTTATATTATGGTGAAACGAAAATAAACATTGCCTAATTAAGAATCTATTAACTAGTTCACACCAATTTTAAACTGTACCATTATATCCTCCTCATACAGTTACGAGCGATATATATATATATTTATTGTAACTCGGCATGTGACAACACTCCGCCTGATGTAAAGCTAGAGTGCGGTCCATGAATGGAAACAACTGCTACTACAGAGAAATCTCTATTCGTCTCTACAGTCGCCTCTACTATGCCGGCTTGAGGGAATAACCATCATCAGTCTGCCTACCACTCTTTAATAGTGCCTATAGGCACTGCGTGTACAAAGTACATATAACAAAGTTACATTGGTACCGGTCAGAATTAGCGAGGTTCGAACACGGGTCTCATCGATATTGAGTCTTCGCGTCTTACCGCTAGACCACGGCCGGTCTATATATAAGTATAGATATGTTACGCATCAATAGATAATAAATAGGTTATTATAAATTATTAATCCTATAATTCACGCAAACATGATGGTTACTTAGGTTAGTCCAGTCTGCCATCCTGGGGTAGTACCACCACTTTCGAATGTACGAGTAACACTCGTGATGTGTTGCGTTTCGGTATCAGTTTGGAATTAGCCAGGTATAATGGTGCCAGTAGCCAGGCGTACACTGTCAATCTAGATGGTGCATATTAGTCTCCTTAAGAAGGTATAGCAGAGGCAAGTGTTGCCTGTAGAGGTTTCTCTGCATGGACCGCACCCGAGCTTCACAGGCGGAGTGTTATAATAAAAAAATTATTGAAAATAAATGCAAAACAAATTTATCATATTTGTTACTAACTCGGTTACCACTTAATGATATCTATAACCTGCCATTGAATAATATGAAGTGGCCATCAATCAAAAAGAAAATTATATTGATAATATCGTTATTCCAGATCAGACGGGTTCGATCAAGATTTTATATTTTTTAATCTAATCGTCGACAACATTCTCCGCAGATTCAACGATTTCCGACAAGATTACAAAAAACTGTTTAATCCTCTTTATGGTAATTAAAATAATAATAAATTCATCTACTTCGATATCTATCAGTAGCTGCTACGTAGCATTAAAAAAAACTTCATATATTGTAATATACCATATTATTGTTTAAATATGCCCTATTACATAAAAGATTACCTTACCTTGAATGCATCGTTGTGGTACCTGCGTATATCTATCTGCGTCCCCCGAGATTTATTTTAAATGCCTGTGCCCCAGCAGCCTCTAGGCTATGGTTCTGTAAAGCTCCCGTTTGACCAACCCTTAACTACGACGTTTAAGCTAAAAGCTTTCTTATAAATAAGTTAAAAGATATTGAAGTTTTTATTATTAAAATGGTAAAATTGATAATGCGTTTAGGTTTATTGTTATTTAATGAAATTCTCATGTCACATGTCTATAAGTTTCCATGACTCAATATTGCTAAATAAATAATGTTTTAATTAGACACGCTGTTTTTTCCGCATATTTCATTACTTATAAAATTACCTTTATTTACATTAAATTTTAAATAAAATGTAAAAAATGAAACACATGTGATAGAAGACTAATATGTACATAATGTTGTTTATATTTCAAAAAAGAAAAAAAAAACAGTTATTACTTGTTACACTTGTACAATAAGGTGAGTAAATCTTGTCTTGTGTTGACCTCGCCAACTAACTTAAATAGAAAGCTTCCTGTTATTATAGTGATAACATAGATATTATTTTTATGTACTTTTTTACATTCGCCTTTCATCCAGATTGATATTTTTTGTTACTAAATTTAATTTGACCTTAGTTTATCTTATTAATTTTTGGTAATGACGTAAGACAGTCAATCAATGATATTTGACTTATTGAGTAATAATAAAGAGACGTGATTCAAATTATGTTGAATGAAAATTGAGATAAATCTTATGAAAAGAAATGTCTGATTACGTATTATAACGCCCACGTTTTTTTATTAAGTACCTAGTTAATAGTAATTTGGCACAGTTCTAGACAAAATATACCAATTTTCAATAACTAAAAACAACTTAAAACTTTGTACATACAGAAAAAGGTTCAAAATTTATTGTATGAGAAACGATATGTGTATAATTGACATAATGTATTCTAACGAGCCATTGAATTGACGGATACAGTTCATTATGTAATATATAATAGCCTATTAACAAATGTTTCACAAATAACACATGTTATTGTTCTAAAAAACATGCGTGTCTTGTAAAAAGAGTGAGTGGGCTTTTCATTAAGAAATTGCATTCTTATTACTTTGTACTACAAGTGATAATAGTTATTGGCCCAGTCAGCCGTCCTGGGATAGTACCGCCAATTTTAAGTGTAACATCCTAGTCGCGTTTTGGGATCAGCTTGGAACTATTTGTGTGTTCTGTCGATGGATAGTGCATATTTATCTCCTAAACCCGGGCGGCATAGAAGGAGGGACCACACATATTTATGTGGTTGCAGTTGTTTTCCATTTAATATTAGGCGAAGTGTGAATAAATATATTATAAAAGCTATAAAACATATTTAAATAAAATGATTGTTTAAAGTTGTGCTACTTCAAGGATTTTGTTAATCATTAATTATTTATTTATTATCATTTAAGACATCGTCTACAAACTGACATTTAACTTTGATTACAAAAGATAAAAATATTAACGCTACAAAAGATAGATAATTACATAATACTTTCTTCCGTATTCATAAAAATACTAATCTGCAGTACCTACGTGTATTGATTAAGTTTATTGAAATTTACTTAGACATAATTTAAATTAAAGCCGACTATCCACCGCGGGACATTTTCCACATAAATATTACAAATAATTAAGGGTTTTCCACTTGTCCCAGTTGAGAGGGCGTCCGGGAACAGTGTCAAACATCTACCAAAACTACGCATCAAAAATTTTATTGAGCCGAGTAATTTTAAAACCTGGTTTAAAACTTCAAAATCTGGGGTTTTCTATTTATCCCGGTCGGCTGATTTTAGGGATGGTAACCCTACATACAATCCTCTACATGCCCAGTCACATACTTTTTTATATTAGGATAATAACAAGGAGAATAACAAATTATCATATTTATAATAATAAATATTTATTTCAACCGGGAATCGAACCGAATAGAATAACAGATTAGTGCGCTAACCACTGCGTCATAAAAGCCGGCAACAATTGAAATAAAACAAAGAGTTAATTATTGAGCTAATTTTTTATCATAAAACTTGTAGCGGTTATAAAATACTACAAGGACGTCTGGAATTATTCAGAATGTATGTCCAGAGCCATTATTTATTATGGCTGTTAATATGTTAATTAAGAACATTATATAATTGTTTTTAATAATTCTTGATTCAGCTAATGTTGTAAAAAATAGATGTGTGTTGTGTATTGCGACTTTACTTTTATAGAGGCTTGGTATGACCACGCTCTGCTTGTTGTATGTTAAAATAGACTTCGATCTATGCACGACGACACATCAGACTCGCTGCTTATTCCTTTCGATATACCAGGCTTCTTTTTTATTAATAGTATAGTTCGACATGTCAACACTTCGCTTGATATTATTTTATGATTATGATCTTAAACTAGAGTGCTGTCCATGAACGGAAACAACTGCTGCCACAGAGAGATTTCTGTAGTCAGCAGTCACCTCCGCTATGCTGGTTTGAGAAAACGAATGCGCCCTATCCAGGTTAACAGCGCACACACCTCCGTTATACCTGGCTACTTTCAAATTGATCTCAAAATGGGTGTTACACTTGAATGTGATGCTAAGCCCAGATTTAGGTTTATAAGTTGTTTTTTTTTTGCTTTTAACTTTAATCAATTTTTATAGTAAAAGAGAATGCTCATTTTTGGGCCCACTTGATACCTTATAGTTTGATAACAAAACAATATTCTAAAATAATATCTTATTTTTTATTAATTAATCTTGATTATATCAACACATCATTTACCAATCAATAGACAATATTCAATTAAATAAAAAATAGATATCATCAATTATTAAAGTAAATTTATTTTTCTACAAAAGTAACTTTAAATCATCGACAAACTCGAGAAAAAAATTGTGGGCCCATTTCTCTTAGACGAATGGGCATTCTCCTTTCATATGATTAGTATTAAAACACTAATATATAATGAATAACCTAGAGCTCATAGCGCAAGACAATCTTGCAACGACATACGGTCACTTACGACTACTTACGACTTACGATCACCAACAAGATCTTGAATAAATTTTTAACAGGTTCTATATAACGGCCCGATTACAGTTAAAATTTGCAAAAACACTACTTACTTAAAGGTACATTTATATCCTTTATATTTTTTGCTCTTCACTGACCGGTTTTTAGGGTTGGCGTATGAAGGGAGATTCTTAGGGGAAGATTTTAAAGATGTTACCAACAGTTTAGGTTATGTATTTGTCTTGAATTATTTTCCTAAACTTGTGATTTTTCGAGATTTAATGTCTAATAATGATGGATGATTAACTATTAAGTGTGCACATCAAAAGTAGAGATTTGTGGACCAATTTCTCTTAGGCGAATGGGCATTCTCCTTTTAGTAAAGATTCTATCTACCAATTTACTAAAGTTATTTCTGACTTGACTGGGACTCCACCTGACTATTTAGTGTGATGAATTAATGATAATAATAACTTTATGCAAATATTTACTTTGACACTGGCTAATTGTTGTAATGCCATATAAAACTAAAATAAAAAAGAGTGATAGGTAGACAGACTGATGATGGTTATTAGCTACCGTCTTTACTGACACACCTAGTAGTGGTCATGATTTACGTTATATTTGTTATTTGTTATTTGTATAATATTAAATAAAATAAAAAGTTTTTAAATACGTCCTATACACGAACACTTTTGTTTTTTATTTGACTTTGTAATAATTTATTTCTTCTTTCTATTTCTTTTGTTATTTTTTTTATTTATATTTTTTCTTTTTCTTTCGATGTACACACATTTTATAGAGATTGTTTCTTTATTGTTTAGTTTAATCTTTCTTTTTTGTTTGGTATATTGTTTTCTTTTTGTATTTATTAAGTTGTGATTCTATAAATAAATAAATGTCCCTGAAATCGAAAGGACATTCTAGAACATTGTGTCCTATAACGAACGTTTGTTTAATCAGCTGTTATAGATTGTAATGATTTTATTAGTGTCTTGATATCATTACTCAAATTACCTTGAAGACACATGGGCATGGAAAATCACATCTCATTTATCACTAGAAATAACATTTATTTATTTAATGTATAGTGTAAGAGCTCGGACACACCAGACTTACGTCATTTTCGAAAGTGTGTTTCTGTTGCACTGGTACTTTTTTGAAAATGTTTCACTAAGTAGCTCCAGACTTTTTTCTCAGTACCTCAATTTTGCTGCCTTAGGGAACTGGACGCCTAGTTCAGGGGCATTGTTATTAATCGATTTTAAACGTTTTGGCAATAAAGGTTTATTTAATTTTATTTATTTATATATTATGTAGCGTTTGCCGGGGGTTTGGGATAAAACTTTAGGGGTGTGTGAAGGAGACCCATGCGACCTCAGGAAAACCTCGACATATTCCGAAAGTCCATTCCGCCCGGTTCCGAAATGCAATATCTCCGGAACGGTACAAGATAGGGCCAAAGTTCCGGAACAAAAGTTGTAGGAAATGCCTTTTAATTTCGAAACTAACACTTTTTTGTAAAAATTTTTTTTAAAAACTACATACGAAACTATCGCAGTGCTCGCGAAGCGCGCCAAAAAAAAACTAGTTCAACTTATAAAACTAGTTCCGTATTTTTTATTGTTTTGATCCAACTTTATGATAGATCAGGTTATTGTAAAAATGCCAACCTCAACGCATTAAACTAAAGATTCATCTTCGATATGGTTATAGAATTTTTTTTATTAATTATTATATATAAACAAAATATATGACTTTTATATAAATGTCATATATAGGTAATTAAATTTTTAATTTTATCTTCATTCATTAATTTAAATATCGTGGCTAAACTATAATGTTTTTATTTTAGCATTTATACGAGTATATTGGTACGCACTTTATGACGATAAAATATTTTCCGGTTATTTATCTACAGTTTCAACAATATGATGTATTGACAAACTTACGTACTATGAATCATTAACTTTAATTTACTTCACATACCATTTTCACAAATATATTTAAAATGACAAATTTACAATGTTTCTATAGTGAACGAGTAAGATCGGTTAAGTGTTGTGTTAATTAGATAATGTTGTGATTAATTAAAGAAATAAGACTAAAAATTCAAAATGGCCGCTGTTTATAATAAATTAAAAAACCTTGGACGTAAAAAGAAGAGTGTCACTAGTATTTATTCTATGGTTTCGTGCAGTGACTTGACTCCAGGCAGTTTAGAAGTATGGATTGATTTACCAGATGAAATCAAATATGATCCCGCTTTATCTAACTTCAAGACTATGTATGAGCGCAGTCAAGGTAATCTATATTTTATTGTAACATTATTATTTTCGCTTGTAAATGTACTTAAAATCACTTATCAATATCAAATGGTTTATCAAAGTGCATAATGAACACGTGTTCTTTACGTTTACATAATATTTTAAATATTGATAGGCGGACTGATGATAATTATTGATCAGCCCGGTCTGCTGTTCGGAGTAGACCTATCATCACTTTTAAATGTAACACCCGTGAAATAACATTGTCGCGTATCGGGTCAGCTTGGAAGTAGCTGCATATTTTCATTCCGTTACGCCGACATAGTGGAGGTGGTAGCAGTAATCTCTGTTCACGGACCGCACTCTAGCTTAACATCACGAAGTGTGATCAACTACTATAAAAATGTAATATTTTACAGAGAATAAAAAATATCCACATTCATTTACAACATTCATATTGGTTGAAGAATTTTAATAGCCAATTTTAAAAAAAATCTTGGATATGTCACAAAATATCGCAAAAACCCGGGAACAAACTAGAGAGTACCTACACAAGCAATTTTTAAATTTAATTGGTTCCCAGTACATTTACTGTTTGATCAAAACCCCAATTTAGTTTTTGCCAACAATTAAATAAAATTTTATTATATTAATATTTCATAAACATGATTTATTACAGCACGAAACGAACATAATAACCAAGACGCTGAAACACAATCTCCTAATAATACAAACTCTAGAATAAATGTTGAACTGGCGCCGATTGGTGAAAATGGGGAAAGAGAAAATGGAGAAGGGGAACCCGAGGAAACGTAAGTTAACAGTTTATAATGTAAGATTAAACTACACTCCTCCAAGTCAAGTAGCATCCTCTCTCACTATACCGGCTTAAGGAGACGAATCTACACCATACATGTTACGAGTAATACCCCTAGCCTACCTCCAAACTGATCGCGAAACACGACTAGGCCATTTCACAGGTGTTAGTTTTACATATAATTCTTGTGGTACTACCCGGAGACAATCAGAAGTTGTATAATCTACTGTTAAAGTTAATTTATTATTGGGAGTAAATTAAATGGTTGCATTGTTGCATTTATTTTGACATTTATTGGTCCAGTATCAACTACATTTTTTTTTTATTGTAGCTTGGCATGTGACAACACTCCGCCTGATGTAAAGCTAGAGTACGGTCCATGAATGGAAACAAATGCTACTACAGAGAAACCTGTGCGGGCAGCAGTCGCCTCCATTATGCCGGCTTGAGGAGACGAGCATGTACAATCTAGATTGACAGTGCACACTCCTCTCACTATACCTGGCTACTTTCAAACTATTCCCGAAACGCGACAAAGTCACTTCACGGGTGTTACATTCGAAAGTGGTGGTACTACCCCAGGACGGCAGACTGAGCTAATAACCATCATCAGTCTACCTACCACACATAACATTCTTGTACAATTATTTGTTTAAAAAAAAGACAAAATATTAAAAACACGCAATGTAAAGCAACGATTAGTATACGACTAGTGTCGAGGTCATTCAACTCACAGCTGATACACGGGTGAGCGCGGTTGCATAAGCGATGTTACACGTCAATTGCGGCTTGATTTTTATTAAAAAGCTAATAATAAAATATATAGCAATAACGTTTTAGTATTGATAGAGAAACACGTGGTGATATATGTCTTTTGCATTCTGTATAATAAATATATTTATCTTCTAATACGATTACCCTTTTGTAGAGCGACCGTGGTAAGACGCGTGAATTCACGATCGATGAGACCCGTGTTCGAACCTCGCTAATTCTGACCGGTACCAATGTAACTTTGTTATATGTACTTTGGTCGCTCAGTGCCTATAGGCACTATTAAAGAGTGGTAGGCAGACTGATGATGGTTATTAGCCCAGTCCACTGTCCTGGGATAGTACCACCACTTTCGAATGTAACACCAGTGAAGTGACTTTGTCGTGTTTCGGGAATAGTTTGAAAGTAGCCATGTATAGCGAGAGAAGTGTACACTGTCAATCTAAGATGGCACATGCTCGTCTCCTCAAGCCGGTATAGTGGAGGCGACTGCTGCCCGCACAAGTTTCTCTGTAGTAGCAGTTGTTTCTATTCATGGACCGCACTCTAGCTTTACATCAGGCGGAGTGTTGTGACGTGCTGAGCTACAGTAAAAAAAAAACCCTATATACAAACGAAGGTACTTATATATAGTGACTGACTCTATGCGAATAGAGTGTTTTTAGTACACCAATCGATTGATACATCGCCCTTCTTATGGTGTCATTTTATTTGTTTATCTTTAATAAAGTATTTTTATTTCTATGATGTCAATGCTACACCCTGTAGTAGCCAATAGTAATATTTTTATCGTTGATTTTATGTTATCAAGTACTGTTATCTTTATTTATAAAGAAATGTTTGTTTGTTTGTCCCTTATGCCAGACTATAGCAGTCCGAATTCAAACATTTTTTATATAGACAGCCGTTGTAGAATAACTTGGGACAACCTAACGGAACTGAAATTGTAAAACGGAATGGAATGAGACCGGGAAAGCTAAATGCATATTACCCATAAGTATGGTAGACAGTTGATGATGGTTATTAGCTCAGTCTGCCGTCCTGGAGTAGTACCACCACTTTCAAGTGTAACTCCCGTGAACTGACTTAGTCGCCTTTCAGGGACAGTTTGGAATTAGTCAGATATAACGAGAGGAGTGACTGATTGTGCGCATCCATCTCCTTAAGCCGGCATATCGGAGGCGACTGCTACCTGTGGTAGCATTTGTTTTCATTCATAGACGTACTCTAGCTTAACATCAGACGGAGTGTTATCATATGCCGAGCTACAATAAAAAAATATGTTCTATACTTTTAAGTACCAAGATCAGAGATATATAATATAATATAATATAATATTATTACAGTTGTTTAAACTCGGAGGAGCCTGAAAATAATTTAGATAAAGAGGAAAAGGTAAGAAATTTATTATTTTAAACATAAGACATAACCTAAATATATATAATACTTTTTATTAAGGCCTTAATTGTTTTAAGGACGACCCTAGTCTAGCTACGTGAACTCACGATCGATGAGACTTCGCTGGCCGGTATCAGTGTAACTATGTTATAAACTTTGGTCGCTCAGTGTCTATAAATAGTATTTCCATTTAATAGAATATAAATATTAAATGTTTACATAAAAGTAATTGTACATACAAAACAGTCAGGCTGAGTCCCAGTCAAGTCAAAAATTGCTTTAATAAAGTGGTGTTTTTCTTCGGAGTTTTGGTGGGAAAATTCTCCTAATCATCCCACGATTAATGAAAAAGTGGTAGGCAGGTGTAACGAGAAGACTATGCTCTGTCAATCTGGATGGCGCACATTCGTCTCCTCAAGCCGACTTAGAGGAGGTGACTCCTGCATGTGGAAATTTATCTGTGGTCCTAGTTGTTTCCGTTCATGGACCGCACTCCAGCACCCGCACTAGCCTAATATCGGGCGGAGTGTTGTCATATGCATAGGTAAAAAAAACAAAAAACAATCGACTTCCAGACATTTATCAACGAATTTAACAATAATATCTTCTATATGCTAAATTATATTCGTACGAAATTGTTTTTCGACTTAATAAGTTGTTGAATATTTTATAAGATAAGTAAGATAAGGATAAAAATTCGGTTGATAATTCGCAAACTTAAACCGACAAATTTATTTAGCAACGATTATATTATATTTGTCCAAACATCGTGACTACAATTGTATGCTTTACTCGAGTACATATTTACTCATCTCATACAAGCTACTATTTTCCTAAATCGACTCTCCGATACCAATACGAATCTCAAAACAATCATTATTCCTTTATGTAACCAATGTTTTGTAATTCGATCACGCCTGTTATAATTCAAGGTTGTCAAATCGGTAAACGGAATAAAAAAAAACCACAAATTTTACAAAAGAGCAAACACGTTAATTTTTTAAATAAATTATTATTTATTACGCTTTTACGTCTATTTGTACTGTGCCTGTATGGACAGCACAATTTAAATTATCATCATCTTCATCAATTGTCACGCCTTTGTCCCACAGGGATAGACAGAGCCCCACTTGCCACGATCCTGACAACTCCCTCGCTTCCCTCAGATCCACAATTCTCTTCATACAAGCCCCACGGTTATGGGCACTAGGAAGCCCAGCTTTCATACGGATAATTTATTTCATAGTTTTCTTTTATTTTACCCATTTACGTCTTATAAATGCACGGAAAAAAATATTTAAAAAAAAAATTATACGCTCACTTCTCAATACAGAAACATTACACACATATGATCATTAATACTCGTATATTATAAAATTAGCACAGTTGAATGTGATACGATCGCTAAACCTTATAGGGCACGTTGTTATCTTTAAAACTCAGATTCGAGGCGAAATCTTATGTATTAAACAAATATTGTTTTAGCTATAAAAATTATTAACAGAGCTATCATAAATCTATCTCAATGTTTACATACAAAGTTATTTTCTTTATAACGTAATTTTAACATGACATAATATTTAATTATTGAACCCCGTCAGGGTTGTCAACATTATATAACATTACATAGAATGGTATACTTCAAAAAATAAAAGAAAGTCGCGATGACATGATAACATCGCTCGCGGCCGTCTTCAAGCTGTGAGTTGAGTAGCAGGTGCTACGAAACGTCGCGATATAGCTGACATTTATCAATTATTGCATTCACATTGCTTGTTTTTAATATTTCAATGGTTTTCAATTATATTATTTTTTCTTTTATTGTAGCTCGGCATGTGACAACACTCCGCCTGATGTAAAGCTAGAGTGCGGTCCATGAATGGAAACAACTGCTACTACAGAGAAACCTGTGCCAGCAGCAGTCGCCTCCACTATGCCGGCTTGAGGAGACGAGCACCTACCATCTAGATTGACAGTGCACACTCCTCTCGCTATACCTGGCTACTTTCAAACTTTTCCCGAAACGCGACTAAGTCACTTCACGGGTGTTACGTTCGAAAGTGGTGGTACTACCCCAGGACGGCAGATAGGACAAATAACCATCATCAGTCTACCTACCACTCTTTTAATAGTGCATATAGGCACTGAGCGACCAAAGTACATATAACAAAGTTACATCGGTACCGGTCAGAATTAGCGAGGTTCGAATACGGGTCTCATCGATCGTGAGTTCACGCGTATTACCGCTAGACCACGGCCGCTCTATATGCGGTATTCTCGGATCGCATCAGTATAATGTCTTCTGGTTCGCCGGATTACTAGCTGTCTCTTCACACCTGCATAGTGTGTAAACGCGGTGTAAAATAGACAATTTTTTTGAACTCGAAAACAAAATAATATATTAGAATTAAAAGAAAATCATGTTTTAGTGATTAATTACTCAGATAACATTACTGTGTTCGTAATCTGTTTCCTTACACAAGGTGCAAGTTGTTTACAAATAACTGTTATACAATCTTTAATCCTTAAAAGTCCATTTGCACCAAAAAGTTACTTTCACTGATACATTTTACCGTGACGTAACCGTTACACGTTTACATTTACTCCATACGCGTTGCAATATCGTGTAAATTCATGTTGTTATCGTTAAAAGGGTGGCTGATCCCGAAAAAATAATAGAAAACATATTTAGCTTCTTTGCATACATTTGACGTTAGTGACGTTGGTTTGATGATTACTTTAACTTTAACCAGCCAGGTTCGCTGGTTAGTCAAAAATGACAGGTGCGACAATGGTGCAATGCGTGTGGACTAAATGTAAACGTTTAATGCTTACGTCGCGTCGCTGTAATAGTAATAGTTAAAGTAACTTTAATGGGCCATTTGGTGCAAATGGACCTAAGTTTTATGTACATAGTTAAAATTTTAAAGTTATTTAAGACATTTTTTTCTTCAGTCCGGTCCTTTACATATTCTCAAGCTGGTAGTGTTAACCATTGTTTGGACGTTCCTCACCGCATCGCTGATGATGAACAGCGAGAAGGACAACGTTGTACTACATACCGCGGTCAACAGCAATGAAATAAAAGGTACAAATTTTTCCAATTATATCCACATATAAAAATTGATATTGGTGTATTTGTTTAAGATTAATAGATTTCGATACCGTTTAACCGATCGCCTTGAAATTTCGCACATAAATGTAATTTTTCATGGCAAATATTCTGAAGTTTCTACACCGTTCAACCTATTGATCTATACAACTAGATAGCAAAAACGCTCCCAATGTTACGCGAAAGAAAAGATGACCGCAGTCACGTTTAGGTTTTCTGTCAGTTAGTATTTGACTTGACGGCAAAATTGTCAAATCGTTCGAATCGGCTTACGTTTTTTTCATCTCCGATGTATTGCTCCTCTAGTATATATCTCAATGGTTCAACCGATCGAAAAAGTCGTATCGACGACGGTAAAGGCGGGTACAGACTTACGAAACGTAGCATGCAATGTAACATGAGAGGATACATGACATCATAAGTGCGGATGCAGCGCGCGCACGAACCGAGCATGTACCTACTCGCATCTGTTTCCGGAATGCGCGCGGCGAACATAGCCTGTCGAGAACTCGATAGGAATGGATCGTGACGACCAATTAGTGGCTACGACGATTGTTAGTGCTTCATTATTAATAGTGAATCATGTGACAAAAAAACGCCGAAGACTTCGACGTTCAAGTGTAGCCTCTGCCGTGGCTGTATCTTCCTCCATTGTTTGCGCGCGATGCGCAGTCCGCAAACACACACGCTTCTTTGTGTTCGGCGAAAAAACTGACAAATGGATTGAAACGTGTTGAAATGCTCTGTTCGCGCGCGTAGTGTGCACAGTTCGATGGGAATTCTGTTACATTAACTAAAGTTTCTTTGATGAATGGATCCGGGACTACTATATTTTATTTAGAGGTAGATTTTAGGCACTTTTAAGTTTTATGTCCCTATCAGCTCAGCTCATTTTCTAATATGCTGCAGTGTAAATTAGTTTGACTGTATCGATGTAAAATATATCGAATGTTATTTTAATAAGTCATCCTCCCTTCTCAGTTTAGTTATTATAATTTCTTTAATAACTATTAAGCTGTACTTTTACAAACGTCGCGTGTCATTTATATACACATAAATCTGTACAATGGTGATGCACACCTTGAGATGACAACAAGAATACGCTGGCATAAAGACACGTTGACAGGACCTTCATGTCATCCTTAGATGTCCGTTAGTTACGCGGTGAAATCAGCTTTAACCTAACATAAACTTCATTTTAGCTTACGAATTGGCACGCGGCAATCATGAAGTAAGACTTCAAGTTACCCTAACAGGACCATTCTTGATGGACACATCAGGAAATTCGTCCCACAGTACGCTAAAAGTATGGTTACATAGAAGTACTTTAATAAATGATATCAAACAAGGACCGGGACAGGTAAGTGATAAAAAGTACCACCATAAATGTCATAAAAAATGAACATGTAAAATATAATTTGTCGTCACATTTCCAAACACGTTGGCTTTCAAAGACCTATAGCGTTAAAACAAGCTAGCACTAATTGCTCACACGGATGACTAAACACTGAATCTTATATTACTATGACCTTTTATGTTATTTCCTTATATATTATATATATCATAGTTACATAGATGGAATAACACAATATGTATATAGGTATATATGGTGAAATTTAAATAAAACACATTTAAATTAAAGTTTTAAATATCATGTTTGTAGGATGGAAAGAATCGTTATTAAATAAGCCGATAAAAGTTCAAATATGTCCTTTTAACGTTAGGAAAAGGACCTAAAGAAGGAAACGCTTGATTGTTATGACCAATTCTTGGCGTCCGTTATACATTTCAACAGCCGATAGCAATGAAATTTATGTCTTCACTTCCTTCAAACTGTTAATATGAGCACGGCAAGGATCTTTCCTTAGTACCTACGACTATCTTCCTCACCTCCCCACACACGGAATATCTGACCTTCAGTAGACGAACAGCATTTATGAATTTTTTCTTTCCAGGATTCTGTGGTTTGGTCTATTCCATTGCAACCTGATGATATATTAGATTTCTCACCGAGCGTTTCAGTTACTCAAACATTGATCTTACCGAGAAATATATTTACGTCAGTTCCAATATCGCATCGCCGTGCTACTGAAGCGATTACACAGACAGACTTTGATTATAATAATACAGAAAATGAGTTTATGGAATATATAACTGAAGATAATAACCCATCGATCACCGCAGAAAATGAAAATGGAATAAGAGGTTCGTTTAAAACATTAAAAACTGTTCATATTTAGAAGGCAAAAATAAATTAATTGATATCTCTTGATTCCAACTATGAGCACATAATAATTGTTTTAAACATTTTTTTATTACAGAAGATGTCGTTTTGCTTCAAATGCAAACAAAATCTCGCAAAATAGTTCCTGTTAACATAAGTTATTTATTGAATCCGTTTAAGGCAAATATAGCTATAACATACGCGGCCATCCTTTTAGTCACCTTATATGTTTTGATTATTTTTGAGGTTAGTAATTTATTTGATTTAAATCGTCTCTTTTTGAATGGTTTCTGATATACAAATTTAACTCCCTTTGCTACATCTACCGTACGTTTTCAGATTATAAACCGCACCCTAGCTGCTTTATTGGTCTCGTCCGTGGGCATTGGAGTGTTGGCAATCGGCGGCGCCAGACCAGCGCTACCCGAGCTCATGAGTTGGTTGGACGTGGAGACTTTGCTGTTGCTCTTTGGAATGATGGTGTTAGTTGCGATTCTGTCGGAAACGGGTTTATTTGACTATTTGGCTGTATTAGCGTTTGAGGTAAAATTAACATACGGCAACACATGGCACGATTGTTTAAAATAAAATAATATCAATAAACTATCTATTGTTTTGTAATTTCAGCTTACTGGCGGTAGTATGTGGCCTCTTATAAATTGCCTTTGTTTCTTCACTGCTATATTTTCTACATTCTTAGACAATGTGACAACTGTACTATTGATGACACCTATTACTATTAGGTATGTTCTCCGACACGGCACAATAATAAGGGCAATAAGCGGCATAATAAGACGTATTGTATAAAATTAACATAATCACATATTTTTAGGCTTTGTGAAGTGAAATGCTTAAACCCAGTGCCAGTCCTTATGTGCATGGTAATATTCAGCAATGTTGGTGGTGCTGCTACTCCCGTCGGTGATCCACCTAATGTGATCATTGCATCTCACCCGACCATCATCAATGCGGTAAATATGTTTTATATCACATGCACCAACAATTTTAAAGAGGACACACAGCTACGCTGCATATGGCGAAAGTTATAATGATAGAAAACTAGTTATTAATAATTTTAATTTTGTAATATAATTGTAATAAGAGGAAATGACAATTTGCAAGTAGTGTTGATATAACTAGTATTTTATCAATGTATATAGATTGCAGCGTCATATATTGATGTTCCTCTTAACTACAGAGATTCCAGACTTAACCCTGGTTATTGCAGATGATGATCGCCTTCCATGAAGGTTAAGTATTATTTTGTATATATTCTTATATTTTAATATATAAGAACGTTATTAAATTTAGTTTCTACAGTAGGGTAAAAAAGTGCATTTACTGGCTTTTAACCACCTCCAGTAACACACTGTACTGAAAGAATTTTCTTCTTTTGCAGGGAATTAATTTTGCTAATTTCGCTTTGCACATGGGTGTCGGCATAATCTTCGTGTCAATTCAAACTTATATACAGCTGCGGTTTATGTACAGAGACATTAATAAATTGCGTCACGCCGTACCACAAGATATTATTGGTAAGATTTTAATTAACAGCAACAAAGGCCCTATATGTCCCAAATATCATGACTACACGATAAGCTCGTAAGTGTTATAGTGACGGAGTAAAACTGATTCAAAACATAACTCTGGCAACAAATAGCCTTAAAATAGTTTATTTATTTATTTAGGCACAGTTACAATATTTTAACAATAATTATTATCAAAATTATTGAACTTGATTATCGATAACAACTATGCACAACATTAACATAACATATTAGGTGAATAACTCGTAGTTCATTCCTTAATATTATTGTTTTAATTTTGACACAGAACTACGTCAAGCAATTTCCGTGTGGCGTCGTGCAGCGGCTTCACTGTCTTCTTATTCTAGAGATGAAGAACTCGTAAGGAAAGCTTTAGAGAGAAAAGTGAGTGTTTAATTAAAAACGCATAAGAATTTATTTTTTATATTTTTATTAAAACTATTTTTAATTTTCCAGGTGAAGAAATTGTCGGAACAACTACGTCGTCGTGAAGCTGGAGGTGTATCTCGAGCTGATCCCAGTTTTGATACTACATTGGCTGAGATGAAAAGAAAGGTAATTACAATATTCATTATATGGGCTAATTAATAACGAGTACAACAAGAAAATATTGCAATTATTTTTTGTATTATGTATTAATTCTTTTCAGTATCGCATAACAAAAACGGTGCTTCTCTGGAAGGCGAGTATTTGCATCGGTTTCGTAGTCTGCGTGTTCTTCTTGCATTCTATTCCAGAATTACGTAAGTTACATAATACATACTGATATTATTATTGTATTTAGGCTATCCTCTCTAGTTAAGAGCATTTTCGAATAGCGCCTGAGGCAACCGCCAAACCAAACGTCAAAATCCATACATTTTTTAGTCAAGCGCTTCTCGCATGCGTCATGCCAAAACACTTTAGACTAGGACCCTAGAAGGTGAAGTTTATTCGAAACATTTATTATTAGTACAATAAATATCATATTAATAAATAAGTACTATTTAAATCGGGTGTGGATGTTTATATGTTTGTTTCGTACGAGGGAGGTATGTATGTATTTATTGATAATTGCAGAACGTCTATCGCTCGGTTGGACTGCGTTACTCGGTGCATTATTGCTGCTACTATTGGCTGATATGGATGATCTCGAATCTGTACTATCCAGAGTAGAATGGTCCACATTATTGTTTTTTGCATCATTATTTGTATTTATGGAAGTAAGTAAACTAAGAAAATATTCATGTGTTATGTATTAGTTTAGATTAAACTAAAAAAAAAAGAAGGTACGTTACGTATGACTAAAAAGTGGACCCTGCATACTAGGTCTAACTGATATACTTTGACTCACGTACGTACTTTGACACCAGCGTTGCCAGACGTCCCGATTTTTAAATCAAAATTAAGTGTCCGCGCGGGACAGTCTCTGTCCTGCTCCTCGGACTTGTGTGTGTATTGTGACGTCGGATGAGTATAAAGCTTACTGTAAACTGTGTAAAAAGAGTTACAATTTGTAACTCACTCTTCAGACTATTATTTGAAACACCACATTTTTCTAATGGACACATTCCCCATACGCTTTAATATAACTATCGTTTACGATCTGTCAAATTTGTATGGATGTTTTTTACTATGTCCCGTTTTCAAAAAAAGAATCCCGCTTTTTTCACTCAAAAAGTTCCGAAATCCCGACTTGGCAGAAAAAATATCTGGTAACGCTGGTTGACACACATGACAGAATTTCGTCTGCTTTCGAAAGTAAACAATAGAGAGCGTTCCGTAACTTGATGTTTTATATTAATCTAAGTTTGTAGATGCATATTTGTTATTGTTTATTTTTCTTTAGGTACTAGCGAAACTTGGTCTTATTGCATGGGTGGGAACAATGACTGAAAACGTTATTCTTTCGGTTAACAAAGATTACCAACTAACTGTGGCTCTTTTGCTAGTTTTATGGGTAAGTCGTATTTTTGACCAGTTTATATATGCTACGAAGATAGAATAAAAATATTCTGTTTTAATTTTTAGGTTTCAGGCGTTGTATCGGCTTTTGTGGATAATATTCCATTAACGACAATGATGGTTCGTGTTATTGCTGCTCTTTCTGATCCGAGTGGTCTTGGCCTGCCTTTGTCACCACTTGCCTGGGCTTTGAGTTTTGGAGCTTGTCTTGGAGGTAATTTTTTATTTTTATTTTGGCACAAGCAAAGTAAGGTTCTAAAACTATATAATATAAGAAAACGAAATACAAAATTACTATAAAAAAAGTAGACTACAACAATTACAGACATCATAAATGAAAATTTATGAGTACACGGTAATAAAAGAATACTTAATTTGTTGACTGCATTATTTCTTTATTCAATAAAGTCTTCTTCCATCTATATTTCAAGAATGGTAGGCGGACTGATGATGGTTATGATGGTCTGCCGTCCTGGGGTAGTACCACCACTACAGAATGTAACACCCGTGAAGTGACCTTGTCGCGTTTCGGAATCAGTTTGGAAGTAGCTAGGTATAAAGAGAGGAGTGTGCACTATCAACCTTAATCCGGCATAGCGGAGGCGACTGCTGTCTGTAGAAATGCATCTGTAGTAGTAGCCGTTCTTGTTAATAGTTCGCACTTTAGCTGTACATCAGGCGGAGTGTTGTCATATGTCGAGCTACCATAAGACCATTTATTTTGTATTAAGTTTTATTGCATCTTCACAGGCAATGGTACACTTATCGGCGCGAGTGCCAACGTCGTATGCGCTGGTGTTGCAGACAATCATGGATACAAAATAACATTTATAGAATTCCTCAAGACAGGATTTCCAATCATGGTTGGCAATTTAATTGTTGCCTCTATTTATTTGCTTATTTGTCACGTTGCATTTACCTGGCACTGAAAGCTAGACGGGTTGTAAATGCGCGTTATGTTAAGTTCTGTGTTAATTTCTAACGACAAGTTGTTATTATTAGTCATAATTATCGAGTAACTTGGTCACAATTTACATTTGTAGAAATTAAGTTATCACTTTATTTAGTTTTAATATTAGAATTAAATTTAAAAAAAATATTTATGGTGTGGATTTTATTATGTACTATCTCCAATTATCTATTAAGAGACCCATTCAGAATCCTGCATTGTGTGATACACAAGCATCTAACCATCCTGCATTGCTTTGCCAGACGCAGCCTACGCAGCGAAATGCCATGCAAGATTGTGAATAGGCTCTTTAAACCACATCAATTGGATAGATTAATCACAAAAAGAATCCGCAAAAACATTAGCTATTTCAATGTCACAAATTTTTATATTAAAAACTAAACTATTTTTTGTTATTATTATAAACTATTTAAATGTTAAATATGAAATCGATAATATGATTATCTGTAAAATCACAACATTTGCCTTGTATTATTTATGTATTATTATTTTGTTTTTTAATACTAGTGTTGTTTGTTTGTAGTGATGTAAAATAAAATAATGACTCACATGAGATGAATTAATGGCGTGATTTAGATTCATAATTATAATATAATTATGTACACATGAGATATTTTATTTGGCACCTGACGTCGCCAGGGGCCGAAGGGGTCAAAAGTCAAAGAAGATCGAGGTTGATCGAATCAAAAACCAAAATGTATGGGATGTTACTTGGGTGACAGCAGTTCATTGTGCTTTTTTTTGACTTGGGTCCCGAATAGCCCATCTAGAAATATTTTAATTTTGAATGTAAATAGTGTTATAACGAACTTTCTAATAGAACTATTAACGACATTTTAGTTGTTAGTCTCGATTTAATTATCAATATGTTTTCATTATATAATTTGCATTTATATTGTTTATATACATTTAATAATTAAATACTACTGTCTATGATCGACAAGGAGGTCAGTGGCGACAAGAAATGATTGCTACAACCATTGTGTACATTTTATAAATATTTTATAGTAATTAAAACGGCTCAAAAAGAAAAAAACAAAAACAGAATAACTTCTAATATTAATAAGAATGCATGTTTAATTTATAATAATTATATAAAATATAAATTTTAAGAATCGAGTATTATAATTTATTTATAATTTTATTTAATGTAATAGTAAAATTTTATTTCTATTATTTTTATTTATTTAGATCTCGTAACAAAAGTGGTACGAAAAATCAAAATAAAATTATAATAGGGCAATTACTTTTATTAATAATTAATTTATTATACGAATTTATATTATACAACATTTGTTTTATTTTATTTATTACGTATTTCTTACGAATTCCGAGGACTTGCATATTTTTTTGAAATGTAACTCTGGCTAAGAATACACACGACGAGTGGTAGCATTCTGTCTCCCTCGCGTTGCAGTCTAGCAAAGTCTTTCTATCTTTGTCTTTTGTGCATGAGTATCGGTACTGTAAGTGTATGGTTGACTACATGCACAGACTATATAGAGAGAGATACTACGATGACTGGGACTAAAGTTCAAAGCCAAAAATTGGTTTATAAAAGAAACTAAAAGAAAGAACCCTGCAAACGCCGTATTATCCTACATAATCTCTACATAAACCACTCTACTTATAAGGTGAAATCAGTAGTTCGAACATTCGACAGCAGCTGTCGCGTATAATTGACCTTCACTTATTACTTTATACAGTAGTATAAAAAACTCTGTGGTTCGTGTTTCGGGCGCGGTTAACGTTGTAGAGTTCTGTGTTTATATTAATTTGATTTTTTTTAAACTAAAATGTTTGCTCAAAATGTGAATGTGTGTGATATAGGCGAAGAAGTAACAGAAGCAATTAAAAAGTTTCGTTCCCGTAAACATACTACAAATTCGGCTCTTGTGTTAAAGGTAAGCTATAGTTACTGATTTCTTTAAATACCTCTACTTGTAATACTTACCTAGTATAATTCTGTTAGAAGACTTTAAATTATTGCTGTGCATTCGTTGCCTTACATCTTTTTGCTATAGCTAAGAAATATTAATTAAGGAAAATAACTTATCTAGGCTGTAGAGTTGCCAACATTATCCCAAGGATTATAGCATTTTTGCAGATTTAGCTGTAATATCTGCTCTATCTGTGATACATTGAAATAGAGTGTAGTTGGCAACCCTATATCTAGCGCTCCATTGATGATCCTAACAAGAAAATATCTAAATATGTATAAAAAGATCAAATCCTGACTGACTGGACTGATTCATAATTAACATATAGCTAAAAGAATGATAGACATTGAAATTTTTAGAGTAGCTTTGTATTATCATGTATCACTGGACCTATGGAATCCAGCTGTGGGGCTCTACAGCGGAGTCAAACATAGAGATTATACAAAGATTCCAATCTAAGACTCTACGAACAATGTTAAATGCGCCATGGTTCATAACAAACGAATCTATCCATAATGATCTAAATATACCCACTGTAAGAACAGTTGCTTGTAATACAGCAAGAAAATACAAATACCGCATGTTAAACCACCCCAACAAACTTGCTTCCGAGCTCCTCACAAAGACAAAACCTAGACGAAGATTAAAAAGGAAAGTGCCAAGAGACCTCGCATAGTCCAAATCTGGAGGATGTTAAGGAGCTCCTCCGCTGATATCGAGAAGGACATGTCACTGGACATGTACCGCACATGCCTAATAACCCCAATAACACACAATCAACGCTGAATCTCCTTACTGTGACAGAGAGTGTTGCAGAATAGAGCTAAAAAAAAAGGATCACTGAGAAAGGAATTAGGTTTTGGACAGATATTTCAGAAACAGAATGAGTTTCAATTGTTCCGAAACAAAAGCAATAAATAATGTTATTTTAATGGACCGCAAGAAAAATTCCTATACAAAGTGGGCTTTTCTCAAATATACTTCCCTCTTGCTCTTTCATATGGGATATGATAAGAAAAGTTTTCATACTTCAGAAGCTGTTAACAAGATAGGCCCGGGCCTTGTCCGCTAGTATTTTTATTATAGCTTGGCAAATCACTCCACTTGATGTAAAGCTAGAGTGCGGTTCATGAATGAAAACAACTGCTATACTGTCTTAAGCAGACAATTATGCATCACCTAGATTGACAGTGCATACTCCTTTCTTATTTACTTTAACCTGGCTACATCCCAAAACGCGACGTAGCTCGGCATGTGACAACACTCCGCCTGATGTAGAGCTAGAGTGCGGTCCATGAATGGAAACAACTGCTACTACAGAGAAACCTGTGCGGGCAGCAGTCGCCTCCACTATGCCGGCTTGAGGAGACGAGCATGTAATAAAGATTCTCAGGGAAAAAGTCTTCGTTCCTTCCCATCCCTACCTTGTTGAACACGCCGCTGGCAGTTACAGACAGTCTCCGCCTCCTGGGCATGGAGGTCTGCGCTGATCTGAGTCACACGAGGCATATTGCCTCGATCACGAGCAAACTCGGAGTCCTGAACAAGGTGCGTAGGTACTTCTCACCGACGCAGCGTCTGTTGCTGTATAAAGCGCAGATACGGTCGTGTGTGGAGTACTGTTCGCATCTGTGGGATGGCTCCGCGAAGTACGTGCTCGATGGTCTTGACTCACTTCAGCGCAGAGCTGTTCGGATTGTGGGCGATGAGAGGGTGACTAGGGGTCTCGAACCCCTGCAACTCAGGCGAGACATAGCCTCCCTCTCAGCGCTCTACCGTTACTGCCACGGTGAATGTTCAGCAGAAATCCACGATCTAATCCCTCCTACCCCACATCGCTTGAGGTCGACGCGTGCAGGCGATCGAATGCATCGCCTCACCGTCGAAACAATCCACTCGCGGACAAAAAAGTTCGGGCAATCCTTCTTCTGTCGTTCCATCAAATTGTGGAACGACCTTCCCAGTTACGTCTTTCCCCTTCCTATAACATGGGATCCTTCAAGCGCAGTGTGAAGAGGCATCTCATTAAGCCGGCTTAGCGGGCACGACTGTTGTTTGCAGATCCCCTTCTCTGACAGCAGTCGCCTCCGCTCATGGATCGCACTCTGGCTTAACACCAGGGGGAGTGCGGTCATATGACGTGCTAAAAAAAAAAAAAAGATAAATTTATTCAGAATAGTCATACCGCTAAATAATAATTTCTATGGTAGCAGTTGTTCCTCCATCCTTGTTGAGTATCATAACTTAACATCAGGTAGAATGGTCGAGTTACTATAGTGGCTACAAAAATTTCCGCTTCAGTATTTCCTATTTGATTTTGCTGGTATTAAACTTAATTTTAATTTGTTTTCATTTTGATTTATTATTTTAATAATAGTATGAATTCGACAAACTATTATCTAATCTCTTTGCAACATTATTTTGTGAGTTGATACGAGTTCCATTCCGTATTTCGTTTCACCTTATTTAATATGTTGTTTATTATATCATGTACTTTTATAAATTCAAATTGTTTTCCCATACATAGTACATACTTTCTAGTATGATTCCACTGCAGCTGCCGTTCTGACCTTCGTACTTCAAAGGGGAGCACCTTTGTGTTGTAATTATTCCCCTTGAAGCTCACAGTAATTTCAACTTTAAAGTTCGCTTTTCCTTTCATACATTTGTAAAGAGTTATTGTAACCGCAAAATTACCGCAAAGATAATTTTTTAAAGAATGGTAGCTAGACTGATGATGGCTATTAGCCCTATCTGTCGTCCTGGGAGAGTGCCACCATTTTCAAGTGTAACAACCCGTGAAGAGACATTTCGTTCGCATTTCGGCGGCAGCGTAGAAATAATCAGTTATAACGAGGCGTGCGCGGACTGTCGGCGGAAACGATTTGACTACGAATATTTCTCTTTGGTATATAGCAGTACTCTAACTCTAGTTTAAGACTCAAGCCGGAGTGTGAAATAAAAAAAACATTATGAATGTCACAACAAATAGGTTATTTTCATATATATATATATGGTGACACTCCTAAGCACTAAGATGTAGATATAAAAGATCTGTTGTCCGATGCTTTACGGGGTGCTGCCTGGTCGACCCCGAGCCTGGAGACTAGGGAGCTGGACTTCCGCGTGTTCTTTGCAAGGGTGTGCGTGGATCTCATGACTACAGAGAGCTCAGTCAAGCTTGGTTCCCAAAGGAAATGGGAAAAAGCACTTGAATTAACAAGGGGCGGTTTCAATCAAATAAATTACCCTTTCTTGGTGGAATACTTTCATGAAATCTTCATGGTTTTTGATGATATTTTCAATTACCGGAATACAATGATAAATGGGTGTTACAAAGCAATCAGTTGGTATGTCATTGATTTATTGTGCATATCGTTGGTCATGAGTTCATGAATCATGCCTATTACTTATATTCTGATTGTAAATTAATACATCCAATGAGAGGCATTTGTAATGGACGATTCATTCGAGTAACTTATACTGACAAAACTGAAACAAACAGTACGAATAATTGTACGTTTTATAACATCAAATGAGTTCAAAACAACACGTAAAATTTCGTATACGCATCTCAACGACACAACAACTCGGCATATTTTACGTTGCAGTTCAGGAACTGAAGGGTTTAACGCAGTTTGTGTTTTTTGTGGTGTTTTTGTAAGAATTGCGTCTACGCCAAAAAAGGGGGGAGAGACGAGACTGTCTATTCGCTCCTCGCGAGATCGCCGTGGCCGCGACATCGGCACATGCTCCGGAAGTGAGGGACAGTCTTTGGTCCTTGGCTCAACCTTACTGTCGCCTAAGTCTAGTCGCGGCGGATATGGGGATTTATCCGTCATCCTATAGACTCGCCGTCCTCCACCTTGGATCTCCTTAGAGCAGAGTCTGGACGAATGCTAACGTGTGCCTAAAATCCGTGCACTATGCGTCGAGTGAAATACAGTTGAGTTTTAGTTATACTGATTAGACTAGAGAATCCGACATAATCGTGGCACTTCCGCCAAGGTTCAGGGTTTTCAGTAACAGTAACAGGGATTTCTCTACGTAAAACAAGGCCGCTTGCAACGTTGTATGTTAGAACGCTTAAAAACTAACACCGCCAAGTTATAGATGAGGTAAAACCCGAATGCCTAATACTATATTATTAAAATTAAAATAAAGAAAATATTGTTCTTTAGTATGTGTTTTTTTTTTTATTTTATTTCTAATAAATCTGGCCACACTCCACCTGATGTTAAGTGCGAGCCATGGAAACAATTGTTACCACAGAGAAATGTTAGGCTGCGGTCTCCGGCTATATCGACTTGTGAAGAGCCCGTGTACCATCAATGTTTGTCACTGCACACTCTTCTCTGCTCATCTCGAAACGCGATTAGGTCACCTTGCGGGTTTTACTTAAAATTGGTGTAGGGGTTAATAGTGGCCTGAGAGCAGCGTTGCAGTCTCAGTCCCGCTTCTCGGACTTGTGTGTATGTATTGTGACGTCAGATGACAAAAATCAACACTTTTCTTTGATTTGTCGTATATCATTACTTCCCAGAATTTGATCCTTATCAGGAACACTATCGGATGGTGCAATAATACAGTGTTTTTTTTCTCTTCAAAATCAACAGGTTCGATATTCCTGGCCGGGAAAATGGATTTATCAAAAATCTAATAATGCAGTTTTAGTTTTCATAAAAATCGGCATCGAGACTCCTCTCAGTATTTTTCGATATCTCTTATAGTTTAGGATTTGGCCATGAAAGCCCACTTAAAAAATTCACCCATATATTATATATCTCTATATATGATATTTTTTTATTGCGCCATCTAGCGGGCTAATCCCCACTTTTAAATTAATAGATCCATGATTATTCATAAATCAGTTTATCTAGTCACTGCTAGATGGCGCAATAAAAAAAAATAACACACATCCTACATTTTCGTTGTTGTTAACAGATATACAAATTTCAGTTTATGGATTATCGGGGTCCATAGACTCGGGTGAAGCCAGTCTTATGGAGCTGGTTGGCAAATACCCAAATCCATGACGACGACTTAGTCTGAATTGCATGCTTAATACTCGTACGTCGCAACAATCAAATATGTTAAACATTCCAAAGTAAGGTATATCAAGTGAGCATCGTTAGGTAGGTCAGGTTAGGGTGTTAGGGGTTAGGTTGACACCACCACCCGAGTCTGACTTTGACCCCACTTTTTGTTGTCGCCGCGTTGCGCCGCAGGAGACGAATTTAGTTGAAAAAAGGTCGCCTCCGCTATGCCGGCTCGAGACTAATGTATATTATCTACAGTTACTAATATAATTTTTTTTGTAAACATTTCTTCAGGTAGCAGTCGTCTTCGATATACGGGTTGACAGGGCATACTATTATAGATAAACTATCATCAGTCAGCCCACCCCTCTTTTATTTAATGCCTATATATTTTGTATAGATCCTAAATCATCGAAACATCTCTTTAAAGAAGTCGCCTCCGCTATGCCGGCTCGAGACTAATGTAAATTATGAAAAAAATTAAAAAGTCACATCCGCCAAGCCGACTCGAGACGATTGTAAATTAGCGAAAATAAAAAAGGTCGCCTCCGCTATGCCGGCTTGAGACTAATGTAAATTATGGAAAAATTTAAAAAGTCACATCCGCCAAGCCGACTCGAGACGATTGTAAATTAGCGAAAATGAAAAAAGGTCACATCCGCTATGCCGGCTTGAGACTAATGTAAATTATGGAAAAAATTTAAAAGTGACATCCGCCAAGCCGACTCGACACGATTGTATATTAGCGAAAATAAAAAAGGTCACATCCGCTATGCCGGCTTGAGACTAATGTAAATTATGGAAAAAATTAAAAGTCACATCCGCTATGCCGGCTCGAGACGAACGTGCAGCTGACAGTTAGTACGTAAAGACAGGGTTTCTCTATGACCACCAACTCCAATCTACTTCCCGCTGGGATGGTAGATACCCCTTAGTCTCCTGGTGAAAGTAAGGGAGTTTTAGACGCGGTGGGTGGAAGAGGGTGGTTGTGGGAGGCGAAAATCTCGAAAAATGTATATCTGTCCTTTTCTAACTTATGACATATTGACTACTAAGTCTGTCTTTTTCTAACTTATGATATGTTGAGTACTAAGTACTCCAAAATGTGTGCAACTGTTACAGTTGATCTAGAAGGTTCTAAAAGTTTCAAGAATGATCTAGAAAGTTCGAAAACGTTATCAACTGCTAAAATCGATATAGAACGTTCTAGAAGTCCTACAAATTTCTGGAATGATCTAGAAAGTTCCAACATGAGCGCAACTGCTGAAATCGATATGGAAGGTTATAGGAAGTTCTAAAAACTTCTAGAATGATCTACAAGCATTAAAAGTGTGCATAGCCCCTAAAATCGATATAGAATGTTCTAGAAAGTTCTACAAATTTCCGAAATGATCTAGAAAGTTCCAAAATGTGCGCAACTGCTAAAATCGATATAGAATGTTCTACAAAGTTCTAAAAACTTCTAGAATTATCTACAAACATTAAAAATGTGTAGGTATAGCTGATAAAATCGATTTAGAATGTTCCAGAAAGTTCTACAAATTTCTGTTTACACATTTACTAGAGTATTTCTTATTTTCACTTCGTTAATTAGTTAATTAATTTGATTTGATTAAGTCTATAAACATCGTATGTTTAATGGTCAAATAAGTCTCTCAATATCTAAGATGGAAATTTACAATATTTACGTTAAAAACGGATCCTTAAAATTTTTTTATACCATTAACCATGCGATGTATTTTAAACCGAGCAACGCCGGGTTCCGTTACTAGTATTTTATATAAATACTAGTTACTTGACAAATGTCTCTTTCACACCCTAGGTGCACATACCCATGGGTACTGCTCCACAAAAAAAGCTTTTTGCCAAGTTTTTTGCAAAAAAATTTTTGCCAAGTCGGGATTTCGGAACTTTTTGAGTGAAAAAAAAATACTTTTACGTGACAAACGACAATAATAGCAAAAATAGCCATAGAAAATGTACTTTATAAAAATATTATATTTTAAATCAGATTTACCCTATCGTTAGGTAGTTGAGTCTTCTCATGGCCGGTTTCTGAATTCTTCGGTTTGCATAACAAACCGTTATAACCATACAAATTTGACAGATCGTAAACGATAGTTATATCAAAATGTATGAGGAATGTGTCCGTTAGAAAAATGTGGTGTTTCAAATAATAGTCTGAAGAGTGAGTTACAAATTGTAACTCTTTTTACACAGTTTACAGTAAGCTTGATACTCATCCGACGTCACAAGTCCGAGAAGCGGGACTGAGCATGTCCCGCGCGAGATATTTAATTTTGATTTTAAAATCGGGACGTCCCGCCAAAATCGGGACGTCTGGCAACGCTGGTCTAGTCTCACAAAACATGGAATTACATTTCACCGGTTACCACCATTATTCATTAATCATTGAATAATAAAAATAATTAAAAGAAAGAGACAGAATAGCTCGCGTTAACGTTTATTCACATCCCTTTCTTTTGTAATTAAATTCATAAAACTCTATCTCGCTCTGACATTGGCAGATGTGACTTGTGACAATGCGGTTGACATATACAATATGTTATCGATAAAATTTGAATTACAATGTGATAATTAGTTATCTGAACCTCTTCCTTCAACAACCTCTTCTTATTTTATTTTTATTATTTATTAAATTCTATTTTAATGATAATTGTAATTTTACTAATTTTTGCTAAAGAATGTTTAATAATTTGATTTTATTTGTGTAATTTTTAATATAATAATTGTGTGTGTATTTTAAAGATAATTTCGCATGTCGAGAGACAAGCACTTTAATAGTGCCCTTTCATTTCATTTCATATTTATTTTAATAAACTCATTTTAAAAAGACTGTGCTTGAGCGTCTTTTATTTTCTAATAAGGGCTCAACCGTGTATACGTTTTGTATTAAAGTACATCTTGAATCTTATTTGCGTAAATGTAAATAAAAATCAATGTATGTATGTTTATCCGCCATGGACTTCGAAACGGCTGGACCGATTTCAATAATTCTTTTTTTGTATGATTTGTAATTGTCAGAACAAAGTTTGTATAAAAGTTTTCTCGACATTTCACTAAGGATTGTTTCCGCCCTATAATCGTAAATAGGAGATTTTTTTTTTGTCTTTTTTACTGTTTTTTTTTTCTATGTTTTAGTTAGTAATATAGAAATTGCCTGCCAGGCAAATTAGAATAGAAATTAACATGTTTTTTTTATTTTTCCGTAACACCCATAAACTCAGTTATCGATATCAGAAGCAGCCATCACTAGTGAGCTGTCACTAATATTGTCAATTTTGAACGACACAATGAAAATGTTGATGGTTATTAAACCCACTCTGCCACGTGAAGTAGTGTCACTTGGAAGCAGTAGTCTGCTAACCGCTCTTTAAAGTGCATAATAATATTGCTGCTAACAAAACTCAACAGGTACAACAAAATCAATAATATTTATTATTGTTTAATAACAATAGTTAGTATTATCAAAACACATTTCTTTGCACAGAGTTGGGCTTTGTATTTCAAATTGATGAACTGAACAGCCCGTGGCTTCGTACTTAAAACTCTATAACAACAACAGTGTGAGCAAGAGCTACACTGGTTCTACCGTCCCCTTTCTTTAATCGGACGTCCAGACACCCGGAGAGGTACCATCCTTTTATGGTCCAAATTCCTAAAGTGCGTACGAGGCGTTTCGACAACACATTTCTTGCAAACTGCAAAACTGTGGAACTCCCTCCCGGTGTCTGTGTTTCCCGAGAAGTACAGTACGGGCATCTTCAAATTAAGGGTAAATAGGTACCTCATAGGCAAGCGTGCTCCACCTTAGACAGCATCACTGCTTAACATCGGGAGGGTGCGGTCAAACGTTTGCATTAAAAAAAAACTAAGATCACAAAAAAAAAGTAATGTTAATTTTTATATTTTACGGCAGTAACTGCTGCGGCGAATAAAGGAATGCAATTTAAAGAAAAAACAAACACTTTATTTAAGGAAATAGAAACTAGAAAGTGACATTGTCCTGTTTCGGGAACAGTTTGGAAGCCAGGTGTAACGAGAGGAGTGTGCACTGTCAATCTGGATGGTGCCTACTCGTCTCCTCAATCCGGCATAGCGGAGGCGACTGCTGTCTATAGAAATTTATCTGTAATAGCAGTTGTTTCCGTTTATGGATCGCACTCCAGATTTATCAAGCGGAGTGTAGTCACACGTCGAGCTACAATAAAAAAATTGCAACAAAAGTAGGATATAATTTTGCAATAAGCCGGTAACCCTTTTAGAGGACACGAGGGGACTTCGATGTGCATGTGTTTATAATTTACATATGTGTGCGTTATTGCGTCGTTGTTAAAGCTAGATCGACCCTCCCGTCTGGCATTTCTATCCAGAGAGTTATCAATCATAAATATATTTCATTTAAGGGTTACTTTCGTACAACTTTCCATCGTACTACTTAGGATATGCGTGCGTCGGTTGAGACTTATTACCCCTCCGCAGTTCGGAGCTGACTGTCGGGATAGGAACTCGTCGTACTCTATTTGCAGATTTCTTGAGTAAAATTTCAAATAATTTAAAGTTTTAAGTTATAGTTAAATGTTTTAATCACTATCGGCAAATTAACACGCCACCAAACCTGGGTACATGAGATTCGGTGAGTAGGTACATGCATTCAATTGAAAAACTTATTGGTTCTGACGTTTATTGCCCATAATTGGCGAATAAAGGACATTTGTGTCTAGCAATTGCAGCTTATTGGCACAACTTGAGCGTGTGGGTAGATGCTTTATTATATTCACAATTATTCCTTAATAAATTCAATCTTTTTTTAGAACGAGGTTTTGTAATTGCAATACGCATGCGTCAAATTTCTTTGTTCGTTTTGAGTAGTTTCCCTAGATTCGTGGAGTTTACTCTGCTGTGAATTGATCTTTGTAATTTGTAATTAATTTATTTTGCAATAGATTTTATTAAAAACGTTTTGATCTACTTGCATATAAAACGGTGTTCTTAATTGACCCGGCTTCGAAATCCGCCATTTTGCAAGATGGCTGCCTCTCAAATTATAATTTCGTTTTTTTTTTGGCCCTTTGATAATATTAGATTCATTCCTCTATAATAATTAGCTTATAGAACCTGTAATTATTAAAAAATATATATTTGTTGAAATATACGCCTTAGAAATTTGAGTTATATGCGTTGAGAAATTGGAAGCCATTTTGAACGCCGTGGTATATAATTTTGACGCATGCGTGATGTTGCCAATAATGGCGAAGATTTTTTAAATTTAATATTTCTTATATTTATTAGAGTAGAAGGTTATATACTGGTATATAATATAATATTATTTCTGTATATTTATAATATAGTATATTTATTTTTGAGCGTGGCAATACGAACTATGTTAGTCTTCGGTGCATATAAAGTACAACGCATGCGCGGGTAGTCGAGTTTGTGCAATGTGAACTGTCAGAACAAAACTCGGGTTTATATGTAACAAACGCTCATGAGTTCGGTTTAAAATAATAATAACTTGAAGGAAATAACAGTTGAAATATTTTGTATTGACCGTGATTAATACGTATTTACGTTATTTATTTTTAATTTACGATTGCTGTAACGCGTATTCTAGATGAGGTAAGCAGAAATAAATTAGGGTATTAGTAAAAAATAATATATTTTTAATATTCGTTTGGAATTGTAGTTCGGTGAACATTTTTACTATAATAATTCTATTTATTACACATGCGCATATCGTATGGTGGGGTTAAAATGGCGTCGCATCCTTTGTGTAGTTACGCAGCCGCCGTGTTGCATTTTCCGGGACGCGACATCTCGCGAGTAATTTCTCTCTCTTTCAGTTCTATTATTCGGGGATCTCGGTTTTTTTTTTGAACTGCACTAACGCATGCGTCGTAGTTTCATCCAGAACAGCCTTTAAATAGCAAGACACGGTCCCTTAGGCAACAGACCTGCCTTCGAGCTTGCTCGGTCTAGACAGAAGTAAGCTCGTCGTAGGTCGCCTATAAAATCTTTATATATATCATATAGCACCTTACTACATGTATTATAGTATGGTGATGCAATTCCATAGGTATTGATGAAGCGTATCCTATGATAAGATTCAAATTATCTTTTCATTAATATGAGTCTGCTTTATTTTAGTTACATATAGGTATATGTAGTAGTAGGTACTACGGATGGCCTAACCTGGTGACTGCATTTGTGCCGCTCATTGTATAACGTAACTCCACATAATATATTTTATTTTACCTAATACACATGTCCATACATAATACATATGGTCAAAATAAAAAGAATAATAGTAAAAAATGAAATTGTAATTTTAAAATTATTTATTTTATTTAATAAATATTTATTTTACAATGAGCGACACGTGTATAGTATTAGTTGAAGCGTTTTAATTTCAATATTGATTTAACTAAATAAAAGACAAGGAAAATGAGAATTCACAAACAAAAATAGAATTTTCAATTATTAGGGGAATAACAAAATTTCACCGTATGAATCATATAAATTGATAAATTGAAAATTGCGCTACCCTTGTGGAGGGAGCAATATAATTACTGTAATTTTCATTTTCCTCTATATATAGACCTACCCCTCGCTCGACTGTTGGGAGCGAACTATGGCGTGGGGTTGGAGGCGGGGTGGGTGCAGTATAAACGAAAATAGGGTTGGTCCCATTTAGTATATAGCGATTTATTACCATGTGCAACATAAAATATTATATAGTTTTTTTTCTAAATCTTGATTAGAAGGGTTTCTTGTACAGGTGAACAGGGAGAAGCAAGAGCTGGAAGTGGAGGACGAGCTTGAGGATGTGACTCTCGAAACCCTTCAGGAGACTCTGCCAACTCACCTACCTAGATTCATCGTGTACAGGTAAGATCAACATTTTTGATGGCAGTTTTTTTTATTCACCAATCTAAGGTTGTCCCTCGTTGCAAGACGAAGACGAGTTGCTAAGTTATTTTCAAATTTCTCTTTCTTTATAAGTAGCATTTTTATGATAAGCGCAGTACGTCATAAACTTGTTACTAGCGTGATCTATTAACAATAAAAACACGAAAAGATACATTGATACTATTACTTGGCACTACTCAAAGTAGAGGTTTGTATAGCGCGCGCGCACTTCTTTGTCGCGGGTTGTTGACGTTGAGCACATAAATGTGTAATTACAAAAAAAAATTAACAGTAGAATAAAAACTTCGGGACTTAAAACTGGTAGATTAAGGACTGTATAAGTATCAAAGCTGAGGATGTTACCACCCTTTAAATAATCAATAATTCTGTCTAGACAATTCTTCCCGCTCGTCTCCTTTCACCCCTCCCAGGTAATCCTCGGCGCCACCGTTCGGTGTCTTTGTGTTGGTGACCCCTGTGGCGCAGGGGTTAGCCGAAGGTCTCGGGTTCGATTCCCGATGTAAAAAAAAATATATTTAAAAAAAAAATCCCTTTGTTTCGGATCTAGGTTTTAAATGTTTACGTAGTTTTTGTTATAATGCTTATATACAGAATGTTCTAGTTTGGAGTCAGAGTTTTGTATGTACGTGTATTTATTTTTATTTAATTTGTATATACGAGTATATAAGGCGATACGCGCCCCAACCCTATGATGTACTTTGTACTCGTCTGCATCTGTGCGCCACCACCCCCAAGCGGCGGTGATTCGGTTCATCCCCCTTTATATCGGGGTGTAACTCCACCCCTTCGACTGCGCAGGTTCCGCGCAGTTGCAATTCCCCGGGCAAAGGTCAGTACTAACTCTGAGCTCTTGTGCAATTGACGCTCAAGCTCGGCCTTGGTATTAATAATTGTGTCATATAGTCGAAATTAGTACTCGATTCATTGTTCTTTTGAAAATCTCATTGTTTAATATCTATAATTTGCATTAATATATAATTCATTCATAAGAGAGTTGCCGTGTAACATTGCCATCATGGCGGATGAAGCTGTAAGTGTTTTTTCTTTCTTTCATATATTTCAAAAACATATTTGATTCACTTTTCTATGTATTATATTCGGAAAACAATTGAAACGATCTTGTTTTTTTTAACAAATAAAAGTGTATTTCAAAATTTTCAAAATGGCGTCGCGTTCTAGATTCCGTATGGCGTCTAGGATTGCGCATGCGTCATGCGTCCTCTAATTAATCATGTAAACTATATTCAATTCTAAATACTCGAATTACTTAAATGCATTAATAGTATTTTAAAAAAAATTTAGACAAAAATATACAAAATAAAATTGTGATTCTAAAATTTGCATTACCTATAATTGGGTCGTTCGATAATATTGGATTAGGTACTATTGCGCATGCGTGCTCATTTCCTTTGTTATATATTTTCGATACGCCATTTGCAATGTCGTTTTTATTTAAACGCATGCGCATTGTGAATACCAATATGAAGTATTAAATTATTGTAAAAGTAAAGCAAATTATATTATAACTGAAATACGAATTAACAAACTTGGTTTTTTTTACTATTCATTAAAATAACTAAACTAATTATTACACTGTACGATACACTGCTCTGACTTCTTTCTTTAATATGAACTTACATTTTATAAAATCAAAAAGGCCGCAGTTTTTTTTTTTGAAACTTGAATTATTTTACTTTTTTTTTTCTTTTTTAATGACATTAGTGTCTGATGTATTGTTTGTTTTTGGTTGCAGTTATAGAATGGAACATAGTGATGGTCACATATCATTCCCTTTATGCAGTATTTTCTACACTCCGCGTGATGCTCATATGGAATTGCAGGTACAAATTTGACGATACTTATAATTTAATATATTTTTCTTACAGTTTATAATTTTAATTTAAAAAAAAATTATATGAACTTAATGAATTGTTACTTGTAGGTAATGTATGCGGGAACTCAACGTGCTTTGTTCGCTGCTGTCGGTGCTCCGAGACTGCTAGAAGTACGCGAAATCGACGAACTTACTGAGGAATGGCTCAAGAGCAAACTACAGCGTTAGAATAATCCGCTTACAGTCTGTGTTATATCACATTGCGCATAAACTGTTTATAAATCCTTTTAACCTTAGTGTTTTCCTATATAATAAAGTCAACTAATATATAATCATGAAGTGCACACATGTATGCAAGCATCATGCGAAGCCTTCGACCGAAAAATCGGGGCCCGAAAAATCTGAAACCAATAAGCCACCGCCTACGTACAAGCTGGCAATATGCGTGTGCTGCTTAAACATCAAGCAGCACAAGATTCACAATTGTCCGGTTTTCATGGCCATGGGCCCTCATGACCGGTATCTGTTCATTCGTCGCATGAGGTATTGCAGCAATTGTCTGAGCAGCTCTCACATGGCGCGAAATTGCCCCTCCGAGAATCGTTGCCGTGTGTGCTCCCGACCGCATCACACAATGTTGCATTTCACTGATACGCCGGCGTGCTTCATACAGCTACTGTCCAAAGTGGACAATACGAATGACGTAATACTGCTCGGCACGGCGCGTTGCTACGTCGGCGATGGTAAATCCGTCATCAATAAGCATTCCACACAGATGGCGCGGCTCAGACAAACGATTAGAAATGCACGACGACGCGAAAACAGCAGCAGCGAAGACGAGTCTGATGATGACACGGACCGTTTGGAAGTTCGTGCCCTTTTAGATAGCGGTTCGCAGAGGGAATTCATCTCGTCGAAGTGCTGCCTCCGTCTAGGACTCGAGGTTCGTCCTTCGAAGGAAAAGCGCGTCGTCGGAATTAGTAGCACGTATACACGTGTGCGCGGTTCTACTACAATCATAATACAATCGCGTATCGATCCAGAGACCGTGCTGGAGTTGACTCCGCTCGTAGTCGACGAGATCGCGAAGATCCCTCATGGTCAAGTTGATATCAGAGAGTATCACCATCTACATAGCATACCGTTGGCAGATGACCGATACCATTTGCCTGGAGATATCGATATTCTCCTTGGGGCTAATGTATTTGCGCGTGTTTTGCGCCACGACAGAGTCAAACGCGAATCGTATGAGCCTATTGCTCTCGACACCTCCTTTGGATACATCGTGCTCGGAGGCGCTACTGTTAAGCCAAACGATGTTAACAGAGCGATTACTCAAGATTAATTTGTTGATATTTTGTTTTTTATTTTATTTATATTAAGTTCTGGAAGTTTTTCATTTAACACGTTCCACTTGATTTCATCGATTGTCGTTTTTGTTATTCTTTGTCGGTTATTTGTTTCAAGATCAACACTTTTCTAGTTTGTAATTAATATTACGCATGGAATAGATCGCGGTATATGTGCCAAAAGTACGCTACCGAAATAAGACTAATTTTGGTGGTAATTGGAAATGCTCTTACGAGAACATATCTATTGATAGGGTACATAAAAACTAATATTTACGAATTATCAGAATTTAAAATTTACTGCGTTTGGCATTTCTACTACGGGTGATATACCGAATGTGCTATTTCTTGGGAAATGATGGAAACAGTTTTCCTGCGTATTTGCAAACATGAAATAAAATGCATTAACATCACAAATAGCATGAATACTAACTACACTAAGATTCATTGTGAACAAGGAGATGTCTCGTTGGCACTGAATTTTAGTGTTCTATCATTTTGGCATAATTGCTATACCCTCACCTATGAAGAATCGAATGCCTATTGTGATGAAGTGACAATACATTAACTTTTTTGCATCTTTGCTATACCATTCTCATCTTCGTGTGTAGCTGCATTAGGCAGATATTTATGTCGTGTTTTTGTAATTTTAGTATGAAGAGATCATAATATCTTAACAGTGCTAATAAACCCTTTGCCATTTCACCATTTATTAATTATTTAAAACATTCTTTTTTGAATATTTTTTATAAAAATTAATAAAGGTAAAGGGTCAATAAAGATCACCTTGAGAAGTAAAATAATGCCTACGCTTCGCTCGTACTCGACTGATCTCTTCAGAAAATTAGTATTTATTCTGTATTGGTGTCTATATTTAAGCTAAATTGTAATTTTCGTGGGTAACATTAAACAAGGCATGCTCGCGACCGACGCACTACAGCTGGTACGACATGAATATATTTGAAAAATCACGCTCAAACGATGTCAGATTTTCACAATGTAGAACTGTCGTGTCAGCCGTACCGCGTGTTTGTTTTGTTTAACGCGACCGACGAAACTATATTCGGTGCACTAGGAAATAAGTTTAAAGGCCCGGTCGAATTCAATACGTTATTACTACGCGGTAATTCAAGGGTATACAAGGGTGGTCAAAGTATACGTAGGCTTCACGTCATCATTTTATACACCTGAACAGAAATTGCCAACAGCACGGAAGATACGCGCTTTGGTACATGCTGTGTTTCTGTACAGGCGTAGAAAATAATTACGGGTCGCTTGCGTAGACAATGGTCAGTAAATATTTGAAGCCACTGAATAGTGGGACGCGAACATGGGTGAGCTGAAACACTGGATCATAGTTTGGGTACAACGGTTTGGGTATCAGGGCGATGGATGAAGGAACGTTCACCGACCAATCGTGCCCATCCTTAATAATTAATAAAGAAGACTAATTGACCACCCACTACAAGTTAATTTTTAACGTAATTATGTACTAGCACTTAGATATTAACGTTTCTATTGTTAGAAGTAAAGTTTTTTAGATTTGAGTATAAACAGGTTCATTGGTTACATATTTAATTTTGCTGACGAGCTGGGTTGTATTCGGTCCAATTGCGTGTGACGCATGCCGTCGACCGTATCGCAGTACGTTCGGTCACCGAAAACGGTCTGCGGTCAATACGGACTGCAACCGAATCGACCTAATGTAAATGCGTCTTAATACCGAAGGAAATCTGGCAAGCCAATCCTAAGAGTGGTAGGCATAGTGAATGTGGTTTAATATCCAGTCGTCTTTCAAGTCTTACTCATATCACAGATTTCAGCTAATTGGATATGTGATTGGGCTAATAGGACAAGCGAGTCGACCAATGAGACTACGATTAGCTAACTGCAAATATTGTTTTCCGAGTGAACCTTTGTATGCACAAAACTTTTTAGACGTAATCCAAATTAGGCTTAAGAATAGATTAATAATACATATTAGATTTACAATCCTACGATTAGATTAGTGGGTCACTATTCGAGTCTTATTTGTAAACCTAGTATGTATTATTAAGACTGAAAGTGCAATAGGTCCTGAACCGTATTTGCGTAAAAAATACACGGACGGTATTTGGAATTTATGCATTCGGGTTGTTTCAATCCTAATACGATTTTCAGGACTCCCAGTTTATCTGACTTTTAACAGCATTGGTCTGAGGTTAGGTAGCGTCGACGGTTTCTGAACTGTCCGCAACTTTTCCAAAGACCGTGATATTTACCAACAAGTTAACGATATAGGCGGCGAGTGTAATGTTTATTTTAGATATAAGTAGGTTAGTTATGTGTTCTTTGTCGTGTAGTTCCTTGTTTTCGCGTACTAATTGTATACATCGTTAGTTTAGACATCTTGCCTCTCCTTATTAGATTACACTGACATCCAAAAAATTACTTTTTCTACCCACCTATCTATCTAATAGAATGAGATATTATTGATTTACATTATTTTTTGTGATTTATTTTAAAATATTTGCGTTCTACTTACATTTATACCTATTTAATTTAAATTAAATAGATACTTGTATTTCGATGTTTTAGACGTGATTTTTCTTATTAGTTAGTTTAGTGGTAGGATCGTGTAGATTTAAATTAGAAGTTAGGGGTGAAAGTTCGACGTTAATCGTACGACATCATCCTTAGCAGTAAGGACCATAGGGAATATTTATATTCCCAATGGAAAACTACCCGCCGTCAGGCGTGGAGCCCCGCTCGCGGCGTAGATCTTCGTGAATCGTGTTTCACTGCTTCACGCACAAGTTCACGCCGTAAGTGTGGAGCCTTTAATGAAAGAAGAAGAATGAGAGTGAGAATTTGAGCACTTTCAAGTTTCTAATGGGGAGGATAAGAAAAAAGTAAGAAGTCTTAATTGGAAGGCATTCTTGTTAGTAAATAGTCGAATTGGATACTTTAACTTCATATCGATTAGACGTGGTTGACGTCTGACGTCCCTATCGATTATTTTCAATTCACTAATAATTTTGTATTCGCTCATGTTAGTCGTGAGTATCAGATCGCTGTGCTGTGGTTTTGGTAGGTGGTAAACGCATCACTCTGAGCTTCTCATTAATTTACATATAGGAGAAAGATGTTGCAGCGAATCGTGAACTTATGATAAATAGCTTCCTCGTTATTTACTAATCTGAACGTGCTCTCCAAATTCTATTAGCGTGTTTGTTCGTGTGTTTGTCATTACTAGTGTCATTTGAAAAGTACTGGGCTAATATTATATTCGCCGCCGTATCGTTTGAGTAACACCATTGGAACCGACTGCAGAAGTCGCCACAAGTGCCCCTGTTTCTTGAACATTAATTGCGGCTTCGATACAGATTCGAAACTGGCTGTTTTTGTTTTGGCACGTTGATTATTGTTCATTTACAATATTTCCTCAGTAAATAAACTTTTTACTGGTCAAATATATAAGTGAACCCACTCTGCTGTGCGTTATGGTCGAAATATTTCGATCGGTATTTATTTGTATAATTTATTTATTTAAAATGTATTTAACCATTATATAATTTACGTAATTTTAATATTCGTACGTCACAATATTCTATAATATTTAATTATTGTTGTCTTGAACGACTTGGACTTGCATTTCAGGTTGTTAGTAAATGTCTTGATGTTCTGATGATAATATTTGTTATCAAAGATGTATTGTGAAATCACATATGAGGCTAGGTTTTCAAACTAAAATAGCAAGCTAGTTCTGAATACACGAAACTTCTCGTTTTCGTCTGCCGTCAAAAATACCACCACCTTCGAATATAGCACCGCGAAGGTCACTTGGGCTAATGTCAAAAGCCAACAACTTTTATTGGCTTTAGCCCCCTTATCGCGTTTCAGGAGCAGTTTTGAAGTGGCCAGGTATAACGAGAGAAATGTGTACTATCAATCTAGATGGTGCATATTCGTCTCCACAAGCCGGCATAGCGAAGGCGACTGCTGCTTCTAGAGATCTCTCTGTAGTAGCAGTCGTTGCCGTTCATGGACCGCACTCTAGCTTTACATCAGGCGGAGTGTTGTCATATGACGAGCTACAATAAAAAAAAATACTATCAATTACTTGAAAAACTAGTCTCCTAATTTGTTTTTAATGTTGTAACTTTAAATGAAACGAAATTAAGATGTATGTTTATCTTAAATATGTATTTAGTATGTAAGTTGTATTGTATTGTGTCCAGTAATAGCGTCCAATCTATATTCATTTCTCGCTTACGGGGTAGATCGACTTTTACAAATAATAGTTTTGACTTGTTTAGATAAAATTAAGGACGTAGAGTGTGCGAATTATCTTTTGACGCTGAAAGTTACTGTCCTTTTTTGTCCAATGCCACGTGGTTACGACGAGTATAGGTACTAAAGTCAAAAGCAAAGCGACAGTTGTCACTTGAACGAATCGAAAATAAAATATATGGGATTTGACGTGTCACTGTCACTTAGGTGATAACGAAACGTCAATGTCATACATTTTGTTGACAATTCGACCAAGTGACAATTATCGATTTGCTTTTCACTTTAGACCCAGAGTTACATTTGCTGTCGTAGAGTTAGAATTTTTATTCAATTGTTCTAAAATAGTCTGATTCGTCCTAACCCTGTCTTCTTGAAAGTCCTATTTTATCTAACCTCCTGTATACTGTGAAAGACTTCGTCCTAATTTTTTGAAATTTTGAACTTTTAATATTCGTAAATGTTTAGATGTATGTCATAAGATTAATTGTAGTATATATGTGTAGATGTGCTTCATGATTATGTAACATTCCAGAAAGATAATTTTTTCTGCATTTTAATGTTAATATATGTATTTTAGTTTGTACTGTGTGCGTCTCAAAGTTAGTAATATAATCAAAGAGTAAACATTTTTGTGTCACCGAAACGTGCAAACAACGAATAGAACTAAATGCGATAAATAAATGAGGGCACGGTACGACGTACACCAATAGGATCGCTTCATTTAAATGCGGCGGTCAAAATAACATCTTCTGATTGGTGGAGAGGTATCGCGTTACGCTGTCACGACGTAATTGCAACCTCGTACTCGACCCTGTACTATTGACCATAATTTGGAAGAGAACACAAAAAAAGTGTTAAAATTTTCGGTGGGGAGATTTTAATACTGACATCAATTAGAACACGTTAAATTATCTATGGTACCACAAAAATTTTGACTTCTACACGCTTTCTATAGTCAGAGGTTTCTATGTAACGCATGTTAAGCCCGATCTACACGCTACAGCTTGAATTTTAATACGGTTTTTCACTGAAGTGTTAGTCCTTGAGTTTACATCGGGCTTTACTAAATATAAACATTTGAATAGCCTTCTGATTGTTTAGAAACTCTCTATTCCATTACTAACTTTGGGGCTTTAATTTAATTAAGTAGAGCTGCGCACGCTGGGATTCTCACTCGGTCGAATAATACCTCACAGCAATTCGACGAGTTGTCTGATGGGGCGTAAAAACTGCCCGGCCAAATAAAACAACAAGATTCTCAGCCGAGCACTCGTTAAATGTATGTAACCTAGACATTACACACACACTAATTTTAGTCTTGATGTGTTTTTTCATATTTGTATTAGAATTTAAGATTTATTAGTCATAGGTCTACGGAATTAAAAACATTAACTCCTACAGTAACCTGACAAGCTGATAACAGACAGTTCAATCTTTGACATAGTTTTGTGGTAATAATAATTTAATTTTTATTGAAAAATAATGAATTCACGGTCTGATATCTAAAAAGCATGATACTCTAAAAGAGTATGATTCTCTAATAAGTATGATGTTCCAAAAAAAATAATGACTTATTACAGTGCCATAAGCACGAACCAACTTTGAACATTCGAACAAATTGACCTCGAGCACATTTTTCTGGCAACACTACATCAGAACTGTCAGAGATATTTTGTTGGTGTAATATTAAGAAATAGTGTAAAAAATAATTGCCTTAATTTACTTTAAACAATTATTTTTAATATATATATTTTTTATTATTATACCCAGCTAAATATCTCTCTTGACAATTATGCTGTAGTGTTGCCAACGAAATGTGCTCGAAGCGAACTCTTCGGCAATCGAAGGTTGATTCGTGTTTATTCCACTGAACTAATTATTATTTTTTTAATTCTGTAATAATTTTAATAATATCCTATTTTAAATATTTTAATGTGCATCTAGTATGAGGCCTCGCTTTTTAAATAAATTGCAAAATTAACCAGGAAAAGTGCAAAAATATTTCGATAAGTAATTATTTTGGCAGCCACCTGAAACATTATGTCTTGAATTATTTGTTTGTGAACATGTTTGAGTGTGGACAAACAATTCAAAAGAAGAGAATGTGTGTTTTCATTTTCCCGCCAAAATTCTGTAGTTTAAATAAAAACACTACCACCTTGCTAATTGCGATTAGTGAGATTGGCCCATAGACATTTTATAGAGAAAACAACAAGAAGCGAAAATAAAAGATTATTTTAATTTTTCATATAAATAAGAGTGGAGTGAATGAAGATTAAAATTTAATGGTATTTTGGGTTATGAACTTAGCAATGGAATTAAGGATAGAAGGACAGGATAATTAATGAATACATTTTAGGAAGGCGGTGCGATCATAAAGCGGACATGAGAGGAAAATTTGCGATTAAATTGATGCAAAAATTCGCTTTGACACTGGCAAATTGTTGTGCCATCAAAAAAAAAACAGTAATTAAAAATGTGTAAGCTAAAAAGTTACGTTTTTACTAACTGTAACTTTTTATTGAATACTCTTGAATTGAAAAAGTGAGCCCACAGTCTAGATGTACATATATTTTAGGGCCTATGAGCCGTTTAACTTTACTACTTAATTTTAACTTTTTAAATGTATTACAATTTGATGTGAAATAAAATTTTTAAAAAAATTGTTTATTTGTTTTATTAAGAACAGCTTAGTAATGTTATTTTATTTTAAAAATATTTTATTTAGTGAACTAATGTGCACACTAGCTCAAGCACAATTGGAAGTACATAAAATTGCCATGCAAAATCAATACTAACCCGACTTGCATTATATGTTATGCTAAAAACGAAGTTTAGGGCCGTTTGCACCGGAAAGCCAGGCCAAATTACTTTAACTATTACTTAACCCGTTACGTTTACATTATGGTTTACATTTACTCCACACGAGTTGCACCATCGCGCGTCGCGCCTGCCATTTTTGACGGTTACTTTAACCTTAGCTTTTGTCGCTAACGTCAAATGTATGAAAAGAAGCCAAGTATGTTTTTCTAATATTTTTTCGGGATCAGCCACTCTTTTAACGATAACAATATGAATTTGCACGATATTGCAACGCGTGTGGAGTAAATGTAAACGTTTAACGGTCGTCGTCGCCGTAAAAGTAATAGTTAAAGTTACTTTAACAGACGGATCTTAATCTCGACGAGATTACAGTTCCTCTAATTCGCGAACTGTATCTAATTCATTTTCGCGTGTATGCGCGCGCACACTCAGAAGTTAAGTAGATGCTTGCACAGAAATATTTTGAACACTAGGTATTCATTCCTGCAAAAATCCCCTCCGTCCCTCGCTAGTCGAGTTGTCAAATTAACGCCTGATTATAAGGGATACCATGAGAGTATAGAGCGGCTGTGACGTCAGGCGCTATTGCGATCGAAAGACCTGAGTTCAAATCTCCTAAAAATTCTGTCTGCGACAAATATAAATTTAAATGTTAGCTACATATGTAGTTTGATCACTCGGCTATGATATACTGCATAGAGATATATACTACTAGAGGTGCAAATTTCATACGATTTGACAATGTTGCCGTCAAGTCAAATACTAACTGACAGAGAACCTAAACGTGGCTGTGGCCATGTTTTCTCTCTCGTCACATTGGTAGCATTTTTGAACATCTAGTTGTATATATCAATGATATACTGTCTATTATGACTAGCTTAATAAGTAGACTCGTGATGGTTTTTAGCCCAGTATAATACCTCCACTTTCAAGTGTAATTCGTGAAGAGTGAATTCAGCAGTCGCGTTTCAGGGTCAGCTTTCAAATAGCAGGGTATATAACGTATAACGAGAGAAGTATACTCCGTCAATGATGTACAGGGAGGCGAGTGCATTATGGTAGCAGTTATTTCCGATTATAGACCGAACTTTAGCCGAACACAACAGGTAAAAGATCACATGCCGATTTGCAAAGATTCCTATTCAAAAAAATTTTGGTAATTCGTTCAAGCACTAAACGCAAAATACTGAAAACCCAAAATAATGATGCCCCCGTTTTTTTAAAATTATTTTTGCTTTATAGTTAAAACAGTGTTTTAATCACGATAAGGAATGTGTTGTAAAAAAAAAAACTCCACAGAAAACAAAAGAATTAATAATAGTTACTAGTAGTAGAGTAGTTAATCACACTCAAGTTCCTGTGTACTATTTTTGGAAGTAATAATAATCAGTAAAAATATCTAATTTATAACCGGAAGTACAGAAATTCTTGACGCGTCTAGAAATGACATAAAAACACACCTAATTGGTTCTAACCTGTAGATATACGGACAGGAGGATGTAGTTTGCTTTTTGTCCTTCGAAAGAAAAATAACAGAAAAAAAGCACACGGGTCTTTGAAAAAAAAAGATTGAAGAAATTATTGATTGAACGCTTTTATATTGATATGGTTCTGTAGATAATGTTACAAATACGTGCCAACGCTTACAAGACGAGAGCTCTTGAGGAGTGCTGCAGTCACTTGGCGAGTTGGTGGTGGTAGGGGTTGGCCAATATAACTAATCCGTCATCATTAATCAGTCTGTCTACTGACCACTCTTTAGTAATTATTAATGAGAAGAAACATAAAATATGTATTGAAACTGGATTTTCAGTTGATTATTTCTTGCATATCAAATCGTTTTCCAACGGACCCCTTATAGATAATAAAATTTAATACATCCTGATCGGGGCCACGTGCGTGCGTGTCTTGGCCACACATTAAAAAAACGAGGAATGACGTTGAGACCCTTTACGGTGTGCAAAACCATTAATTTTTATGTTTGATTTTATTTTAATATTTAGAAATATTATTTATAATAAATATATCTGTTAAATAAGAGCATTTTTGAAAGAAAAAGATGTAATATATTGGAATTTCATTAAAACAATAATCATAAAATTCACAGCGTTAAAAAATTACTTAACTAGCGAGCGAAAAAAGAAAACGGTTCCGGATATTTTAATTATTTAACTAAATAACTGTTCATCATAGGAATACAAAAGACATGAGAATCAATATAATTATTTTTAATAAGTCCATTATAAAAAAAGGTTGGTAGTCCCTTCATTTTTTGCCAATGGCAGCGTCACGTCAGGATTTGACAGCGCGCCGGATTAAGGATGTGACTAATTTTAGCGGGAAAATAAGACGTTAAGTACCGAACTACATTTCCGTTTTATAGAAATCAATAATGCAACGTAATTTAATAACTTTTATATTGAGAAATTTGCCTAATTTAGAACGAAGGTAAGGGTTTTATTTAGATTATTACCAAAATAAATGTTTTAAGTTAATAATAAAATGAGAGAAAGAGAAGTAATTTTAAATACTTCACAATATTTATAAAACATATAAATACGAAATAATTAAGTTAGTTATTTAAAAAATTGTAATATTTTTTACAAATTTTCAGTAATAAGTTTTATTTATAATATCTTAAACAACTAATAAGCATTAAGACTTTTGTTGGAATCTTACCAAATTGTAATCGGACATAACAATACATTAATACCGTAGTTCCGCTTCTTTCTTGTTTCCTCGCCGATATCACGTATTAACAAAAATAATATTTACAACTAACATGCAATTTTAAGCTCTAATTACTACGGGAATGAAGTCTATTATGCTCTGGCTTCAATAACACAATAGAGGAAGGACACGCTGCTATCCATATTATCCTATTTTGAATTTAGTCATAAATGAGCGGCAAATCGTTCTTTATTATTAGTTTTTTTTTTAAACTTAAACGTCATCCGCATTTACCTTTCAATTTGTTATTCAATTCTAATTTTGTAAGGAATTTGTGACTTCTCAAATGTATTATGACAAAATATCTCTATTGAATAATGTCGTATTCTTGATTCAAATTGGTCGTGGTCTTGTTTAAACTTACGATCGTAAGTACCACTGTAACTATGATTGCCCAATAAAATAAAATTAATTAATATATTTCAATCAATCTCGCCGCGATTACGATGACTGCGAATCTTTCGAAACGTCGCGATTTGTCAAAATAACACGACAATAGGTAGCATAAAAATATTATGGTTATTTAAATAAAATTAATTGCTTAGTATAATAATAATTCTACAGTATATACCTACCTATCTGATATATTTATAGTGTTACTATAAATTTTAATATAATAGTGTTTTTTTTGTTTTCTCAAAATATGAATAATGAATAGAATCACGGCCGCCAGTTGTCTAAACAAGCATTACGTGCCACAATCCCAATTTCAATAATAACACAAAATGGGATGTCCATTGAGCAGAGCTTCCGGTCAATACATCCGACATCCGCTTGCGAACCTAAAAATAAATGTGATTTTTGTCTATAAAATATTTTTGTAGACAGTTTGCCGCCATTGTTCGTGTTTCTTTTTTATTTTATTTTAGCCTGGCTATTGACTTTTGTAAGATGTTAAATTTCAGAAGGTTCTAAGTACTTAAATAAATAAAGCGGTCATCCGGTAGAAATCGGGTATTACAAATATTTTGGGATACGAATTTATTTATAAAACAATAATCTAAATAATAGCTTCATATTATTTATGTTATATATTTCGATAACATTCTCTTATATGTTGTAAATATTTTTATTTAAACATGACAATATAATTAAACATAACTTACACTCCATCAGCTTTTACAAACAAAATAACGAGAGGAGTGTGCACTGTCAATCTAAGATGGTACATGCTCGTCTCCTCAAGCCGGCATAGTGGAGGCGACTGCTATCCGCACAGGTTTCTCTGTAGTAGCAGTTGTTTCCATTCATGGACCGCACTCTAGTTTTAAATTAGGCGGAGTGTTGTCACATACCGAGCTACAATAAAAAAATTAATTCATTTTAGTGTTTTTTTTTACATATGGCCGCACTCCGACTAATGTTAAGCTAGAGTGCGGTCCATGAGCGGTAACAACTGCTACCGCAGAAAAATATCTACGGACAACTGTCTCCACCGACATGAGGAGGAAATTGCACCGTCTGTTGTATCTGGCGTAGGAAGTTCCAAGCTGAAATGCTACTACGTAGGTCACTTTATGGGTGTTGCTTCCTGCATCAGTCTGCCTACCACACTTTTAATTAATGCCTATATACCATAGACACTGAGCGACCAAAGTACATAACAAAATTACATTGGTGTTAGTCAGAATTTTTGTGAAATTTGAACATTTTTTTTATTGTATGACAACACTTCGCCTGATGTATAAGCTAGAGTGCGGTCCTAGAATGGAGACAACTGCCACTACAGAGAAACCTGTGCGGGCAGCAGTCGCCTCCACTATGCCGGCTTGAGGAGACGAGCATGTACAATTTTAGATTGACAGTGCACACTCCTCTCGTTACACCTGGATCTGAACATTTTGGACACGGGACTCTTCGATCGAGAGTCTATGCATTCTACCGCTTGTGAGGCTCTTTAATAGTAGTAGACATCTCCTACGGACATTTAGTAATTTGCCTTGAATTTAAGATATCCTGGAGTAGAATTCTAGGTTTATGCAACCACGGTTCAGCGATTTTATTAACACGGATATATTTAGTAAATACGAAAATAATTTCGCGTGGTAACAGCCGATGGTGGATGGCGCCCGCCGGATACCGAACGTCCCTAATTTACACAGAAACGATTAGTTTCCCGCCAAAATGACGCACTCCATATGCTGACAGACAGGATGCCGAACCCATTATTATTTCTTGAAAACAAAACACTCCATCTCGCTCGTACTCGAATTAATCTGGAACGATTGAAGGAGATACAACATATGCCGCATCCGGCCGCAGTTGTACCGCAGATGCATTTGGAGTCTTCCTCCAAAACGTACACTCTACAAACAAACACACTAGATTCCAAATTGAACCTTAACGTGATAATTATAAATATCTTATTTGCGTAACAATTTTTTTTATACCACAAATTTATTTATACCTAATCATTATATACCTTATTCCCATGGCATGCGGTTGCGTTTAGAACGTAATTAAATCACAGACCGTATCGTTATTCGGCATTCCGTTTCTTCATCGTATTTTGATTGTAGAAATATCATTCAACATCAGTCCACGTTCAGGGGTGTACGTGCCCACGAAGTATACCCGCCGAATAGTAATAGCGTGACGAACTGTTTTAAAAATTTTGTGACATTATTCTAAGTTAGTTTGTGAAGTTAAATATAACGACATTACATTCTACAAAAAACGAGGAGGTTTTATTTGTAAATGGTAAGTTTTTATTATATTTTATATAAGTTCTAGTTATAAGTTAGATTAATATTATTTGTTTACTAATTATTATACATACTTATAATAATTTAGATGATTAAATTGAAGCATTATTAATTAAAACTTGATATTTATTTGAATGCAATTATTTAATTAAATTATTATCTATAATAATGACTGTGACACTATTTAATTATTAAAATAATAAATCTAGATTATTATTTTTTATAAATCGTTACATGTATCTATTTGATTATTTTTTATTCAATATGTATCGTACATATATAATATTCTATTTCAGTGCACATTTGTTTCTAAATTGACTCTGAAATTTTAAAACAAGAAAAAAATGCTAGCTTTGTGAATATTGTTTGCTATGCTATTTCATTAATGTATATTATAATTATTATATGCAGCGGCGGATTAAATGTGGTCAACATCCTAGGCTAGCACGCCTAACGTCCCGGGCGCCTCTTTGGTAGCCCTGTAAATCCACGAATAAGCCGTTCTTTTTTTGTGCAATATTTATGTAAAATTTAACGCATTTAATAAACGCGTTTAAAAATGTTATGCATTCAGACACGTGCCTAGTTTTCCTACAAGAATAATCCGCCATTGTACCTACACATAGAACGAGTATAAATGCGAATTAAGTTACAACTAATGGTTAACAAAACATTTCAAAGTGCCAGATTGATTATGCCTAAGTGATTCTATTAAAACCGACAATGTGTTCCTTTTTCGAATTAGCCGGAAGTATTATTAACTGATATTATGGCGCGCTCATCCCGTGCGTGCAACTGTTGATTGTATTTAATTATTAATTACTTTAATATTTTTTCGTAACTCATTTGTACAACATAATGATAATCTTAAATAGCGCGTCTCACAAATTCAATGGCACAAATAGTAAGCGGTTTATTGTTTTCTAAGTTATTCAAATTGTAACATAAACAATTACTATAAGCGATCGTAAGTAGGATTAAAGAGTCATTATTACCTACGGGTCGCATTGAGTCCCATCCGGTGGTCGCTTCCGGACGCCATTGATCTGCCACTATAATGACGGAAGTCGCATCGGGATTTCGTTGTGTACAAAATGAACGCTTTCCGCGACGAGCGATTCCAATTTTTGAATTCCGACTTCCCGCGTTTTGACGCCTGCGGATGGACTTCCGTTCGTTTTTATTGGTATTGTATAAATAATATCCGTTTGTAAAGAATTAGTTAATTATAATGCATTCATTATTATACTACTTATACCACTGAGAGAAGAAGAAGGAAGTCGGTTTTTTTATCTTAGCATTAACAGAGATTAATATTATAGTATATTATATATTGTTAAAAACAAGCGTTCTCTTTAAAGATTTCCGTATAAAGTGGGAAAAGTACCGAAAAAAAATTAACAATAGACATGCTCCAGTTCGCACGATATGATTTTCTTATGAACTTTCTATCACGAATAGAAAGTGTTGCAGTAACGGAACGCTCGAGTTATGGAAACTCGCGGGAACACAAGTGCACTAAACAATACTAATTGATTCATAAAAAAACTGGATATTTCCTACAAAGTGGATTATAAGTACACGTATCTAGGGCGGGTATTTCCTCACGAACTCTATTATAATTACTACAAACAATAATATAACCTATTCAGGTATTTCCAGACTCAAATTTTCTTAGAATATTTTTTCAATTGTACGATATTATAATATGAAAAAATTGTACGTAGTAAATAACAGGATATACATGCGTTTATTACCAATCCATTTATTTCAAATATGCACAAACAAATCCCCCCGGTTTTATTATATTGTATGTGGTTCACCAAGATGTGTATAATGCAAAAGTAAAAGTAACGTTGTCTGTCTGTTACCTCTTTACTCTTAAACTGCTGAGCAGATTTCCATAAAATTTATCCAAGAGAAAGATTGCATCTTGGATAAGGAGTAGGCTACCTTTTATCTGACGAGCTGATATATTTAGAGCGTCATTTTTTTCGAGCCCTAGTCAGACTATGTAAATCCCGCTTCAAGCGAACTAACACCCCACAGTGGTTAGTTAAATTACACAAAATACTTCCAGGACTTGAGATTCTATGCTTGTGTTGTTACTTTACTTTTCTTATTTTTATTTACAGAACAACATTCATTGTGCATTTAAGAATATGCCGACCCAAACTAGATGTGACCGCGTTGCTTATCCAATGATCACACCTCACAATCCTCAACAATGGAGTAGGTGTCTGGATCTACTCGCTACACCACAAGATGATCTACCGCTAGGTAAGAATCGAAACGAAGCGTTTCGAGAACAGTTTGGGAGTATCTATATCGAGAGGAGTGTGCACTGTCTATCTGGATTGCACATTCGTCTCCCTAACCCTTAAATGCATATTGTTGCCAATTGTCTACATTCGTTTGCACAGGACTTTCACGTACTGAGTGCATCAAATGCAAGGTTACTTTGTGTCATTAAAAAATTGGAATTGATTTTTTTTTTATTATTTACGTAATCTATGACAAATTTAATATGCAACGGAGGCGACTGCTCCCTGTAGAAAATAGCCATTGATTTCGTTCATGGACCGCACTCTGGCTTTACATCAGGCAGAGTGTTGTCATATGCCGAGCTACACGAATTATACAACTAAAACAAATTATTTATATTTGTTACCTATATCTAAATATGTTTTACTTTAAATTTCAGATCCTAGATGTTGGGGTCGCGAGGACGTTGGCAAATGGGTGGAAAGGTCGGGCGGTCTACCTGAAAGATTTCCAATGAACGGAAAAGCACTCTGTCTCATGTCACGAGAAATGTTCTGTACCCGAGTCCCAACCCACGGACCTGCACTACATAGAGACTTCAGGCGACGACTAGACAAAGCTCTCGCGTTACAAGAGATTTTGGATAACATGACTAAATGAATTTAATACAGAACATCTTTTTACCAACCAATGGAAAGGAGTTACTCTAGACTCTAGTTTGTTTTTGCGTTTCGTGACTAATTTGGTCGTCTGGATTATTGTACAACGCTGGAACACCTTATAAGTTATAGAGGACAGATAGTATTCGATTCTTTAAATGCTAAGATACTTAAATTTGTAAATAACTATGTAAATAAACTTTGCCTTACTTAAGTGAAAGCCAACACCTGAGCGTCCATACATTTTGTTTTACAACATTGTTTGAAACATAGCAGATTAATGTTGACATTAAGTCATTTGATAACTTTCTCAGCACTAATTATTATCGCAAATCTGCTATGGTTCAAACAATGTTGTAAAACAAAATGTATGGACGCGCAGGTGTTGGCTTTCATGTTAAGGCTTAACTAACTATAAAGCAGTTGTTGTAATGTGATTGAACTGTTGATTGTATCCTCCACTTTCGTGAGCGGAGTTCGGTTGGCATCTGTGACAGTTTTGTAGACGACATCAATCACACAATTTGTTGAAACTGACCACAATTTGTCGTGCGTCTGTGCGCTATCACGACATTCCATAATAATTTAGTTCTCTCAACACAAGGCCTCTTTTTTTGTGGTTCTAATGTTGGCGGAAAGTCATACGTGCGAGTTAAGTCTGACATTCACTACTATTATTTAGGTTAATTTTTCCTGATTTTTTCTATTATAGAAAATAATCATTTTTATTATAGGTCGATCAAAATCTCATGGCAAATAGGGATAATAGAATTCGTCGTGTTCAACAAAGGGGAAATCGGATTGAAAAATATTCATACAGATAATTTTTTTACATACAAATATAGGTACTATAGGTGGTTTTTCACATCACGATCACATTATTTATTATTTTTTCAAGCCATGAGTTCATGGTACACCTATAGCTAAGGTGACCAACTATTTTTTGTTCAAAAAGAGTACATTTTGCAATCTATCTATCCATCTCTCCAGGTACATAATACGGCCTCTCAATTGTGCCGGAAACGGCAGCCATATGTGCGCGCGAAATTAATTTTAAATATTTAATTAATAAAATTGAAATTAAATAATCTAAAAAAATGTTTTAGAAATACAAATGAGTACTTTCAGAGTACAGGATTTTAAAGAGTACGGTTTGCGAATAAAGAGTACAAATATCAGTAAATGAGTTGGACACTTTACTATAGCATTTACTTGCCGCCCAAATTGCTGGTTATTGTAATCAATTGAACAGAAATTATATGAATACTGTCGATTATTATATTTTTCAAAATACATAATTAATTTTGTATGGATCGTTTTTCGTTTTAAGGGTTCTTTTTTTTTGACACCCTCTACAGAGAATAAAATTACCCAAACGCTATTAGTTATGTATTTGAAATTAAACGAAATACTGTATTTGTTGTGTGTTTGGTAATAGGTTTTCAATTGCACATGGTGTAGATTAATCGATTTATTACTTCTAAATTATTACATCCAATCGGATTAGTATCGAATCAGCCATACCGTGGATATCAATAAACTTAAAAAAATTTAGAAGTAATAAATAGATCACGTAATCTCCACGTTTACGTTGGATACTGGATCACTTTTTTACTAATGAGTAGTTTCAAATGAAAACAACCAAAATCAGTTGTATTAAATAATTAGGTTAATGGGTCACCGTTTGCACCCTATTAATAATTCGAAAAGACCTTACTAATTTGCTAAGTCCATTAGTGCTGTGGGTTAAAGTCAAAAGCTAATGTACAGTTGTCTCTTGATCGATTTGACAACAAAACGTATGGAATTTCGTCATCACTTAGGGTCGTTTGCACCAGAACCGTTACCACCGGTTAAGGTAACTTTAACTATTACGTTTACTTTAACTGTCACGTTTACATTATGGTGTACACACGAGTTGCACCATCGTCGCGCCTGTCATTTTTGACGGTTACTTTAACCTTAACCGTAACCAGCGAATCTTGGCTGGTTAAAGTTAAAGTAATCGTCAAACCAATGTTCCTAACGTCAAATGTATGAAAGAAGCCAAATATGTTTTTCTATTATTTTTTCTAGATCAGCCACCCTTTTAACGATAACAATATGAATTTACACGATATTGCAACACGTGTGGAGTAAATGTAAACGTTTAACGGTCGTCGTCGCCGTAAAAGTAATAGTTAAAGTTACTTTAACCGGCCTTCTGGTGCAAACCACCCTTACAGTGAAACGTCAAATCCCATATATTTTAATTTCGATTCGATCAAGTAACAACTGTACATTAGCTTTTGACTTTGGCTCGTCTATAATCAGTATTGTTAATTTTAGCTACTTTAAATCTCTAGTCAAATTATAAAATCTAAATAATGCATTTTTATTTTATTTCATCCTAACTACTTTTTGCCAAACTAAACAATGAACAAAACACGACAAAAGTAGGTAGTGTCGACGCCTTGCATACGTAATGTCTGATCCATACTGAAAATAGTCTAATGTTTTATATATATGTATATGTCGGAATGGTCATGAATACCGACTCTAATTTGAACGATTTCGGAAACTAACTTGGAACAAAATGAATACGTGGTCATGAGTACAAGCACTAACTGAATATGAAACAAAAGCGTCGTTACGCTTTGACAGAGTCTCTGAAAACACACGACGCGGCGAACACGTTGTGACTTGTTTGTCCGGAGGAACTGTCGTGTTTTAGCATATTTGCTTAGTTATCGCCCACAAATGGAGGATAGAAGCCTTGGACCGCTCTCCCGTTCTGTCATATATTTTTTTCAGTTTCTTTTTATTATTGTTTGAATGATTATATTATATAGAACGTAAAAAGATACACAGCTATCCTTAAGGGGATAAGGTGTTTCTATTAAAACGTTTCTGATATTTTTAAACGACTCCTAGAAGTCCTATAGATTTCGTTAATTTATTATATTCTTTTAGGCTATTCTTATTAGCTTTTGTTTTACAAAGATTTTGATAGACAATTAAGCAGCAACGGACGCGTATGATCGATATGTGATGTGAACGTGCCCAGCCGTCTCAGCTGCAAGTTGAATGACCACGACACGGATCATATATCAATCGCTGCGTTCAAATTGCGTGTTTTTCCTGCAAGCAACGGCGCGGAGTCGTTCCGGTTTGTGTGGAGGAAATCCTATGCGTTAAAGCTTGTTTACACTGCGGTTGCAGTGACTGGTAACGAATGCAATTCACAGCGTGTTGTAAAGTTAGAAACCGGCTACATGCGTGCCGGCGCGTCGTCTTCGTATCATCCCGCTCGAATCCCCCCCAATCCCGTGTATTTTGTTTTCGATTCGATCGGGTGGCGACTATCGATTGGCATTTGACTTAGCCCTGGCTCTTAATGTATTATAGTATTGTATAGTAATATAAGTCGGTTAGAACAAACGAATAAAGAAGCTGTTACATAAATGTAAATAAATAAATAAAGCATTATCGTATCAAAATCATGATCAGGGGCTAAAGTAAAATGCTATTGGCTAGTTGTCACTTGATCAAATCGAAAACAAAATACATGCAATTTGACGTTTCACTGTGACCTAGGTGATATCGAAACGCCAAATCCCATATATTTGTTGTCGATTCGATCATGTGACCTCTGTCTATGGACAATTTACTTTATTTAGCCCCTGAGCTCTGATATAGCCTGGTTATTTTTTTAAATTCATTTCAAATTAGGCGCACTGCTAAGATCGAAGTAATCGTATGCTCTTTCAACTCTTCCTGACGTTGAATGTCAAAATAATAGACTGATCGGTTTACGCAGTAAGCGGGTTAAGTTAAATACACACTAGGGACAAAAATTCAGGTAAATTAAAACGAATACTATTTTTAAAGGTTTTTATTGAAATCAAACTGTTAATATGGCGACATTATTTATATATTAAGCATTCAGATTAAGTACGAATAAGAAAATCTGTTTTAAATCTACGAAACATGACTTTAAAGATTAATTAATGAATTGAATAAGTTAATATTAAGTTATAATTATGATTATTATTTTCGGCATTTTATAGGGCCGAATGGTGGAATATCTTCATTAATATTAGGTATATTATTATATTAATACGAGATCCGAAAGACTGAATATATCTAATTCACGAATTAAGCTTAAAAATTATTACTAATTAGAAACTTAGGTTAATATAAAACAACAAGAGGAAGATACGGTACGTTCTCTATTGTTTAAGCAGGCCAGACACAACTACACGCGGTCACTCATGCACGGGACACAAAGATAGAAAGACGTTGCCCTTCTGCAACGCTAGGGACACAGAATGCTCTAACTCGTTTACGTACGTATCTTTCTCTTTTTGTTAAAATCGAAGATTAGAAATTGTAAAATAGTAATATTGAACATCTAAGCTACAAAATATTGTCGAAAAGGCGCACATAAAAACGTATCAAATGGCACCTAAAAGTATAAACTTTAGATGCTCAACATTACTAGTAATATAGAAAAGGTATTGTCGGTTTTTATTTACAAACTAATGATATGTACTAATAATAATAAATATAATCACTTTCATAAACTGTTACAAGCCACATTTAGTCATGTTGGACCATAATATTTAAACAGTCATAAAAAGGTAAAATCTTCAAACAATCACATTAATTACCTAAATTATCCACATTGCACTATACACCTTCCAATAAAAAAATGGACTTACGCAATAACCGCTACGCACTCCTCACGCATGATCGAGAGGTATCGAAATAGGTTCATAACCAATACCCCAACGGAGTGACAACAGATCTCTAATTAAAATTATATCACATAAGTTCTCATTTAACAATTGACTACTAAAATTATATTTACATATTATATAATAAAAATTATATTTGCGAATCATAACGGAGTGCAAATTAAAGCTCACGACGGTCGCTACTCGTGTGCGCGACGAACTAATTTGTGATATAAAAGCATACATATAACTAAATAATTACGATAATTAATACAAATCATATAATATCACAATTAAAACACAATACAGCGCCAGAAAAGGCATCACTTTTAGCCGAGATTAACGCGACTTAAGGGCCTAAATATTATTTTGATCGCCGAGGTTAAAAAAACTCAAATGACGCGATCCCATTGGTGGAGAACACTCACTTAACGCCGTGACTGCGTAATTGTAGCCTAGGCCAGTAGGCCTCAGACTCAAGAACCTTGTGTAGAAGTCGCATCACTCGTTTTAAAAATAAAAGGGACACAATTTTCAACGCCGATTGTGATAATTAAATAAAGGACACCCATATTAAATAAAGGCACCACGAATTAAGAACACTGACCTTGAGATGCGTATTTAATAAAAATGTACATTTTATAAATATTTCTTGTAAATAAATATGATATTACATAATATTAATCATATTTTTATATGTGCATTTAATTTTTATGCTTTATAAATTTCGTGAGTGACTGTACAATGTACATGCAAAAACCACGCCACCCCAGCTCTCTTAACTCGTGGCGCTAGTTGTAATAAAACATTATACATATTATGGCACTGGCTAGAGTGATCGAAATGAGTGTGTGATACGTTTAACTAATATAATAATAATACTAATAATAAATAAACTAAAAAACATGGCGTCAATTAGGATAGTGTCTCGGTATATTCCCGAACTTGCGACTAACTTCCGCTACTACTGAAATAGTGGAATACTCGTATGAAGCAAATATAATATGTACTAGTAAAAGTGTGGAAAACATGAAAAGACTATAGAAAAACTATACCTTGAAATGGAATTCGAAATCAAAAATGAAAACAAAGATATTGCTAATTCAAAGCAATACCCACATTTGTGTCGTATCGTTGCCCCTGCCTATCCCTGTGACGTAAACCAAAATACTGCCTGCAGTTTTAAGTTTTGAATGTGGCATAAAATACAACCCAAAAAAATTACTGTTTCAAATAAAATCTTTTTTTGATAATGGCAATAAGACAAATAGTATAAACATTAGAATAATTGAGGTTTCTTTGTTTACATTTTTGACCTCGAATTTAATTTCAGGGTACAGCAGTAGTATACCATAATAATTGAAGGAAATAAATGAACAACGCGACCGCATATCTAAATTACGTTTACGAACACTTATCTCCAGAATTAAATAGACAATGTAATGAATTTTATAACTACAGTTAAGACGGTGGGATCAGTTTAACAATAATACAATAAGCTACTGTAAGAATTAATAAATTCACCAGCTATTTTAGATAATAGCGAACATCTAGGTCGACTGGCCAGCTGACTGGGTGGGTTATCATAAGCACAGCACCGCAGTAAACGGTGGCGCAGTCGCTGTCACTATGCCGACCCAAAGTACATTTTCAAGATGAACAAACCCGGACCAGTATTCAGAAAAGAGGTAGAACGGTGATTGAGCTACAAAGTGTTACGGCTGTATGGAGCATTGTCAAAATATTCACAGCTGTGGATCCAAAGCTGTTGGTGGACAAGCACATATAGTGATTACAGATCAGTGATCGGCAGTTGGCGGACCGCGGTTCTGATCCAGACCGAGGAAGATAAAAAAAACTGGACAGACAATTTTTTTTAACTAAAAAATAAAGTAACAATAGTACAATTAAAAATGTGACATAGTTTTTAACCGGACCCTACTCAAAACTACATGCCGATCCCTGTTAAAGATAGAGAATTAAGGTGTTATTGTTTTCGCATACCCTAGCCATGTGATCCGAAAACAATAACAATTAAATTAATAAAGGACTTAAAATATAGTTGACCTGTATTTATATTGCAGATGTAGAAGGACCCTCATACGGATCAGGTTGAGAGAGAAACGTGGGCGGTGGTGCTCCAGATGCAGACATGGCTTCCTCATAAGACGGCGGGGGCTCCTCATCCACGATTGAAATTGGAATGTCGTGGCCGTTATGTCCTTGGTGTGAGCGAGAAATAGTTTGCATTTCGATATCGCCAACGTTCGATGTGTCCGACCTCGGTCCAGCACGTTGGGCACCCGAGAGACTCAACTGGAAACGTCCAACTTGAAATGCCGGAGGTCGGCGAGCGTACATCCGCGGATTTTCGTCGTCCTGTAACATTAGAAACAATAATTTCAATAATTCATCATATTTATTATCAGTCTTTTTTACAGGACCAGATAAAGGAATTACCGAGTGAGTTTTGAAAACGGTGTGATATTTAAAAAAAAATCAGTTTGACCATAAACCCAAGGTTTTAGTAACTTGATGATTTTAATTCTAGCTTCTCGTATCTTTAATGTAATTGAATGGTACATGCTCGTCTACTCAAGCCGGCATAGTGGAGGCGACTGCTGCCCGTACAGGTTTTTTTGTAGTAGCAGTTGTTTCCATTCATGGACCGCACTCTAACTTTACATCAGGCAGAGTGTTGTCACATGCCGAGCTACAATAAAAAAAATTTAAACCTAAGATATTATATTTTCGTTATACGTACTTGCAGTGGGACACTATGATACGGTTGCACGTCATCAGATTGTTGCGCCGCTTCAAACTAAAATTAAAAATATTAAACGACATCATTTAAACTTGGAAAATTTAATGTTTTGCGGTTCAAATGTACACGACACCGAAAAATCATATAAAAGTAAGTTTAACTTAAAATGATTGATTTTAAGTTAACATTCTTTGTTACGTTTGTGGGTGGGTAAAGAAGACGCGACCTCTTGGAATCATACATGTTTACATAATTCAACAGAAGCAGGGTAATAGAAATGTAGTCACCGATACTTAATCGCTGTATCCAAAATAGAACAGTGACGGGTACACGACTGTTTCCCTATTATACACAAATGGAAGCTTTAGTATTCGGGTTAGTTATCTACAATAAACGACAATAAACAAGGATGACTGACCTGCGCGTGGACGACCGACATTGTTTACAATACTTACACGAGTCGCTTCTAGTGCATTGGAAGAATTCTGTTTTTTTTTTTCTCCACACACAAGATGCACCTAACATTATGTAATAATTACCCGATCTTGGTACACGCATGGGGCTGGTGGGGCATATGTCTGGGCTCGCTTCAAACGCATACGACAAAGGACCATAATCAAAACCGCTACTGCAATCGCAAAAAATAGAGCGCAAACTGAAAATTCATGAACTCACTTTAAATTACATACGAAATATTACTATTAAATATTATACATAAATACGTACCGCTGATAACCACCACAGTTGTTGATAAAAATTCATAATCCTCAGGTGTGTGTTTATTTTTCGTCTTTGTTGGGTATCCTATGTTCAATACATCTGGAAAAACGAAAAAAAAATATTATTGTTCTGTTCTTTTTCATTCTGGCAAGGCTTTAAAGCCTTGCCAGATTAAAACTCATACAGCCACATTTTTTATTGTAGCTCGGCATGTGACAACACTCCGTAATTGATGTAAAGCTAGAATGCGGTCCACGAATGGAAACGACTGCTACCACAGAAAAACCTGTACGGGCAGCAGTCGCCTCCACTATGCCGGCTTCAGGGGACGAGCATGTACCATCTAGATTGACGTGAGATACACGGAATTAATGACGAAAAAAGATATAACAGCATCAATAAAGAGAGGAGTGTGCACTATCATCCTGGATGGTACATATTCGTCTCCCCAAGCCGACATAGCGGAGGCGACTGCTGTCTGTAAAAATTTGTCTATGGTATTAACATCAGGCGGAGTGTTGTCATATGTGCCCCGATTAATAGCGTTGCTTATACTTACATTCGGCCTTGAGATATTTTGGATGATCATCACAGCAAGGATGGGGGTGGCACTCATTTAGTTGACCAACGCAGCACGCAGTCTTGGGGATGCATCTACCCGAGGTGCAGTTTAAGCCTTTAGATTCTATAAAAAAATAATTGAAAGTGGTTAGGTTTTTTGTTAATAATAGATGCCCATTTTTGGGATATCTTGGTAACAAAACAATATTCTAAAATAATATCTTATTTTTATACCAATCAATAGACAATGTTCAATTACATAACAAACAGATATCTTCAATTATTAAAGCATTTAAAATAATAATAACCTCAAATATTGCATTAGAAAACATCTAATTACTCAATAACCTGGGTGAAAAAATTAAATCTGATTGGTAATAAGGAAGTAGATTTATTTTTCTACAAAATTAACTAAAAATCATCGACAAACTCGAGAAATATTGTGGGAGAAATATCGCCTAAGACAAATGAGAATGTCGATTTACTGAATGGCAATTTTTTTATTTATATTATTAATTTTTATTAGTCTTTTTTGAAATACCTGTACTAAACTAAGTACCTGTACAAGAGGACATATAACAGAGTTACATTGGTACCGGTCACTGGAGGTTTGAACACCGGAGCGTTATCTCCTTCGCCCCGAGCCAAGAGGGGTAGTCCCGGGGTTGGACTGCCGCTCATTTACTTGGCTGGAATGGTGTTTCTTCTCGATGAGGTGGGACCTAATAGCCAAGCGTCGGTGGGGTCGCGGATGAATGCGAAAGCGTGCCCGTGACCTCACCATATGAGGGACACCGTGGGGGTTTTAGTCGTGTATACCCGGTATTGGGGAGTACCGGGGAGTAATTCCCCCACGTAAAAAAAAAGGTTTGAACACCGGTCTCATTGATCTTTTCATGTCAGGAATCGAACCTGGCGTGTAAGATTAGTAAAGTGCGCATTAACCACTCCACCATCGAAACTATAGGCACTATTAAAGAGTGGTAGGCAGACTGATGATGGTTATTTGTCCAGTCTTTCGTCCTGGGGCAGTACCACCACTTTCGAATGTAACACCCGTGAAGTGACCTTGTCGCGTTTCGGGAATAGTTTGAAAGTAACCAGCTATAAGAGAGGAGTGTGCACTGTCAATCTAGATGGTACATGCTCGTCTCTTCAAGCCGGCTTAGTGGAGGCGACTGCAGCCCGTAGAGATTTCTCTGTGGTAGCAGTTGTTTCCATTCATGGACCGCACTCGAACTTTACATCAGGCGGAGTGTTGTCACATGTCGAGCTACAATAAAAAAAAAACCAATAAAACTAAGCGTATATTTGACAATATTAAAAGTACTTCCTTACCATGACATGGAGGTACTTCTCCACAAAGCGAAGGATCCTCGTCATCTCCATTTTCACAATCTTTATAACCGTCACACAAGAAGGAACCCAAGACACAGAGATTTCCACAAGTAAACCCGCCCCGAGCGCATCCCGGTACTGCAAAGTTAATATAAAATTTAAAGTAAATAAATAATTATTAATATACTAATTCACATTGTTTTACTATTAACAACGTTTTAAAAAAGTTATATTTGTTTTTTAGTTCAGTATCTTGACAAGTGACCACACTCCACTCGCTGATGAGCAGATACAACTACTACCAGCCGATATGCCGGCTCGACGAAATGTGCACACTACTCTTGTTCTACCTGACTACTTTTAAGCTGATCCCGAAACGCGATTTGAAAGTGGTGTTACTATCCAAGGAAAGCAGACTGAGATAATAACCATCATCAGTCAGCTTACCACTCTTTAGGCTTTGGTTTCTTTGTAATTAAGTAATATTGGACTGAAATTATACACTCAAATATCTAGATACAGTCCAGCAGAAAGAGCTGCTGTGGACGTTCAAAAAATGTGAGTGAACCCACCTCTTGGTTGTACCAACACAAGTTTCTTAGCAGAGTGTGGTGGGATGGAACAAAGATACACTCCTGAGTCCATTATATTCAGGTTGTATCTGGTGATATTGCTGACCATACTCATTCCATTGGTATTATCAATGTTAACTAGTCTGTAATAAAAAAAAATGTAATGGTAACATAAAAATTAAATTACTCATGATCGGATAACCTGCATTATTTGGTATGTCATTCAAGAGGTATCAAATAATTAGGTACCGTGAATTAAATACCAAAAAATAACAGAAAGAAAATACCGTTACTCAGTCATCGCGATAAACAATAGTTAACGTTAATAGTAGTGCGAATAACGTTACTTTTAACTGTATTTTCTCGATTTCAATACTAAACTTATGATGATATATCTCGAAATTAGTTTAAAATATTGATATACTCGTAGTATAATCATTATATGTTTATTAAACTTCTTAGACAGTTATTCTTCTATATTCAATTTTCTTTGAATGTGATGTCGTTTCATTCTAGTTTTATTTTGCAAGGAGTTAAATTGTTTGCTGTCAATCTTTTATTCATTCAGAGCGTATGGAAATAGGTAGTTTTATTTGCTATGTTGTCGACATTATGACTGTATGAATATAAAATAATACAAAATGTTCTAGAACATATAGATTTAGATTTTATACTATAGCGCTCCATATTCCTTCCATTTCGTACTAAAAATAACAAAATATGTGCAATGATTTACTTGAAAATTTAGAACGCAACTTAATGGATTTTTTATTCTTTTTTTAAAGCCTGTATGTACTAAGCTAGTGCTTGTATCCCACTGGCACAACTACACCACAACTACACCACAACTACATATAACATACAATATAAGTATGTTAAGTTGTACACAGAATTTGGCGAGGTTCGAACACGAGTCTCAGTAATCGGACCCACGTCCTCTACAGCTAAGCTAAAAGGTCGAAATTAAAGTTAATAAAACAATGTTCATAATATTTACAAACCTTCTTTCCAAGTATCATTTATAAATATTGAATAACCTACTAGTAATAATTGCAAAGTGACCCTTCAACTGACCTGAGTACATTGGGGCGAAATAACTTCATTACCTGAGTGCTTACTGTCGTGAGAAATAATGAGAGTGCAACCTATTTATAAACCATTTTACCTTGGATTATACACATGTCAGTTCTTGTGGAAATTAGAGCAATAAAGAAAAAATAAATGAAATTTACCGCATTATTCTCAACATTTAAAATCAAATCAATTAAAGTTAGAACTAAGTAAATACAATATAATTTTTTACATTATGCTTTATATTACGTTCCTCTGCTGATTTTGTTCAAATTAAAACCCTCAAGATCTTATATTGTGTAGCCTCCTCGAATACTCTTCACAAGTATGGAATCCTATGTATAATACCTACATAACACGCATTGAAAAAATTCAAAAAAGATTTATGAGGCATCTTCAATATAGGTCACGTAGATTTGATCCCAATTACGAAGCGCGATGTAGACATCATCATATATTACCACTCGAAGTTCGTCGTAATATCGCCGACGTTTCGTATTTAGTAGGTATTGCTAATGGCCGTGTGGATTGCCCGGAATTACTAAATAAGATATCATTATATGTTCCTAAGTTTAACTCTAGAAATCCCCTCTTGTTACATGTACTCTATGCTTGCACTATTTGAAAAACTCCTACATTCGGCGCGCTAGTTCTTCCTTTAATGAGGTGCGCTCGCAATTAGATATTGACCTGTTTTGCACAAGTTGCAATATAGTCAAAAACAAAATGGTTGCAATGTTCTTTGGCTCTCAACCATTGTAAATCTTTTGTAATCCATAATTATTTTAATGTACTTTGTATTGTATCCAAGAACTATATTGTATTATTAGTTTATTGCATATTTGTGGTATCAATTAATGGCTCTTAGATGTATATACTTATATAAAGTTATGTTTAATATAAAGATGTTCGATGCCCTAATAAATAAAATAAAATAAAATAAGACAAAGTTGATAAAACTGCATAGAATAGTATGATTTTGGGTATACAGGTAAACAGTGCTGCAGTGTTGTGCTTTGATATGCAAGCTAGTTCAAATTAATTTTAATTGTATACGTTAAACTAGTTTTTTGGGCGCGCTTCGTTAGTTATTTTTCGGGTAACTTGAAAAAAAACATTTTTTTGAAAAAACAAATAATGGATTTCGATATCAGAGCGCATTTCCTACGACTTTTGTTCCGGCACTTGTGCCCTATCTCGTTCCGTTTCCGAGATATCGGCATCGCTTCTGGTCCAAAGTCCACTTCCGGTCAAAGTCGATGTTTTCCTGGGGTCGCGGGAACGCCCTCTACACGTCCCAAAAAGAATCATCTCTCTAACCCCCCGACAAGTGCTTCATAATATATGTCAGTCAGTCAGTGAGTCAGTGGTAATCGAGCTTTATATATGATGATGATGATAAAATAAATAAATATATAAATACTTCGGTATGGAGTTCGCTCCATATCCTTGGTTAAACCTAAAAGGGTTTCAGAGGATATGTTTTATTCTTGCAAATAGGTGAAAAAAAATATTGCATAAAAATAATGTATTTTTCATATGTATTTTTATAATATAACATTTATATCATAATTATACGTTTATTTTATATGAATAATCAAGCTCAATCGATTAAATCTTTCCTCAAAGTTAAATTAAATATCTTAAGAAAAAATCGTCTGGTACGAATATCTAAAGCTCTAAAGCAAAGTTATCAAGATGCTACTAGATAGATATAAGACAAGATAACTTCATTTATATTAATAAGATCTCCCAAAGAATTTTTAGCATGTTTATCTACGAACACAATACGTCTGCATCAAACGGTAGACATTTTGTCTACATGTCTTTAGGTCAATTATTCAATAAGTTATTGTATTGTTAAGACCTTTTCGTTCCGGGTCGACCTATCAGTCGTCAACATAGATTTAAATTTAAAGAAGGGTGAATACCAAGCCAAGCGAAATCTACATACATATGGATCTGTCTAGTCTGGAGAATTCTGGGGAACTAGACCAAGGGTTACTAAGAGAAGACTAATTGGCAAGGCGGTGCCCTTCAACGACTTCAATTGGGCTAAGTTCTAAATATAGACTCAAGATATTTGCAGACTACTCTCGACAGATAACTAAGGACCTCCTCAATGTCAACAGAATAAAACTCTATCTCTGTAGTTATTGGGAAGTCCTTTATGTAAGTGCATGAAGACGCGAAAAACAGTTGCATGCTAATGGAGTTTTAATTTTTATTTAATTTTTTTTTATTTAATTTAATTTTAATTTATACACTTAAAACTTAAACAACAGCTGTCTTTAGTTGGCATTCATCGATGATTTAAACAATCATGATTAGGAGAGAACACACGCGAATAAAGCCAGAAAAATAAAATACTGCAGTCGGAACAAAGTCCATAGTGGTTTAGACGTTTAACTAAATGAAGTAAGACAAATATCCATTATTATAAGTGTTATTTTGCATTTAAGACGCATTTTGGTGCAGCAGTGAGACAAAAGTTCCTCAAGACTAAGAAAGTAAAGTGACATAACTGAACGAAAAGCAAACTTTCATGAAGGGATTCAGGTGTATCATCTATCAGTATCCCACACGGTAGCTCTCTATTCACTAGGAACTCAAACAAGGTCAAAATATAAAGAGTACTTTACGGAGAAACTACTTTTGAATGACAACAATATTCCTTGATAGTAGACCAGTGACCGTGAACCAATCAGCACATAGTAATTGCCACAGATAAATCCTAATAAAACACATTGATCCGGTTCGGCTATGTTAACTTGAAGAGCGCGCAGATATCGAAGCAAATCACATGGCAATCTTCTTTTTCAATTCAAATTCTTAATAATCATATTATTTCATAATAATACAATATCATAACAAACGAATCTATTCATAATGATCTAAATATACCCGCTGTAAGAACGGTTGCTGCTAATACTGCAAGAAAATACAAAGACTGCATGCTGAACCACCCTAACAAGCTTGCTTCCGAGCTCCTCACGAAGACAAAACCTAGACGAAGATTAAAAAGGAAAGAGCCAAGAGACCTCGCATAGTCCAAATCTGGAGGATGTTAAGAAGGAGCTCCTCCGCACATGCCTAATAACCCAAATAATCCACAACCAACGCTGAATGTCCACACTGAGACATATAGTGTTGCAGAGAAGAGTTAAAAGAGTTAAATATATTTAACTTCGTTACATTAGAGGCATGCCAAATCGAGTCAAATGCATCTATGATAGTTAAGTAGATGTTGTAAACTACAAATTCTCTTGAAAGCAATGTCCAATGCAACTCAGCCCAGCTTCTTTCTAATGAATGCAGGTTTACAGTAAATATAGGTCAGCAATTTTTCTTTGTTTCGTAAGCCTAATAGTCACTCTAGAGATGTCCAGCAAACAACTTTTACACTCCATAACACTAATACACGATCACACATAGTGTTCTGAACCCTTTTCATTCAGTGTTTCCTGATTAAAACTCAAATGATGAAAAGATAACAAAGAAAACCGTATCCAGAGATTCCTAAGAATTAACACAGTATTGAAGAAATAACATACCTGCTGAAATTTTTGTGGTCTGGCAAAAAAGTCCATATAAAAGGACTTTGACGGTGGGTGGCCTGAAGCTGGCAAGATAAGCTCAAGTCGTCGCCAACGCGTTTGACGATTGCAACAGCGTACGGCAGGTCTCCATTGCTATAGAGCACCAAAGGACTAACTCTTGAACCTGGTAAGATAAGAATAATGATAATAACACATCAAATCCCAAAAGAAAGGCAGTCCCCAGACAGGCGTACTGATCCAAAAATTATCCTTTTTTAACCAACAATAATCATCTAATTAGTTATAGGTAACAAACGAGTATAAACTAAGTATTTCAATTGAAAATGTAAACGGTAAAACCATTTAAATCAATAATAATACTCCCTAATTGATCTAAATTATAAATTCTGTATAAAATATTACACTAACCATTTAAAGTTCCTTTTAGTGTAATTAACGTCAATATAAAGAAGAACCGTAATATTCTAAAAATCTTGCATCTTCTCGCCATTTTCCTCCCACCAGACACCACCATCTCCAACAAACGCACTCCTCGATTGATTTGTTCCCAATTCTTTCTCTCTCCTGTGACCTGTCTGCAGTTTGCTTCGATCGTGTACATTTCGTTGGCAACACCACAATAGTATTGTCAGAGTAATATGTCAGAGATAATGGCAATAATAAAAAATAATATTACTATAAAATATTAAATATGTTTTAATATTTAAAAATCTACATAAATAAAAATAAAACACTAAACTTGGTTTTGATTGGTTGAAGAAATATTGCCTACTTGAAGAAATATTTATAGTTCCATCTCCCTCCTCAAGTTGGCGCTTTGTTTCTACAGTAATTTTCAGTTGATCAGTGGTTTTCATCGCGCTCTGGGTGTTGTGGGTACGAGATTGATAAAACGCGGGAGAGTAGTTGTTTGATTTCTTAGTGGTTGAAAATTCATCAAGAATAATGGAGGTGGAGACGTATATGAATGACGAGGCGCGCTTGCAACTGTGTCGCATTTTCTACCGCAGTAAGTATATATTTCCATATAAATAACCGTGACCTATTTTCGTATCTACGTCATTACCTTTAAAATAGGGCAAGAGAGTATCTACGCGATCGCTTGCACTGTTCCGTTGGGAAATAATTTTGCAGCTTCCTTTTGTCTACTTAACTCTTCTATTATAAAATTACTGGTTCTAAACACAATTTCCACACATCCCAGTTTGTCTCATCAAGTTCATCTAATTGATCCGAGGACACTTAGAAATATTAATGCAAGCCTTACTCAAGCTCTAATACATATTTTTTAATGCCTAAGCTAGTAGTTTTAAATATTTTTTTTATTGTAGCTCGGCATGTGACAACACTCTGCCTGATGTAAAGCTAGAGTGCGGTCCATGAATGGAAACAACTACTACTACAGAGAAACCTGTACGGACCGCAGTCGCCTCCACTATGCCGGCTTGAGAAGACGAGCATGTACCATCTAGATCGACAGTGCACTCCTCTCGCTACACCTGGCTACTTTCAAACTATTCCCGAAACGCGACTAAGTCACTTCACGGGTGTTACATTCGAAAGTGGTGGTACTACCCCAGGAAGGCAGATAAGACAAATAACCATCATCAGTCTACCTACCACACATTTGTACCAATCAGGGTTTTTTTTAATCGAATAACAAAATGAGGAAACTTTTCAGTTGGTGTCTGTCTACTGCCAATTGTATGGTTCTTGAATGCGGTGTGGTTCTATTATGATGCGTTTATACGGCCGCCGTTCCCGCAGCAGCGACAATTTAAGCACTGTACGTATGAGACTGCTATAAAAGGAGTTTGCTATAAAAAGCAATCAATATAGGAGGAACTGAGTAAAGTATAAAATTAATACTTAATAATATAATTTTCTACAGATGTGGTAGTATGTCTTGTGGGATCTTTGACCTGGTCGATCGCATTCACCGCATGGGCTGCAGTGCAACATATCAGAAACTCTGTTCATGAAACAATACTTGAGATTCTCTCCTTCATCCGGCCTCTCTCGCATGCTTAAGGACCAAATGATTGTACTTTAAATGATGACCAATTGTATGACTATATGACCGGAATACTTACGCTTATTTTCACTAACAATCTCTTACCATCTGATTATGCCAATTAAAGTGACCTACAGAATCCCAGTAGCGCCACAAGAGTGTCTTATTATATTTCTTGGGTCTCCCAAAGTGTCAAAATGGCTTTAAAGTGAATTAGATAGAATTGAGGGATTGTTGGTGGTAAAAGGCATAATATAATCATAGTTATGATTAATGTATTATGCTATCGGTGTATTAGTAGGTTTCTGCTCTCTACATATACTATGTATGTTTGAAGACAATTAATTTTATATTTATTTTTATACTTTGGTTATTCCATTCCATATAATATAAATTTTGATAAAATATTATTTGTCATTTTTGACTTGTTGACCATTTATACGATAATTTTATTATTAATTTTAAATATATTGTTTTTTAAGTAAAGTTTATATTGTTGTTATAGTTTGTAGTTAGTGACTGAGACAGTAACATAGATATTATATTGTATAATCATAGCTTTAGATGTTACATCTCATATTTTAAGTTTATTATGTTGCCTATTTATATTATATTTGCATTTAATTCACTCTACAATAGTGATTAAAACAAATAATAAAAAATAGCTGAACAATTTTCAGTTAATATCCTATTTTTTTTTATAATTAAACTACTTATTGAACAGTTTGTAGATTAATTATAAATAAATGGGTACTAAGTTTATTTCATGTGATCTGCTTTTATATTGTAATTTGCTGTAGTGAAGTTACAGCCAGACGGAAGAAATGGATTACATCTCGGACGAAGACTGATTATGAAATGATAGCTGTAACTGATAGATCTCTTTTTCTTTTGTTTTTAATAATAATAAAAGTAGCCGTGGATCCTCAATTTGGTTTTATTTTTATTAACACACCTACCATTTTTAAAACAACTTTTGTATTCTTCATATTTTCTGAGCATGTCCACACTATGGAGCTGAATGTACACTGAAATCCCAGTTTATTTTTTAATTGTAGCTCTGCATATAACACGTTAAGCTAGAGTGCGGTCTATGAACGGAAACAACCGCTACTATAGATAAATTTCTAAAGGCAGCAGTCACCTCCGCTATGCCGGCATCATGGAACGAATGGGCACGATCTAGATTGACGGTGCGTACTCTCGCTACGCTAGCGGATAACGAAACGCTACAAGGTTACTTCACAGGTGTTACATTTGGAAGTGGTGGAGCTACTGGGCTAATAATCATCATCAACCTGCTTACCACTCTAATACTGCCCATGGGCGCTAAGCGACCAAAGTGCATAGAACATTACTAGAATTTACCTAGATTTGAACATACGTCTTATCGACCGGGTTCATGCGGTCTTCCGTTAGACCACGACCGCACTAAAATTGGTGCAATGGATGAAGGATGATGCTGATTAATCATAATGTTTCGATGATATAAAATTAGGTTGTTATTATAAATAAAACTCATTTTTAATACTTGAAAATATTTTTATTACATCACTTCTACAATAAATCTAAAATAATATAGGACAGGGTATAATTATTTACTAATAAGTTATCGAATACCCACTCAGAAAAAAATCAAGAACAGAACGAACGATACTTTATTAAATAAAAAAATCAATTGGCTTAGGATTATTTTTAACAAGAAAAATGTGTGGTCTCGTATAAATAGAAAACTGAGTAATAAAGTGTGATGTGCCAACATGAGAAAATGCCTCCACTTTCAAGAGATCTAGTTGCGTTCCGAGATCAGTTTGGAAGTAGCAGAGATAACTGCTTCGACAGAGAAGTATATACAGGCAGCAATCGCCTCTAATATGTCGGTTTCACGTAACGAGTCAACCATCCAGGTAGACAATGCACAATCTCCTTATACCTATTTTGAAGCTGAACTTAAAACATAGACGACCCAGGACAGCTGAAGGTTAAAATTTTCATCGATCTACCACTCTGGTCTGGGAATTCGATAACCATGCAACAAGTCTACGATAATATAAACAATATATAATTTGTTTTAATAAAACTTGAATTTATAAATATAATGATAAATACAATTTTTGATAAGTATATAAACATAATACATATAGGATTACAAGGAGAATTGCAAAATTTATTCTACAAATGAAAATTTATCTAGGTAAGTATTATCAACATCTACTAGTATAAAAATAGTGTGGAAAAATAAATCTTTGTCTATTGTGTCTATTTATTCATTCTCAAGAAAGAACTGAATTTAATAAAGCAATATGTTACCCGATATTTGTAAATATTTATTGACACATAAACGTAAAATTAATAGTGTTTTATTTTATCACAGTGTTTTATTTGTAGTAAGGCATAAATCTTACGACATTTCACCATTAATGCCCACAGTCACTTTGCTGTGTCATATACAACAAATAGATAATTATTGATTTTAGTGTTTTATTTTTAAATTGTCAATATTGCTTAATTATTTCAGTCCCGTCCCTCAATGGTTTATCTACAATTCTCTAGCAATTTCACTAATCTACTTTTCTATAAAAAATATAATTAACTATTGATGTTTCAGATTCAATAAGTCGAACAATGTTTATATTTTCTTTTAGAAATGCGTTTATTGCATTGTGTAGCGATCGTTATTAGATAACATTTCTTTGTAAAAAAATATTACCTATGAGTAATTGCGTATTTGAAAAGGACAGGAGGCGAAGGCCGCTTCTTCAAACATGAGCAACAGTAATGTTTAAATAATGGAAGACTGGTTATCTGCCTGCCTCAAATGAAACACAGGAGTGAGCGCTATCGGTATAACAGGCTTTTATACGGGTGCTATTATATTCTTACCAACGATCGATTTGTTAGATAAGGTTTCTATGTATTTCTTAGTATTACCAACATTTAAATATTCTATACTATTATAACGTTTCTATAATAATAAATATACTATATAACGCACTTTCTGTATTGCTTTAAAACAGGTACATAATATTGCATCGTTTTCATATATAAATCTGGTCTAAGTTTTTTTTTACATTATCTTAATAAAATACTAGAATATATATGTTATAAGTCAACACTATACAATAATTCAAGCTAATCTAAATAACAGTGGTATAACATTGCTATGGAATAAATAACCAACCTAATTATTCTGCGCATATTATTTAGATCTACTGTAAAAGATGAATATAAATTTAAAAAAACTAAACTAAAAAAAAAACTAAAAAAAATTCTTGTCCATAATTCGTAAAAATATAAGAAATTATCACAAAATAAAATGCGTACACAACTTTAAATACAACGAAAATTGCTTCGGTTGAAGCCAAAAAAATAAATGTCATGTTAACTGCTAAATAGGTACTCTTTGTTCATATAAAATACTCATATGGCATTAACTAATACTGTATTTTGCTAACTAAGAGATTTGTCAAAACTGTTAGATATTCCAATTAAATATCACATAAAATACTGAAATAGGTGCTTAGGTATGTACATAATAAACATGTACAAAATAATAAATTGTGACTACATAAAATGTTTCGAAGCTTACAGAATACGTAAGCTTAAATAATATCAAGCTAGGATATTTTATAAACTAGGCACTTATATCTAATCTTATTACTTACTAAAATGGTAAAAAATTTCAGGTAAATCAATTAAATTATAATAAAAAAATGACTACGTACGTTTACATATAAATTATCACACTCATTTCTACGAGCACTAGTTATGATGAAAAATTATATTAACAGATGCTATTAATTATGCTAATAGTTATGTATTTTTAAAAAAGTATATCGAGTACAAGTTTTGAACATAAACTATATAATTTCCATCTAAAACGAGTAGACGATTGAACATTTTTGTATAATATATCACTTTCAAATATCACCCAAAAAAATATTGCTGCCAACTTGTATACTCGTATATGTACTCTCGATAAATGTATAAAATAAAAGGACTTTAGTGAACTCAATTTGTAAAATATTTTTGGTTAAGTGACAACAGACCCTTGAGGTACTGTGTAAAAATTAATTGATAAATCCCGAAATTTTCACCCAAAGAGATCTCAAAAAATTATTAAACTACACACAAATTATATATTTTGTGATTAAAATATCAATCTTAGACAATATACACAACGGTCTAAGACCAAAATCTAAACATTATTATACTATGTATACCACAAAACACGATTAAAATGCAATACTTTATAAAGTAATATGTTAAGTATGTTTAAAATTGGTTTTTTCATATTCTTAATACTTTTTCTTAATACAGTCTTGGACAAAAGGATAAATATTCGTTGGTATTTATGTTGACACTGACAGTAAGTCTAGCAACCTACAGACAGCCTGACAAAACGTGATATAACAATGCAATATAACATTCTTTAAGCATTTCACATACGTCTGTAATTCTGATTAGGGCCTCGATTTCTTTCATCATACATCCGACGTGTACGTTTTACATATCAAAGATTAGTTTCAATACTTTTGTTCAAGAATATATATTTTTTATTATTATTATTGGAAACTTTCAAATAATAATAATAATGATTTTACTTGAATAAACTTAATTGTCTATGAGTATATTGTTCTTTACGATAGATATTATGAGATTCACATTAGTGTATTAAAATTTATTTAAAGCTATACATTTTACTAAGATTCGACTAGTATTTGTCCAGACACTCTTTACTGATTGTAATATATTTTCATTAAGTATAATTTTGCAGGAGGCATTATTAACATTACTTAAACTAGTTAACGTAAAATCTAGAAAAAATCACTATTATGCACCCTACATAAAGAATAAAAGTATCCAAATCTTTACTCTTTTTATTGCTCTTGTTCTTCTTGCTCTTCTTATTACGTAACGCTAATAGTAACTATAAAGTTTGTGCTTCAATTGTTTCTACAACTAATATACAGAATTATGTATAATTTATACCAATGCGAAAATATTCATAATAGTTATTGGACTAAAATAGAACTGTTAAATTATTGTTTATATTATTTGGCATTATTGTGTACTTAAAAATGTCTGTAAACATTTTGTATTTATCACACCTCCTCACTATATATAAAGATTCTTATAAATAATGTATTCACTAATGTTTGAGGAAATGTGATAATGGCTGCGGTTTACCTAGACGACGGTTTTCTTTCGGGGCTATCGTCGTCACCGTCACTCTTAAGTGCTACCATATTTGGTAATTTAAAATGTTGCATATGAAAAGGTGGTTCTAGGTCTGGACTGCTGCAGGACGTTGTTACCTAAAAAATACCATAAAATCATTATTCCTTTAACTATAACCTTTATTTTTGTAATATATTATATTTTTTAAATATTATACTTTAGGCACTAAGCGACTAAAGTACATAGCTACATTGGTCCGGGTCTGAATTCAGCGAGTTTTGTATTCAAAACTCTTTCTTCTTATCAATCGTAAAGCCTGTCCTTTACTGATAGACCGCGGCCGCTCAAAAATGAATAGAATAAGAATTATAAATAATGGAAGAGTACTAACATGCGTACTTCTGCCTCGACGTCGACGCGGTAATATACCTTTCCTTGCCATAAAGAACCTGAAACAATATTTATTACAAATATCTATAGTTTAACCATATACCGTCTACTTTAATAATGATAAAATAGTGTCCCTTATTTCATTATAGCGTCTAGCATTTAGAAGCCCGAGTACAAGTTTACATATACCCTGTGATAACTCGCTGTGATCGCTTCATTTGACTTTTATTACCTAGGCGCCTAATTGGTGGACAGGTCCCGCGTTACGTTATCACGGCGTAAATGTAAACTCAGGCCTCAGAATGTCACAATGAAAATATGTTTAAGATTATTTATTTCTTCGGTTTAAAAAAAACCCATCCAGGTTATTTAAAAAAAATAGATCTTAGGTTGTCTATTAAATATGGTTACTTATTGTATCAAGTACCTACCGAATAGTCGATATAGGTATATTAAATTGTTCTGAAACAGTCTGAAAGGTGTGCCCTCGACTGACACAATCAGCGGCCTGCTTTAATACAACCTCACTTCGTCGTATACGTTTATTATTCCCGTATTCCATATTGTGTGAGAGACTAGTGTGTTGCATTTGGTGCGATAAATTAGGTAACGGATCGATCTGTAAATTTGTAAACACAATTTATACCTATATTAAATTTTGCTATACCTACCTATTTATTATTTATAGGGTGTCTCGAGAAGAATGTCGTAATAAACTATACATACATGTCGAGTTGCTTCTCCAACGTGTATAACGCTGAGGTTAGGCGGTGAATAATTGTCTGTGTGAATGGACTGTGGGGGAATATCCACGAACGACTGATTCGTCTGACAACCTTGGTCGATATGTGCAGCAGGCGATGGACCCTATAATTTAGTATATAAGATAAATGCTTATACGTTTTTTTGGTCTAGACGAATGAGACCCCATTACGAGTATATAGTGACCAATCGAAAAATTATTTATTTAAATATATTTACGTATAGTACGAACTAAACTTTATAGCGGCTCCGAAGACTCGTCCGCAGGCTATTATTATATTCATATTTAAAATGATCTCTCAAATTTATTATTGTAAACTTGACTGTAGTTGCGTGAACTAGCGCCTGCAGCTAACTTCCGAGACTCCATAAAGTTGGAATCGACCTACACATAATTTAGGATTTATAATGAATAGATTAAACTCACCCTATTAATTTGTTTAATGATAAAAGCTGGCGGTTCACCGTCATATGTATGATCACCAAGTCTAGCTGAAACGCCAACACTGACTCCTGTATTATCCGACGCTGTATCGCATTCCGTATCCGATGGGCTTTCATACTGACATTCAACATTTGCTATTGCGAAATCTATAAAGGATAATTATTAATTTAAAAAAAAACAGAAAAACTAACTTTTATAGTGACTCTATATGTGACCACGCTTCGCCAGCTGTTAAACTGTAATGCAGTCCATAGGTAAAAACAACCCCTGCCAAGAAATGACTGCATGCAGTAATCCTCTTCACTATGTTGACTTGAGGAGACGAATCTGTGCCATTTATTGGCTCCAAGCAGATCCCGAACCGCGACGAGAACACTTCATGTGTGTTAAACTTGATAGCCGACAACATGAAACTAAATTTCCTTTTTCTCTGTAATGAATAAGTTTCTCCACCTTCTTTTTCTATTACATTATATTGTTTTACTAAATTAAGACTTGCGGCTTACTAGCTCAACTTATGACTATATTCCGCCTGATGTTAAGAACTTAAGATTCTCGTACAGTCCATAAGCGAAGACAACTGCTAAGATGTGGGTTGAAAGTGGTGGTAGCTTTCCAGGACTGGAGACTGAGCTAATAACCATCATCTTCTTTTTAACTTTAGCCGACTTTTCGAAATTTTTCAACCATAATAACGCGATGTAAATCACAACTCCATTAATTAAGGTAAAATAATAACAAATAAAACAACAAAGTAAAGAGACACATTGTTTTAAAATATTTCCAATAATTTACTACCTGACCTTTAAATCTAATTTCTTTCAAACCATTATCTTAAAATAAATTCTCATTTTATAAAATCCCCCATATTGTTTTGTAAAGTTGAGCAAAATTATTGTATTTTATATAAAATAATATAATAAGATTACTGCTTTGTCAAATTAAACACCATTATTAATTTTAATAACTAGATAAAACTGTGATATTTCAGTCAGTTTTACAGCCCATGAAAGTTACTCAGTTTTTTAAAAGTACTTAGGTACCCGTATCCCGCGCAAAATTAATCGTGACGCGGCGAACTTGCGAAGCTAAATTGATCGTATGCGGCCAGCTTAAAAGTGTTTTCAACAAAACAATAAATCTCAATAGAAAAAAAAATATTGGCTCGTTAAAAATTATTAACAATTATAAATAAAATCACATCTAAGTATTGCACAATAAAACTTGTATCATATGTAAAACATTGAAGGTGTAAATATAATTATTGCCACTTACATAACAATCATACACTTATCTAAAAAAAACTTATCCTATTCACCTGAGCCATAAAACATGCGTAAAAACTTTAAAATTGTATAAATAAAAATATAATTCTTTCTTAAATTAACCACAACTCTTTGATTTGTTTATCTTATTGACTATAATAGCCCTATGTCGTTACATTATCATTTTTGACCGAAGCGTCTCGTCATAGACGCGTTCAAGTGACAAAATAATTACGCTTCATGCCTTTTCCAATCAAGCGTGACGCGTCTATGACTAGATGCCTCTCGCTGAATCTTTTTTATCTTTACTACACTGTCCGAATGCATCATATAATAGATACATTTGAAGGAATACAATTTTCTACTTTGGTATAAAAGGAACAAAATTTAAGTACCATTTCACCCCTTAAATATAAATTGCCTTAAATACTATTTAATATAAACCAATATAAAGAGGTATATTGTAGTTATAAAATAATAATTAAAAAAATATTTGTTTGGCAACTATACAAAATGGCAACAATTCAACTAAAAGACTAGAAATAATATATAGTAGTTATAATTAATACTTCTTTCATTTAAGTACACATTTTTCTACATTTCTACATTTTTTTATATAGTATTAAATTACTTCGGCATTAAGTCAATATTTAAAATATTATAATTTACATGATATATATATTTTCGTGATAATCTAAACATACTTTGGCTTTAAGTATATAAGTATATTTACTAAACAAATCATGAACATGTATCATTATATGTTTCTAAATTATTTATTTTTAAAATTAATATTAAAACACGTGAAATACACATTTATACATATAAAAATACTTAATACGGTAATAAGATTATTTTAACGATTTATTCATTGAGGCATTTCTCCCTATAATCCAACGGGGAAGGTACAAAAAAATTAAAGAATGCTAAATCTAAAACATCGACATCATTATTTTTATTACTCGTCCGAGATTTTAATACTTTAAAATAATACGCGACCGTAAATAAAAAATAAAAAAATATTTGTGTTTTCCACCAATAACAGTTTATACGAATAACTTCATTCCAGTGATAACTAAAAATATATACTATAAACAGAAATACTGATATTTTCTTCGTCCATAAAAGACTATTAAGCATTTAATGGCAACGATTTAAGTACTACTTGCAAACGTAATTTAAAAAAAAAACTAATAAAATATAAAAATGTTTGTGTCTAAATTATCTAATATTGCTATCCCCGTTGTAACATTTGAAAACCGAGAACAATCAGCTTAAGTAACACGTTTTAATTAAAGGAATGAAAAGTATGTAACATCTCTATATAGTGTCGTTAAAACCTCCCGCCGTCGTCTCACCCATCAACTCTAACGGGTCCAAAATCTGATTAGTTTTCGCCCCGCGGCGTCCCTTTGAGAATTGACTCTTAATATCGTATTTCTCCATCCAATTTCTCAAAGTCTTTCTCGGCACGCCATACTTGTTAGAAGCTGCATAAACACTATAACCTTTTTTGACAGCAATAAGGGCATCCCTCAAATGCTGTGACGAATACTGTTTGTATGATTTTTCCTGGAAGACGTCGGTCTCGATGTTAACGATAGCGTTCGGTCTCCTACCAACGATCCGTGGCCGCGCGTGGATGTTCAAAGGTATCCCATGGTCAGGTAAATCGATAAAGTGACGGGTAACAATCTCCGTGGAGGTCCTCACGAGGTCCCTTGCACCTGCAACAAGCCAGGAAAGCCCTTAAACTAACACAAACGTCGGCTTACACCTAAAATACTTCAAATATTACAACAATGTTAAGGGAATCCTTTTCCTGGCTTCCTGCTGGCGAAGGGTTCGCGGGAGTGGCGCAAGCGAGGAAAAGCCGCTCTAAAGTTGATAGTTATTAGGTGACATGCAAAATAAAAATGGGATAAACAAATAAAATATTTTTGTTTATAATAATTAAACTAACTTTGAAATGGCGTAAAGTCCGCTTCTAAAAAGCTTTGCGTAGAGGTACCGCGATAATAAAATTAATAACAAATGAATGTGAAATAAAACAAAAGATATTTTATTACATGTGTATTTATTTATAGTATAAATTACATAATACAAGTACCTATATTCCATGAATTATAAGGCCGGGTGCAATTTTAATTCAAAATATAACGTAACATTTAACATATCAATGAACTCAAAGCAAACTCATGCTGTTTGCAATATTATACATATATAAATAGCATAATTAACTGCCTACATCAAATATACGTTATCATAAACACAATAACTCTAATTCAATTTAAAATCAGGGGCCCTACCATCAAGCAGTTTAGTATAAAATGTAAAGTTATACCATTTAAAACAAGCTCTAAAATAAGGCCCTATGATTTTATCGGTTTACTTGAAATTTCTGAAAATGAGGTTGTTTTTCAAAAGTACGGCCCCAGTTGGACGTGACTTTAATTTAGTTAACAACTAATCACTTATTTAAAATGATTGTTTTAAACTATAAAACCTCGGCATTCGTTATGCGCTTACTTTCAAAAGTTCTGCTAGCTCTTGATTCAACGAGCTCTAGATATAGTAAACAAACTTCTTCTGTCGCTCCATCAAATTGTGTAACGACCTTCCCAGTCACGTCTTTCCCCCTTCCTATAACATGGGATCCTTCAAGCGCAGTGTGAAGAGGCATCTCATTAAGCCGGCATAGCGGGCACGACTGCTGTTTGCAGATCCCTTTCTCTGACAGCAGTCGCCTCCGCTCATGGATCGCACTCTAGCTTAACACCAGGCGGAGTGCGGTCATATGACATGCTAAAATTAAAAAAAAAAAAAAAAAAAAAAAAACAATAAAACAATATTATTTACACTACGAGTATACGGCTTTTCGTACACTCTTTAGTTACACGCCTAGTGGCAGTTTCGTGACGTCATATCGTAATTAATCAATTCTGCATTTATTATATGTAATTATCTAAATTTGTATAATTTTCTCTTGTAAAGTCATGCAGTGTGTTCTGTATTCATCATCTATCTTTTCTTTATTTTTTAATGTCTGTGATCTGCTTTTGTACACCAATAAATAAAATAAATTAGCACTACTCAAAGTTTGGTAATAAGCAATAATGTTATCAGTATCTTACAAGCCGGAAGTCTCATTCAATATTATTTTATTGTAATGGCAACAATAAAAAAAAGAAAAAAAAAAGATCAATACATTACCTAGCTACAATTATAACCGTGTTAAGGTAAAATCCTATAGCTCCCATATACTACTTGCTCAAGTACTCAATGACAAAGAGTGAAAAGAGATACAGCAATCTTACAATTGCAATAACAAAACCTAATTAATTTTTTAACTTTTAATTATTACTTTTTTTTTAAAGATTCACATGTAATATTTATTTTATCAAGCCGTAATAAACGTGTAAATAGCTAACATATGCGCATCCGTTCCTCTTGCGAGGTTATCGCGACACCAGCCGTTTAGCAACCGTCGCATATACAATGTACATTGCTTGTTTTAAATTTAAACAATGCTACCATTGTTAGTTGTGTTGTTATATAGTTGATAGTGGACTAATAAATGTAAAAAAAATATGTGAAAAATAATTTAAACATTTTTTTATAAAAAAATAATAATAATTGCAATATTTCTTTTAACACCCTATACATACATATTTAAATTTGTGAGTTTTAATGCGATCTTCAATCCCCATACTTATTTGGCCAAGTAGTATATTGTTACAGTTTAAATTTACTTTTTCGGAGAACTTGCATATGCTTGGTATTTGTACAATCAGCAAAAGGTTAGCTGCTACACCTTGAGGCTTGTGCTGTTCAACACACGCATTCTCGGATGCTTGGACATCTAAGCTTTCTTTGCCGATAGTACTTGCGAAGCGAACTTAAGGATTTAAATAAATTAAAGCGGATATATAATACTGTATAACACTGTATATTTAATAATTATCCTAGAATAAAAATACTAATATTGGTATAATACTATTAATATTAGGCACTTGATATATCAAAGTTAAAATAATTTAAGTGTATTCAAATATATTACTGGGAACAAATTATTTTAAGTACAAAGTTTATAATTATTAAGTTTTGTTTTTAAGATAAATATAAATAAAATTAGGTCTACCTATGTATATAAAAATTTGGGACTAATTTAAGAAAAATTGTAACTTGAATAAAAATAATTCTTAGAAAAAAGAAAATTGATTAAAATTGTAAATAATTTTTTAAATTAATTCAAAGAGTTTACCTTCTACAACCAATATTCTTTAATTAACAATTTTCTTAATTATATTAAATAATAAAAAAAAATATAAGCTCAAAATAATAAGTGATTAAAGTTAAAAAAAATAAATAAGTAATATTTTGATATATCTAGATCATTTAGGATCGGAAAAAAAAAACAATTAGAAAACTAAAAAAAATCCAGTTATTACCAAAGCAATTCTAAAAATATAATGTTAATTGAAGTATTCATATTTATATTCCAAAAACTTCTATTACGCTTCTATAATGAGTACACGCTCATTATGTTTTTTTTTATCTACTGCCAAAAAAATATTAACTAACTCTGTTATACAAGTTAAAATCGTTATACTTATATAATTAGAATACTATATATAACAGGGTTGCAGTTGTAGATTCAAAAAAAAAATGAATAAATTAATTTTTGAACAACATTAACATTTTAAAATCAACAGTGTTTTAATAGTGCAAATACTAATAAATTATTACTAATATAAATAAAAATTACTATTAACGAATAAAACAGATAAGGAAAATAAGTACTTTGGTATAAAAATGTGATCGGAATCTTTAAGTCCTATGTATATCTAGCGAGTCATTATTTCGTACGCCTGGATAATATTGTAATATTATGCTTTCATAGACACTGCGTTTAAGTTTATAATTGAGATCATTTAAAATATTATAAGTAATTTGTCTATCTATTATTTTTTAGATCAATTCATACAGAATTAAAACTATTTCATAAATTAAACTAATTTATAAACATTTTATAAAAACTCTAAACACGGTTATAATGGTTAATGGACGTATTTAACAAGTTAAGGACGATATATGAATTAAGTACGATCAGAATTAAATTGAACATTGTTTAAATGTAGACTTAGTCTATTGTATTCTGTCAACCCTGCGTACAGAACTAAATCTAAGTCCATATCGTGGACGAAATATCTAACGTTAAGTCTTTTTTTATTTTATAAGTGGGACGTAGTCCTAAAAAGCACACGTTCTTATCATTTCAAGGCCAATTTCAGACGTATTTAGGATTTAATATAAAAATCATCAGAATGATGTTTCCATAATAAAATCTAAACGAAGCTCTTAAGAATATATAACATAGTGACACCTTCACTGTAGAATTACATATAAATTGTGCAAACCCTAATGTTGAAATTATTATTTTCTCTTTGGATTAACTATAATGCAATATTTAAAAAAATCTTTGGATAAAATAATTTAGCGCCAAATTCATACTTAAATAATCTATATTATATCTAGCAAAAAATGTTTATTATATTTTGAATCTAATAAAGCATATTCAGTTTTCAGACGAAACAATATTGCAACATTTCTTTGGCAAAAACATAAATATAATAATATATTTTATATTTAATTTAATATTAAATAAGATATTAAGTATACATTTAGCAAAAAATCTACGAACAACAATTGAGGCTAAATAAGAAGCCGAATAATCTCGACTTTTAATAAGTAAAAGTAATATAACAAGAGGAATTCTAAAACACAAAAATCTTATAACTCGATTAATCCAATATACACTACTCATTACCAACGGACATGTTTATTGGATCGTCTCGTGATGTCTTAGCTTCATCTTGTTTCTCATTATCATTCACTTTAACAGGAATCTCATCTTCACTCGAAGCTATATTAGACATCAGAAAGTGTTTCCCGAATTCCTCCTCTTCGTAGGTCGCGAGAGTGTCGTAAGTAGATTGTTGCCCATCGAAATTACGATATTCCTTTTGCTTCTTGCTATTCTCGACAAATTGTTTAAGTTGCTGCGGCATCGGGAAAGATGATTTTATTTGACAACGCTTCATCCAATTTCTGAGAGATTTTCTTGGCACTTTGTGAGTTTGGGCAGCTCTGAAAATATTTTAAATATTAAATATTTTTTATTTATTACAATTGAAAATATTATAACGTATCTTACCTGTATATGCTGCCACCTCTTTTGACATCCATTAGTGCGGCCCACATCGCTTCATTAGAATATCGCCGATTAGGATTGTACTTGCCCATCATTACTCTTTCCAAGTCCTTTCTGGACAGACCGGAAGAGGACACTTCCTTTCCTTCCAAAAACTGATCTAAATCTGACTTTAAAACAGTTTCGGTAATTTCTGCGGGTTTATCTTTAAAAATAGGAGGTCTACCGCGGCGCCGCATTTGTGGCATCTTTGCATTGACATCAGCAGTACTGCCATCAGATTGCAGAGTTTTCTCAATAGATTTGGTATTTATCTTTGGTATTAATTCCACTTCGTTTTTTGCGTAAACTTTTGGTTTTCGTACCTTGTCACTGGCTCGAAGCAAAGATACCTCCAATTCGCCGTTTTGCTCCAACCACAGCTTGTAATAATCATTCTCTGAGTTAACAACACTCTTTTCGGGCATCTTCGGCTCATCATAATTGCAGCTGTATTTGTTGTAATTATAGTTCAAAGGGTTTATGTTCGGTATTTTTTTATTATAGTTATTGCCACTCCTCAGTTGGTTATTGAACAGTTCGCTCTCCGGCTTCACGCGGATGTATGGCAGCGCTGAAAAAAGAGATCGCATAATAATATTGAATAACAAACATTTGAACCATGAATGCTTGTGATAGGAAACAAGGTAAAGACAAATGAAATGTCTGTAAGATAGTAACCAAAAAAATAAAAATAACAACAATGTTGAAGACATTCATGGCTCAAATATATTATTAATTAACAATTTTTTTTTGTGTACAATAAACTTGGCCTACCTTACAGACAATCATTTTGGTTTCGCCCCAAAGTGCATTCACTATCTTCCTTTGTTTTTAATATAATAATTCCACCGAGTCCAATAAAACGAATATTTTTAATATTTCGTGATTACTATTAATTTGGTTTAACGATGATAATTAAGTATAACAACTGGCGAAAGGAAAGTAATTTTGCAAACAAACATTGGGTTTAAAGCAAAGGAGTTAAATTATTAAAGAAAATGACAAGTACCTGATGGTTGATTAAGACTATTTCCTGGTTTTCCGGTATCTTCATCCTGAAATATTAACATTTTTTATAAGGTACCAAAACTAAGCAGCTTTTAGTTATGGACTAATGGACATACATATAAAAATTAATCAGAAACGAAGATCTTGATAATATGATGAACAGCCGGTAATTAATACTGCAAATTGTAATGCTGAAAAACTATCTGTTGAAGCGAATAGATGTCTACAGTTTGATAGAAAATTTGCCTTATTATTGAATCGCCCAAATAAAAATCCGTTTGTAAAGATGTCAAGGTCGTAAAATTTCCAATTAACATATAGGTCATAAAGCGACACGGCTAGATAGAACATCACCAAATATTACAATGTTTTATAATCATAAAGAACGCTTGACATTTTGTAATTTTTTTTTATTGTAGCTCGGCATGTGACAACACTCCGCCTGATGTAAAGCTAGAGTGGGGTCCATGAATGGAAACAACCGCTACTACAGAGAAACCTGTGCGGGTAGCAGTCGCCTCCACTATGCCGGCTTGAGGAGACGAGCTTGTACCATCTTAGATTGACAGTGCACACTCCTCTCGTTATATCTGGCTACTTTCAAACTATTCCCGAAACGTGACAAAGTCACTTCACGGGTGTTACATTCGAAAGTGGTGGTACTAACCCAGGACGGCAGACAGGACAAATAACCATCAGTCTGCCTACCACTCTTGATTAACTTACGTAACTGATCATTTAACTACACAGACGATTAAATATTAAGCCGAAAATTTACATACTAAATTCTACATTTTACTGTGTTAACAGTTGCCTACTGTATCTGTAATATCTGTAAATAAATACCTCATTAAAATCATGATCCTGGTCGATGTCACCATAATAAAGACCATCCTCTTCGACTGTTTCTTCTTTGACATCAGCGGACGTGGAAGGGCGATTAAGCTCCTCGGATTTGCGTTTCTTTGTTGATCCATTAGTGCTTGCAGCAGCGTTAGAGTACGTTTTTGGTGGAACTGTTTAAAAAAAAAAGTAAAAAAGTGAAATCTATTATAATTATTAATTAAGACTAACTATATTTGAATAGTGGTATGTGACGGCAATATAAAAATATATATTTTTTTATTGTAGCTCAGCATGTGACAACACTCCGCCTGATGTAAAGCTAGAGTGCGGTCCATGAATGGAAACAACTGCTACTACAGAGAAACCTGTGCAGGCAGCAGTCGCCTCCACTATACCGGCTTGAGGAGACGAGCGTGTACCATCTATTGACAGTGCACACTCCTCTCGCTATACCTGGCTACTTTCAAACTATTCCCGAAAAGCAACAAAGTCACTTCACGGGTATTACAATCCCAGGACGGCAGATTGGACAAATAACCATCATCAGTCTGCCTACCACTCTTTAATAGTGCCTATAGGCACTGAGCGACCAAAGTATATATAACAAAGTTACATTGGTACCGGTCAGAATTAGCGAGGTTCGAACACGGGTCTCATCGATCGTGAGTTCACGCGTCTTACCGCTAGACCACGGCCGCTCTTACTATTAGATATATAATACTACTAGAGCCGTTATAGTAGGACCTAATTTCAGATATAATTACATAAGCTAAATAAAATAGTAAACAGCTACTTACTGGAATTATTCTGGGAACAGTTATAATGCGCTTGTGCTAACAGAGCATCACTAGCCAAATTATAGTCACGTGTTTCTGCCTTTGGATTGAACAAGTCTGAAGCCAAATTTGCAGTTTCAGCTGAACACAAACCTGCAATAAATATCACAATTTGTATTAATTTGTTTAAGTAGGTTTTGCAAAAACATGTCACATCGAATTTAAATATCACTGCTTTTGTAAAAAAACAATTAATACAAAGAAAATGTAACAAGATTAGGTGATATTTAAATTGGGTTAGGTTAGGTTTTGTTTGGATTAGGTTAGGTTTTGAGAAATTTTGACGTTTGTCAGAGCCCTTTTTTATTCGTTTCTTTTATTTGTCATTGACAAGGCTGCCAATCTAAGTATTAAGAAAGTCTTAAGTTTGGCTTGGATTAGGTTAGGAATGGGCTAGGGTAGGTTTAAGTCTAGTTCTAGGCCTAAGTTAGGTTTGTGCTAGGTTAGGTTTTGGGCTAGGTTAGGTTTTGGGCTATTTTAGGTTCGGGCTGTATTTGGTTTGGGTTAGGTTAGCTTAGGTTTCCTATCTATCGCGGTTCTTCGACCATGAATGGCAGGGTAAGTGGGCACTGTTAGTTACTGGTCTACCATAAGGCAAGTACTCAGGGAGTGGATAAAGATATCTGCCTAAACAAACCTCGTATTTGTAGGGCTTCAGCTGATTTAAGGAGGCTTGGAAGTTCATCTTGTGTTACATTTACTTCACCCTTGTACATGAAGTCGACTAACGCATGCATCTCACTAAACCTGTAATATACAATTTATATTATTATTTCATTGAAAATTCTAGAAGATACTAGAACATATAACGCAGAAATAAGTAGTACGGTATTTATAGTTTTTTATTATACTTTACAGAAAATGATCCTTATTAGAGACACTATCGGATGGTGCAATAATACAGTATGTGTTTTATTTTTCAAAATATACGGGTTCTATTCCTGGCTAGGAAAATGGATTTTTTCAAAATGATGCAGTTTTAGTTTTCATCAAAATCAGTGCGAGACTTAGGATTTGGCCATGAAAACCCACTTGAAGAATTCAACCTGTATATAGGCTATAATCTAATTATTATTTTTATCTTATTTCTTTTGTTTGTTCAGGATTAGAAAATTAAATGTTTTGTGTATATCGTAAATTGTTTTATTTTAATTTAAATTATTATTCGGTCTTTTTCTAATCTTTAGCTGGACTTAGAAGGGGTCTCACAATGTTATTTTTTTGCAAAAAAAATTTGAGATTATGTTATTTGGTTAAAACTTTATTAGGTTTTTTTTAAACACATCTGGCAACCCTGTAAATTACACGTGGATTAAACAAAGCAAATCCAATATACACATAATCTTCTTTGGTCTAAAAACTCAAATTTGGGATTTATTTTTGTTTTTTACTCACTACTTATAATTTTTAAAGCGATTACTCGATAAAAATAAATGTCTGGAAAGTAATAAATTAAATGCGCCCCACGTCGATCACAAGAGGTAAAATTTGAAACAGTGTACGATGTAAACCGTGCAATGTACGTGCACTAAGGTGAAACCGCACTTTGAAATCGCGAAGCGGCCCGGTCTGTCAAATATTTTGATAACTCTCTAAACAAATTATATAAATTTTAATTAATTATGAGAGGTTGTTTGCTTTTTAGTTATGTTAGGCACAACTACGGTGGTAGGCGTTGTTGAAGCATTTAAATGTATACATTGTTCAAAGGACATTGTCGTGCGCAACATGTAGCTAGATTATAATCATCGTGTTTACGATGGAAGTGGAAATGTTAGTGTTTATCTGCTTGTTACATTTTCTGAGCTTTATTATCAAAAAACATGATTATAAAAATATCTAGCAAAAAAGTATTGTCCGGAATTTCGTACTTAGTAATTTCTAAATTTCATTGGTTAGATATGTCCGTTCAAGCAAGTCGTTTTGTTGCGAAAAAGCTTAATTTTTGGTATAATTTATAGTCATTAGTTGGTTAAGTATTAAGTAATTACAACATTTATTTATCAATAATATGAAGTCGTATAATCATCACATCAAAAATAATAATATATAAAGAGATATAATGCTTAAAGTCAAATTAGTTTGTGACTACGGCTCATAAAACGCTAGAAGAAAATCTAAAAAGCATAATCTTCAAACATACCTCATATCCTTCATAAAAACAATGGGATGTTTGCATGGATTCTGTACGAGAAGTCTCTCGAAGTAAGCGGAACATGCGCTCAGCACCAATTTGTGACATTTTATTTGCCGATTTTCGCAGGCAAGAGTCACATCAGCAAAATGTTCTGTTGTCAGCAGGCGTGGGAATACAGCCTAAAGGAAATAAAATAGTTTTATAAACATGATTTTTACTTAGAACAACCGCGAATCTAGGATTATCCTGTATTGAATAAAAACCTGACACACAAGCCAATATAGTTTCATTTTTGTGTGGTCTGCTTGACTTTTTTTAAAAGCGGGAAGCAGCGCGCCTTGTCACATATTGTTTCTACTGATTTATATACACTAACCGCACTATAGCGGCGCGATACCGCCAAGTACGCGTCCCGGAAATACTTGGCAAAACCGTGCCGCATCGCGCTTATACGGTTTCCGCTTTATCACTCAATTCCAAATTAAATTATTTCAGCTCCCTTTGAACAATTATAATAACTTTGAATAGTACTCGAGCAATCGACAACGTTGAAAGTCTCATTATTAACAAAGGAATCAGTATTCATTGGAATTATTCAAAATCTACTTTCATAATCCACTTTTACTTATTACGAGATATTTTTCAAGTAGGTATCTCATTTGATCCTAAGAACTTGACTAACAAAATCTACTGAATTTTGCATGAAGGTATGAATTTAATTATATTTTTCTGTTTTTCTTTTGTAAGCGACCTCGTTTCTTTATATGTATAAACAAGCGACACTTGAAGCTAATAAGAATTCAAGTAAAATCTGTTCCCAAGCATACTAATTTGTTTTTTTTACATTTTTTCTCTACTAATTCACTCACTCACTCACTGATAGAAATGTACTTCCACTTCGTAACGAGGTCAAAACAATAAATGTCAAGCGCGTGACATAATTATGAAATTGAAACATTTTTAAAATGCAAAGCTACCCTAGTGTGCTCCAGCAAAGCTGCCTTGCGCGGGGGCAATGAATTAGGACATACAAAATGGGACACAAACTTATAAACTAGTGTAGTTAACCTGATTACCTAAACTCTATCGTATATATTATATACTTAGATTAAAACAAAAACAAGAAGATGCAAGCACGACTCAAAAGTGGACCCCGTAAACAAGGTCTAACTGACATACTTTGACACACGTACGTGTAACAAATGACAGCAGTCTGTCTCCCTCGCGTTTCAGTCTGGCAACGTCTTTCTATCTTTCGTCTCTTAGGCATGAGTATCGAGACTGTAATTGTATGAGTGACTGCGTGTATAGTCGGAAGCTGGGTCACAAAATTACAACACTATATGAAATTTTCCAAAACTCGGCATCCCTTCAAATGTCATTGTTGTCTACCTAATTATAAATACGACTATAGTTGTGTCTGGTCCGCTTTTAGTAGTAAAGAGCAAATAACGTACCGTAACTTGCTCTTTTTGTTTTAATCCAAGATCATAAATACATATTTAATAAAGTAGTTGTTATATGCAACTGATTGAAGGTTGTCACGAACTTATAACAAAACGTATGTCAAGTATACTCGTGTTAACAACACTACATTGATCTTCTACATATGCTGTTAATTACTTACAGCAACGATAGGGTTTCAATTTTCATCATAGTGTTACGTGCACCTAGGGTGCGAAAGAGATAGCATGTATCGAAGTTTCTAGAAAGTTCTCGTATAAGCGGCGTAGCGTAAACAACTTGGCCACGCCCACAAAAGTGGCGTGACCTGTGACCTTGTTTACATTATAATTAGTAAACAACTTTGACGAGATCTTTCTAGAAGCTTCCTCCTGTTTGGGTATAAATATCGACACCCGAGTGTCCCTAAAAATAGTCCTATTCTGGATGCGATACAAGCAACAACTGCGATAACAAGCGATACTGAACAGCGACTGAAGGCTATCCAGCGACTATCGTACCACTCCTGCTTCTACGTTATTGTGTGTCGTATGCAATAAATCGGTGTGAAGTCCGAAGTCGTGTATTATTTATTTTGTAGCCCCCCACGAACGTAACAATTGGTGTCAGAAGTGGGATACACGATGATGTTCACATCGGCAGAGAAGCACGAGAGGATTGGCACGAGAAACCGGGATGCGAGCGAGTCTGCGGGTTCGATGGAGACTGCATCCAGTGGTGAAGCAGTTACTTGTGGAAGTGTACCTGTTGCGCGTGGACTGATACCCTCCGGTTTAGAGGGGTTCGGGGGAAGTTCAGATGACTACAGATTATTTAAAGCTGTCCTGGAGGAGATACAAAAATTCTCCTTGCGACATCGCGAATATCTTAATAGGATGGAGAACCTTCTCAAGGGAAACTTGAAACCAGTCCAGAAGAAGGTTCAGGAAGACGATGTCTCGAAGACCAACGAGTGCATCCCTCAGCTGGAGCTTGACGACATGGAGGTCGACCAAAGCATTGTTGCGACTGAGTCCACGGTAGAGTGCGGCGAACCTCATGAGAAAGCTGTTGTACCTGCGAGTAGTCCACAGGTGGAGGTTCCATCAAATGAGGTCGAGCAAAGCATTGTTGCAAATGAGTCCTGGGTAGAGTGCGGCGAAATTGAGAAAGCTGTTGTACCTGCGAGCAGTTCACAAGAAAATGTTCCGCCGTTTGATGGTACGACATCGTGGGATGAGTTTCGCCAGCAGTTCCAGGCCGTTATCAGTGTGAACGGCTGGAGTAGTGAGCAGAGCCTGACAGCGCTCACTGTAGCTTTGCGAGGAGAGGCTCTCGCGATACTAGATGCTCTGCCAAGTGGACACAGCATTGAGGCACTCCTGGAGGCTTTAGAATTGAGATTCGGGGATAAGTACCCGGAAGATGCGTTCCGCAAGAGAACACAAGACCGCGACGTGGGATTGCAGCAGCGGGCCCTACAAACTAGAAAAAGAGTCCGTGAAGTCTGTCCGTCTGCTGACACACAGCCTAAGTATGTCGTCGATGTGATCCGAGATCCAAAGGTACGGTCATTGCTACAACTACGGCGCCATACTCTGCTGAAAGAGGGTCTCGCACGTACGCTTAAAGTTGAAGCCGTGCGACAGAGTCATTTACACGGAGTGCGAAAAATTGTAGCGAGAAGAGCACCAAGGTTGCTGATAAAGAAAGGTCCGCATAGAGAAGTCCGAATAGATGACGTAACCTACCGTATTCGGAAGAGCTCTGGAAACCTGATGGAATGTGGAACCCTTGGCGGAACGTCAAGGGTTAAACAGTGCTCGGGACGAGCACGTCTTAGGAGGGGGCAGTGTTACGTGCACCTAGGGTGCGAAAGAGATAGCATGTATCGAAGTTTCTAGAAAGTTCTCGTATAAGCGGCGTAGCGTAAACAACTTGGCCACGCCCACAAAAGTGGCGTGACCTGTGACCTTGTTTACATTATAATTAGTAAACAACTTTGACGAGATCTTTCTAGAAGCTTCCTCCTGTTTGGGTATAAATATCGACACCCGAGTGTCCCTAAAAATAGTCCTATTCTGGATGCGATACAAGCAACAACTGCGATAACAAGCGATACTGAACAGCGACTGAAGGCTATCCAGCGACTATCGTACCACTCCTGCTTCTACGTTATTGTGTGTCGTATGCAATAAATCGGTGTGAAGTCCGAAGTCGTGTATTATTTATTTTGTAGCCCCCCACGAACGTAACAATATTATATCTAACGCCGCGAGTTAAGAGCACTGAGGGACGAATAATATTTGTTTATTATTATTATATTTAATAATATCAGTTTAATTAACAAGAAATATTTACATAACGCAATATGGTTTAATATGGTTATTTAATATGGTTTAAATTTTGATCTTGACTACATTTGATCGAGTAAGAAAAATAAATGCAGCGAACGAGTGACAAGGAAGCCCTACCACCACCTCATACCACCAGACCCACAAAACGTCTACTGCGCATCTTAAAGTCAGCGTTCTTAATTCTTGGTGCGTACTGTACTGCGCCCTTAGAGAATGCATGTAATTACAGTCCCTGATCTTCCTAAGACGTCGCCGTCCGATAGCATTATCAACATTTCTTACAGTAGCTCGATATGTGACCCCACACGGCTGCATGTTAAACTAGAGTGCGATAGGGTAGGCAGCAGTCCCCCCGCTATGCCGGCCTAAGACGAATGTGCACCAGTCATTGACAGTGCAAACTCCTCTCGTGATACCTTTGCTCCCTCCTATGCTGTTTATACATATATAGGGTCGCTCAGTGCTGCAGTGCAGTGGTAGGCAGACTGATGATGGTTATTTGTCCAGTCTGCCGTCCTGGGGTAGTACCACCACTTTCGAATGTAACACCCGTGAAGTGACTTTGTCGCGTTTCGGGAATAGTTTGAAAGTAGCCAGGTATAACGAGAGGAGTGTGCACTGTCAATCTAAGATGGTACATGCTCGTCTCCTCAAGCCGGCATGGTGGAGGCGACTGCTACCCGCACAGGTTTCTCTGTAGTAGCAGTTGTTTCCATTCATGGACCGCACTCTAGTTTACATCAGGCGGAGTGTTGTCACATGCCGAGCTACAATAAAAAAAAAAGGTATAAAGTTACAATTTCCCAATTAGAAAAGCCCTATAAGTAGTAAGTTTAATGACTGAACTGCCTACCTATTAAAAGAAATAAAAAATAGATTACCTGTAGGTTCGTGTGGTAGGAGTTCCACCTGACGCAGAACTGCTGTGGAGCCAGCGCCATTGTTTGATAATAAAAACTATTTTTATAAAATTTATGTCGGTAATAACTGTACCATTATAGAAAAATAATTTTTTAATAATAATCGCACTATAGACAGATAAAATTGCACTATGTTCGAAATTCAAACTTTTATCACAGTTATTATTAGTAATTGTTTAATTAAATAAAATACTCTTCTATTATTCATTTAGAAACTATTCAGACTAGATTTAAGTAAATATAATTTTCTACTAAGTATACACTGCAGATAACGATTTTTATTAAAATCTGAAACAAAGAAAATACAATGTTATTAATATAAGATAGGGCCTTGTATCACAGACAGAGCGACCAAAGTACATATAACGTAGTTACACATTGGTACCGGTCAGAAATTAGCGAGGTTCAAACACGAGTCTCTTTGATCGCGAGGTTCTCTACTCTAAATACGTATAAAATTTGGATCTACGTAAAACCATTTAAATTTATTCAGAACTTATACTAGATAATTTACATTCCATGGAGAGTCGTTATCTTGAGAACCTCCCTCGCTCCCCTGCAAATATCGATTTTACTAGTGATGTGCTTAAATTTTAGCGATGTTTACATCGATAACACTTTTTTTTTGTTTAAATTCGAAATACACATTTGAAAAAAAAAACACTTCTAAATGAAAACCACAATATTAATTAAAGTATAAGATGAACGAAAACTTAGTGATAATATCAACAAGCATTCGTATTACTGATATTTCGGATGTTCACTTCAGTCTCGAAGCTTCCGCACTCACTGACTTCGATCAAGGCTGAGAACGAGTTATTTACGTAAACACACACTGAAACCTAAACACAAATTTTAAAGGAAAATAATATATACCTATCTGCACCAGCACCAAATAAAATGAAAGTTACTGGCGGGATTTTGGAGATAGAAGTCCTCTTGAAGGCGTTGTATTTTTTGTGAAATGTAAAGAGAAATAACTTCTCTTTAAAATACTATAGTACTTAATAAATACATTTGCACAAAATAGGTTGAGCCTTAAAATAAACATAATTTACGCCAATGAAACAGCAAGTCAATCGATAGTAGGTTACGACGAAGTGATCGACCCCAACCCTCTATGTTTTAGTTGGGGTGAGGAGACCCGAAAATGTAATTAGTCTGTCTTTTGAAAATAATGTTCCATATGGCCACACAAATTACTTTGTCTTCCAGACTACGTATTTCTTCAACAATTTAACTTAACACAACTCCTCACTTCACTTCAGTCATTTTAGGCAGACACAAGGTAATATTTAGTAACCCATAATGATCGACAACTTAATTATTATAAAGCAACGCGTCCACCAAACGGATTAAGATGAGCCGCGCATCGTCTAAGGGGACGGATTTTTACGATTCGGCCCACACCGACTCGCCTAGCCTGATGGACGCGCCAGCGCAACTACGGGTGTTACATTTGAAAGTGGTGGTACTCCCACAGGACGGTAGACTGTGTTAATGGCCGTAATTACTACTACATATGTATTTCCGGGTCCTTGTCTCAATATCTATAATGTAAGGTAAACCTACTTTGGGGTCAGGGCATTGTTTGTCTAATGTAAATGTATTTGTTATTATTAAATAAAAGAATACATTACAATGCTCAAGGTTGTGAGTACAGTGAAGAACTTTAATGTTAACTTTTTCTTCTTCAATAATAAAGGGTGGAAACTTTCAGCGGGCAATAAGGGGGAGTGCCTTAACAGTTGCAGCTACATGAAAATAGTCTTAGAATGCTATGAAAGGTACTTCACCTCACTGTCTCGCTGAAAAGTTCCACTATGTATAATTGAATTTCAAATGTGAATTTATTTTCTTCTCTGCCACTGACACCCAATGATAAATTGAGTGGACATTTTCGACCTTATTGCGAATGACTATTGTAAAAAAAACCGTAAAGTTAGAGACTGTACAATTCAGGGAATATTATATGAATACGCTAACTTGGACCTTAATTTGTGTTTAGCGGTTAATAGTTTGTCATTATTTCTCAAAGAAAATTCGCGTGTATTGTATATAGTCGTAAAAATGAGAAAATTACTGACTTGTACAGGTAAGAATTAAATTTGTATACAAAATGCATTCAAATTTTCAAGTAAATATTTAATTGCATGAAATTCTTAGTAACAAAGAGTTTAGTAACATTTATTATTAAAGCCCTTTATTATGAATCATACACTATAATCAGCGATTTAAGTTGTTACTTATTATTCACAAGCAGGTTAATTTTAGCACAGCAATAAACTCATACAATAATTAATAATTTCTAGGAACATGCTACTGTCTTGGAGTACTACAACCACTTTCGAATGTAACACCCGTGAAATGACCGAGTCGCGTTTTGGGATCAGCTTGAGAGTTACCAGGGGAAGAGTGTGCACTTTCGTCTCGTTAAGCCGACATAGCGGAAGTGCCTGGATTTCTGATAAAACCTCATATAACCCGCACGAATAAAGAAACGTTTTTTAAATGGCGTTCATGCACGTGCTATCTCGTTCACATTATATTTCAGTCTATACACCACGGTAAGGTTCCCATAAAAATTAGGTAATTTTAAATTCTGTTTTACTATAAATAAACACTTCTGTCTTTATTAATTTCTCATATAAATACAGTAGTTTATAAATAAAATTAATTTTAACTGATAAAATATTACATGCATATAATTTTTTTGCTGACCGTACTATAAGTACCATTTATAAATCGTTTCTTTATTAGCGTTGCATATAATAAAGATAATATTAGCGTGACATTTGTACACGGACAAGTCACGAATGACAGGCGCATGTGTGGCCTGCTCTTTATTAGCGGTGGAACTGCAATTCCACACACATACACGCATGTACACTGTATTGATTCCCAACTGGGTATCGAACTCGGGTCCTACCGGTATAATTGACGTAAACACTAATCACACAACTGTCTATATTAAATTTATAAACAAAAATCTTACTTTATCTACTGCGATCTGGACACAATATTAAATAATAAAAAAACACTAAGATAAAGCAAGTAACAGACAATGTAACACATTTAAGACACGACCGCTCGTAAGCTTGGTTATTACTCAAGTAAAATCTAGAACACCCCACACCCCTTTCCCACGTCTCGACCTAATAAAACTACAATGCATCTGGAAGCCGAGGACATGTAAACTTGTATTTGAAATAAATTGTATTTTAACATATACTTTTTTATTATTTTATATAATTGAGTTGATTGGAAAAAAAAACTGGTAGCATATATCTGAAGGTTCATTCTCCAGTGCACTCGCCTTTCGTTATACAAACTGAAGCAAACATAACGTATTGAAGAATATCTAAAATTCTTGACACATGCCGTGCTACTATAAAAAGAAAAAAGAACTAAGCTGCAATTTAGTATTGCATTAATAAATGAAATAAATGGGGAATCTAGCCAGACGGCATCATTAAAAATGCACTAACAGTCGAAGAAATTATTGTCTGGGGACCTAGGGAGAATTAGATGGGGAGAGGAATAACCGATGACATGATTTTCAATTTTTGTTCCGCGATTTAAATACTGTTGTAATTTATTTTTGTGATTTCGTAATTTATAATCAATTGATATTGCTTTATTCATTTTTAATTTAAAAATTTCACAAAAAATTACGTTTCTTCGTTTGCCAAGTTACTTCCTATTCTATGAGTACGACTAATAAATAGAGCCAGATAAAAAGCATAAAATATTAAATAACCAAACGCTGTAACAAATACTTAACAATTAAAAGTTATGGTAAAATAAAATCTAAATAATACAAGATACAAAACGTGTTATATTCGAATAGGGCTCCTAAACTGCCGCTGTTTTATCTCCGCTAGATAAAAAAAAGTTTCACTAGAGGGGTCCGTAGACGGGGGGTGAGGACATTGACCCCTGGAGGGCGTCCAAAAATAACGCAAACGGGGGTCCTCGCGCCACCTGGATTGACGCTATATTTGGCCTGGGTGTACATTTGAGGCCAACATGGCGTACGCGTCTTTTACACATTGATCTTAGCATGAGACTTATTTGAATTACTGTATATATCCATCTACAAATAGTAAAAAATATATTATATATTTTCTTCATAGTACGGAAACTTTGCTATTGTAATAAAAGGGTTAATAAAATGCAAAAAAGCGCTATTTGCATAATGCGGTGCCCGTAAAAATTACTTTAAAACTTTCTAAAAACTTCTCTCCTAGATGTTTGCCTCACCTAATTTAGCAACAGGGACATTTTTAAAATTTTATTTCTTTCTAAATATGGTAAACTATTTATCGGAATTTTTGCCCTTCAAGAAAGGTAATCAAGACCAGATTATTTTTCAAAACTTGTGTCAATAATACTCGATAGTGATAAATGATTCGCTTGGCAAAATAATAATAAAAAAAAAATTCGCTTAAAGCATATCGTCAACTAGAAGCGCGCAGAAATGAATCGCATTTCTTCTGTGTGCATCTATCGTAGACAAATAGCACCGTATTACCAGGTAGTAAGTTAGAAATTCGTTTGCCTAGTCATGCCAGATTTGCTCGGCTCCTTTCTAATGGACGCACTTTTATAGTAAATGTTATTATTGAAATGCGTTTCGGCAGATTCGGCGCTCCTGGTAGACGCTAGGCATTACAAGGCATTATTCAGGCTAACTTTATATTATCGCGGTGTATATGAATCCGGCTCACCGCGCAAATATAGACCTTAACTATCTATTCATAATCCTGCATTGCAGCCCATTAAACAGGACGAGTACAGGACACACACTGTTCTACAAATAGTGAACGGACTCTGCAGGACACAACGAGTACACTTATCCTGTCATCCTGCATTGCTTTGCCGGATTGTCAATGGGCCCCTTTAGCATATCGTTTATCAAGATCGTGCAGTTTTAATCTTGAACGTGAGCCTTCCACGCGTATAATTAAACTTAGCCTAGTAATATAAAGTAAAACGACACATACAAATACTAACTAACGGTACCCGGGCTTATCAAGATAACAACTCCCGAAGTTGAAAAACTTTTCTCCCTATACCTCACGTTCTCGTCTTATCCCACTGTTAGTGGCGGCGCTAGACCAAATCTGGACGTCGCGTTGGCAACACCAGTTTTGCAAGGCCTCGTCAGGCAAGAGGCCATCGACGGTCGTAGATGCCTAACGCAGCCACTGGGCGAAGTAAATTTTAAAGGAACAAGTATTTATTAATTGTGAAACTTTTTTGCTGACCATACTCTGTGTTATGACAATTGTGTGAGTCATTTCAATGCCATTCTTAAAGCTTTTCTTGGGATTCCTTGAAAGTAGAAGTTCCTTGTCGTGTATAAACGCAGAAGTCGATTCATTCAATATGACATATTCATGACGTGAAATGACATGAAATATAAAGTTAGCCGGCTAATTAGTTGCGCATCTCTCCGAGTGGTTTGCACCAGAAGGCCGGTTAAAGTAACTCTAACTATTACTTTTACGGCGACGACGACCGTTAAACGTTTACATTTACTCCACACGCTTTGCAATATCGTGTAAATTCATATTGTTATCGTTAAAAGGGTGGCTGATCTCGAAAACTAATAGAAAAACATATTTGGCTTCTTTTCATACATTTGACGTTAGCAGCATTTAACCAAGCCAAGATTAGCTGGTTATGGTTAAGGTTAACTTAACCGTCAAAAATGACAGGCGCGACGATGGTGCAACTCGTGTGGAGTAAATATACACTATAATGTAAACATAACAGTTAAAGTAAACGTAAAAGTAATAGTTAAAGTTACTTCAATCGGACTTCATACGCTGCGTTTAAACGCGTCAAGGAACCCCTGCCTTTATTTCACCTAGACCAGTCTATTTGGCGTCCTATTCTGACAGAAAATTATTTCAATTTCAGTACGTCTTATAATTGAAGAGCGTTTTAAAGTATAAATCCAATAGACTATAGAAATAAACTAAATTTAGCCAAAATTATTCTAAATATGTTCTCCATTATTACTAAATAGTATCTTATAGTATAGTATCTTAACGGTTTATATTCGGTCATTTATATTTTAGTAATGGTAGTTACCTATTTGCTTTGTAAATTGATTTTTCGCCAAAATTGGTCAGTAATATTATTTAGGAAACCAGGAAGATTTTCAAGTATTATTTGTGCGTACAATCAGCAATAAGTTTGCTGTATCACCTAAAGGCGCTGTTTAACAAGGAAACTCGGACAACGAGCAATAGAAAACTGTAGATTTATTTGATAGTAATTTTTTTCTATATATTTTTTTTATTGTATGTAGCTCGACATACACTCCGGCTGATGTTAAGCTAGAGTGCGGTCCATTGGGTTGGATGAATGCTACCGTGTACCCAACCCCTCAGCACTTTGGTGGCCATGAGAAACACCGTGAGGTTTTAGTCGGTAGTCCTTACATCATCTCGTATGCGCGCTGTTTATAAGAGAGCCCGACATAACTCTGGCACCTTCCCCGAGATGCTAGGGTATCCGTAATGGATTACCCCACGTAAAAAAGAAAAAAAAAGGGTGCAGTCCATGAACAGAAACAACCACTACTACGGAAATTTTTGTAGACGAAGGTCTAGTCTCATTATACCTGGCTACTTTCAAACTGTTTCCGAAACGCGACAATGTCACTTCACGGGTGTTACATTCGAAAGTGGTGGTACTATCCCAGAACGGCAGACTGGGGAAATAACCATCATCAGTTCGCCTACCAATCTTAAATTAATGCCTATATTATATACAATAGGCATTGAGTGATCAAGGTACATAGTTACATTGGTATAGGTCGCGGCAGACTTTATGGCGTCTCGGAAGTTAGCTGCGGGCGCTATTTCGTGCAGGTACAGTCAAGTTTACAATCATAAAATTGAGAGTTCTATTTAAATATGAATAGTTCATATAAAAAGAACCTGCGAGAGGGAAGCTCGGTAGTGTGAGCTTCCATCTCAGGATCAGCGTTGATAGGCGGCACGAAAGAGTGGTAGGCAGACTGATGATGATTATTAGTTCAGTCTGCCGCCCTGGGGCAGTCCCACCACTTTGGAATGTAACACCCGTGAAGTAACTTTGTAGCGTTTCGGGAGCAGTTTGAAAGTAGCCAGGTATAGCGAGAGGAGTGTGCAGTCTCTCTAGATGGTGCATACTTGTCTTCTCAGGCCGGCATAGCGGAGGCGACTGATGCCCGTAGTGATTTCTCAGTAGTAGCAGGGAACAACTGCTACATCATGTAGCTTTGCAACTGATGTAGCTTTACATCAGGCGAAGTGTTGTCATATGCCGAGCTACAATAAAAAAACCTAAATTCGTGTACTGCGCTGCGACTCGTGCCTAACTTCGGAGCCGCCATAAAGTTAGGTTCGTAATATAACAGAATTTCGAGAGATTTGAACACGGGTTCCAACGACCCGCTAGACCGTAACCGCTCTCAAATTGTCCTCAAGGTCGGACGATTATTTTCTAAAGTGCTGCAGTGCGAACTTTATTGACAGTACAAAACACAAAGAATTTAATGGGACTTTGTCGCCAGCAAAATGAATCATGAATGACTGAAAATTAAATTTGATAGGTAATGCAAATGCAGCAGTGGGTCAAATTAATTGATGAAGGTGTATAGGATATCTACATGAAAAATGTAACAAGCAAACGTGGTAGTGTTTTTTTTTATTGTAGCTCGGCATGTGACAACACTCCGCCTGATGTAAAGCTAGAGTGCGATCCATGAATGGAAACAACTGCTACTACAGAGAAACCTGTGCGGGCAGCAGTCGCCTCCACTATGCCGGCTTAAGGAGACGAGCATGTACCATCTACATCGACAGTGCACACTCCTCTCGTTATACCTGGCTACTTTCAAACTATTCCCGAAACGCGACAGTCACTTCACGGGTGTTACATTCGAAAGTGGTGGTACTACCCCAGGACGGCAGACTGGGCTTATAACCATCATCAGTCTGCCTACCACTCTTTAATAGTGCCTATAGGCACTGAGCGACCAAAGTACATATAACAAAGTTACATTGGTACCGGTCAGAATAAGCGAGGTTCGATCACGGGTCTCATTGATCGTAAGTTCACGCGCCTTACCGCTAGACCACGGCCGCTCTTAAAAGTGTGTGTGTAGAGTAGACCGAGGTTTTGCTCCCGGATTGCTTTCTATATGGGGTCTATCGAATGTAATTTTAAATCAAATGAAAAACTTTTTTATTAAGTTTATGTATTTCTTATTATTAACTAAAAGAAATGTGCGACTAGTTTTTTATTGTATGGATTGGTTAACCCGGCAGACCGTTACGTCGGAAGTAGCGGATTCGATCCTAAGTCCGTCAAAAATGTATAAAAAAGGTGTCTGCCTCGGAGACCTGAATGTTTTATTATTTTTTGTTGTCCTTGACTTACAGAACAGGTGAAACCTCGCTTTGGGGTTATTGTATTTTGTACATTAGTTCATATAATTCGATATTACTTATGTTTGTTTGAAAAATCTATGCTTATCGGTAAATAATTTATTTACATACCATATAGGTACCTTGAGATTTTATTTATTTCTATTTTTAACCGAAATAAACGTTTTTATTGTTTAAAAAACAAAAATAGTGGTATTTTTACAATCGCGTGTTAGAAACGAACATTTTCAAAACGTAATCTAAATTAATTAACAACACACGTTTTTTAAAAGATACTGTTGAGAATAATTTTATTTATTTTTATGAAAAATATTTTTTTTTGGATTTTTTTTTTTTGAATAAATTTAATTTAAGCGCCTTATTAAAAAATCTAAGCATGTTATATTTTATATATCGTACTTTATTTATATAGTTTGTTACACACGTAGCGCAGTCATCTTTAGACATAATTATGTTTCTCAAAATAGTAAAAAAACTGGAGCACATACACGTCGACCCAAATCTAAAGCATAGTGAGACCTCAAAACTCATCGTAAAAGTACACCTTAATCTTAACTCTACAAACTAGCTAACAAACTTATCGTACAATGTCAAGATATTTGCTCGTGCCTTGGTAACTACGATGTTTTTTGTTGCGCCGCCGCCACCCGGTTCAATTCAAATAAACGTATACGAGTTATTAAGATAATACGACGTAATATACTACGAGCATAAAATATAAAAAAAGAGTTAGTAGAATAATAAAAAAACAAATACACATGTTATTAATAAATACACATACCAATAATATAATTTAACCAATCACCGAGCGCCACTGAATAAACTAAAGGGCTTCTTTTCACGAAGGTTTCATTATAATTACAATGTTGTGAATTAATAAAAAAAAAAGAAATAAATTTCACCACAAAAACTAGAGCAACAAACAAAATAATATATTCCAACGTTGTCTAAGTAGTGATTCTGCCGATGCCACCTCGAGAATGAACAGCGCGAAGCTTACACGATCCCAAAATAGTATAACGCAGACCCAAATGTTATAAACACAGTCGGGCCTGATTCACGACTCACACCAATAACAAAAAAGAAAAACAATATTTAAATAAATAGAGTGGATTCATTAAAAAAAACATCGAGTTGAACGTACTACGAGTAAAATCGGCGAAACCTTATGCGCTGAAAATTCTACTTTTCACGACCGCTTGACATGAAACAACCTTTAACTGAGACAATTAATATAAAAATAGATAATACTTACGCACTAAAGGAGTGTGTGACGCGACCTCCTCACGTGTGCAATTAACAGCGTCTGATGTTTTTTAGCCATGAAAAATCAATATTTTTAAGAGTCGGTACGGAATTCATATTTTTCCATGAAGCCCCTCGCTCCCCCGCGGTGGGGTTCTCGACAAAAATGAAAAACCTATCGCAAGAAAGCGACGTAAAAGAAAGAGACGCAGATATCTCGACCGATGGTAAATAATGCGAAGAGGGTTCCACAACAAATAGCAGCTTCGTATTAAGTTAACAAAAACAATGTTACGTAATTATAATAAAATATATCATACGGGTAATCGTACTCACCTTTGTTTGCAATCTGAAATGTGAGGCGGCACTTTATATAACGAATCAGTCATTAAAACACTGCAAATGCATATTGGCGAAACCGAAACACTCGTCTCGCGGCCGCCATGTACGAGCGAACGTCCACTTTACGACCACGAAGTGAGCCGTTTGGTGTCACGAGACATGTTGCCAGCGTTAAAAACATATTCATTATTACAATCGAAATATAGAGGCAATACTTTGCTTGTATTCTATACAGACGAACCAATGCTATATTATTTTTTAAAAATTTGCGTAACTATTATTTATTGTAACAATATTTATGATTAACAATTATTCGTACACTGCTTTTCCTATTATGCGAATTGGTCTCATTGGAATTCAATATGGGAAACTTATAGGAGATATTCTTTTACATAAACTTAATAACTTCACTTTGTTCTACCTACACGCTCGTTGCTAACTTTGAATCTCGACGATTAGGAGAGGATGATTATGACAGGTTACAATGTAATAAAACAAAACTATTTTTTAAATAATTTATTTTAAATCATAACTTTAAAGATATTATGCGTGACATAGCTCAGCATTAATTAAACTAAATTTAATTAACAAAAAAGGATTAATAAAGTGAATTGAATTTGCAATACTCTTTGGTTAGCATTTATTTTATGTTCGGGGGAAATAATAACATCTCAACAATTAATAGAATTAATAATTATACAAAACAAATTAATAAATCTTTTTTCTATATATATTATTAATAATTTAATATTTTATTAACTACAATAATATTTATTTATACATATTACAACAGAATTTGGTTACAGTTTTTATGAAAACAATATTTTTAATGTAATTTTCGACAACACTATTAAAACAATAAAACACGAGATATTATTTTTTATTCACACAGTAATCACCAAGCATTTCGAAATAATACGAGACCGTAGACAGGGTACACAAGCAAATCGTCGGACAGCTTGCGATCTCGTGCATCTCTAATATTTAATGAAAAAGTACAAATAAAAAAAATGCAAGATCTTAGTTTTCCAATTAAATTATTCTATACACATATGTAGATCATAGTATATATTATTATATTAAATATATATATTATGTATATAACAAAACATATCGTTATATAATTGTTGTAATCATACAAGGATATTTTTAAACCATATATATTATATTATTCTCATAAATTCTCACTCAAATTAATTTCACGCGCGTAATAAACCGTATTCAAATGAGTATTAATAAAAATAAAAATTACAGAATACAGATTTTTTTTTATAAATGGTAAATAGTCTAGAAACTAATATATTAAATATAATATGGCATCAAATAGGTGCTATGCTATATTAATACATTTTACACTAAAGATTTCAAGCCCTAATGAGAATACAAAAAATGCGAAAATTAAAAGCTTATATAGCGTAGACTTTGCAAATACCGTGTGTTAAGGAACCCTTAACAAACCGAGACGCGCGTGAAAGAAAACTTGTTAACACATCATAAGAAAAAAATCATAATAGGTACAATCAAACCGTTCATAACAATCACAACCTTAAAACTAGCTTAAATTAACAACAAGGCAAAATGGCGTCGCGTGATTAAAGAAAAAAGTTTTACAATTATAACGCCCGCTATTCACGGTGGCACTGGCGTCTAGTAGACAGCCTGGTCGCCTCCGTAGGTAACGGGTTTAATGCTTTTGTAGTGTTATAAATACATTACTAGACAGTAGTAATGTATCAACCACGTTACACGACATATTAATTGTCTTGAAGCAAAAAAACTCAAAATGCATCAATAATGTAATTATGAATGAAACGGCTACAACATTGAATTCTAAAGGCCGGTGTCCACAGAAGCGTTTCGTCATTATTTTGCATATTGCACACTTTTATAGGAATACCCGCAGAGGTTCTACGGTACATTTACAGGTTTACAAAATAATGGAAAAAATGCTTGAGTGAATAGCGTGCCTATGTGTTTAGTGTGAATAACTAAGAGTAATAAAAAAAAAATTGACTCAAAACTTAACCGAAGCACTTATTTATAGAGGGTGAGTACGTAAATTAATTTTTACATCCACTCAATATTCCTTGCAAAAATTCCAAAAAAGATTTGTCTATCGCCTAGTTAGGAAATTAACAAATAATTCATAGTTAAAAATTTAAATTACAAAAGAGAAGAGAAAACGTTATAAAATAAAATTTCAAAATACAAATAAATAAATAAATAAATTTCGAACACCAACGTTTCCGAAATAAAACAATTTTAGCAAAAAATAAGAAGAAAAAAACAAAATCCATTTCATTTCTAACCAATCCCTATTACCAATATCATCTAAAACTCCTACACATCGAACACCTAGACATAAAGCGGACTGGAAAATTACTATGTAGATCTTTTCGAGGGGATTCCCCGACCCTCAGGTGCGGCATTACTAAATTCAACCATGTCTCAATCGAAAAGAAAAACATGTGAATAAAAATGGGGTTTTTCTTCTAAGATTAAAGTGGGACGAATTTATCGCATAAGTTAGAAACTGGCCACTGTGACCGATTTCCTTTCAAGTAAGGTTAATTGAAACAACATCAATATTAAAACTATCTAGCTGTACTATCTAATACCTATTACAGTGTATTCGCAATTAACTTCTAATTAATTTGTGCGTAAAATTCGTGAACTATGCTATTTTTTTTATAATCAATTTATTTGAAATCGAAAAGTACGTAATTTGCATCGTGCATTCGCTAAAAATAGACGTGAATCTACAATTATGATTAAACGGGCAATTTTTAAGCTAATTGTGCCGGTGTAAGAATTGCCGTTTGTCGTTTTTTATACACTTCAAATCGCTTGTTAGTCGACCATGTAACTTCAACACCAGCAACTTAAATTGCTAAGTGATAAGCAATATTGTTCACGGATGACGTCACGACATTACATAGCCCGAATCTCTAGTACAATGTTTTTTTTTTCAGAAATTGTCTCATTAATTACTCAATTATCTTCAGCGACTATAGCCGGGCGATTGTTGCTCAAAAAATTGCCCACAAAGTACTTAACTTTTATTTTTGTTTCTCTATGCCATATGATTTTAATTTTACTCCACTCTATCTGATTATGGGATCTTTCGGGTATCAAGTTGCTTCTATATACAAGATGTTTACGCGTATCGACAATATTTTACGAACATTATAGTTTAAAAATACATATTTATATAATAATTTTAATTTATAATATTTAAATTCAAGTCGGATTAAAATGCAGTTCGTATATATTGGCTACCACTATCATACTATGTTAAAAGGTGAATTATTATTAAAATTTTTTAGGTTAACAAATATTTTTTATATAGGTACTCCCGCTTTATGCTACGCTAGAGTGCGGTTCATGAACGAAAACACCCAAGAGAAATTTATGCATGCAGCAGTCGCCTCCACTATGCTGGCCAGCGGAGACGAATGTGCACAATCCAGGTTGCTAATTAAACCTAGCTACTTCCAAATTGATCCCGTGTCACGGTGCGAGACATTTGAAAGTGGTAGGGCCAACCCCGGGATTATTAAAAATCTCAAATACAAATCCACCTTAACATAAAAATAACAATAATACAGCCCAAATAAATGCCTACAGTAATAATTACACTTGAGAAAAAAAAATCGAGCTAACAAATACATTAATTATATAATTTTAAAGAAATTTACATTCGATCTACTAACATTTTGCTAATAAAATCTACATAAAATTGAAATAAATAGTGAGCACGATTTTATGCCTCCAAGTGTAATTTTACAAGTTATAAACTGTAATACCATTATTTAGTAGTATTTAAACACCTTGTATATATGTTTTTAACCCCATTTTAGATCCACATGATGTAAGAACGTATTGACCGCTACGTGGTCGACGGCTTGGCTAACTCGTAGAACAGAACGTACGCCTCAGATGATACCACGTTGCGAGACGATATCTGCGACACTCTGAAACGGAAAAACAAATATTAAATGTATTCATTAAAGTTTAAGATAAAATAAATAAAGGAGAATGCCCATTCGGCTAAGAAAAATGGGCCCACAATTTTTTTACTTCCACCACTTTCTTATTACCAATAAATTATAATTTTTTTCACCCAAGTTATTGAGTAATTAGATGTTTTCTAATGCAATATTTGAGGTTATTATTATTATTTTAAATGCTTTATTAATAGACATCTGTTTTTTTATGTAATTAAACATTGTCTATTGATTAGTAAATAATGTGTTGATATAATTAAAATGAATTAATAAAAAAATAAGATATTAATTATTTTGTTATTATTATATTATATATATTATTGTTTTGTTACCAAATTATTAGGTTCAGGTTTTTTTTAAACAAATTTGTATTAATGTTTTTCAAATGCCTGTACTAAGCCGATTCAGCGCCCCCTAGCGTTAATAGACTGAAGTAAAAGCGATAAAAAAAACTTGCCTAGAATCATTGTATTCATGCCATTCCCCTCCATAAGGATGCTTGCAGTAGGCGGTGTAGTGACCAGAATATGTGGTGCCTATAATATCAAATTACATATAATTAGTAACCTCGAAGCAGGCTATCTATCGATATCGGATAAGGAATTGGTTTGCAGCCCTGCACGGCATCTGGCAAATCAATCAGCAGGAGCTGTGTCCTGCCCGAGACCTGCAAACTCTGTCCATTGTTTTCAGGACAGTGTATGCGCTGTATTCCTCCTGCTCGGTGGACTGCAATGCAGGATCGTGAATGGGACACTTAAGCAATGACTTGTTCTATGGATGTTAAGGCAAACACTAGGCAGATTTATAATAGTTTTTAGACCAATTTCAAGTACCACAAGACCGTATACTCTGCTCTGAACAATGCCATTGTAATTTCACAGTTATTTCCGCTAATGTATTGCACTCTAACATCCGATAATTTTAAGTAAAAGTATATTACCTGAGTGGTTGCTAACTGCATACAAGTTGTATGTGGCTTTCTGCCCCTTGTTAGCAGCATATGGGGACATATCCAAGCCGTTCAATGGGAACTCGACGAGTACATTGAGCTTTCCGCGGAAGCGTTCCGTAGGTGAGAATCTTTAACAAGACATGCTTACTTTAAAATACAAAAGTAATTAGAACATTTTTTTTTAATTTGACACGACATGAGACCTCGACTGGCCTGATGGTAAGCGCAGCGAAGGTCTATGAGCACTGACGACTGGAGAACCGCTAACACGGTGGCTCCAGTCGCCACTACTATGCCGGCCTGAGAAGGTGCTGTTTCACACTCCGCTTGAAGGATCCGAGGTGAAAGGACTGGGAGAACACATGGGAGGGCTAAGCATTTTCTATTTAAACAGCTATTACAACATTACATAGTAGTTTATAGCGAATTTCCTTTTGACGTAAACGACTTAATAATTTTCTTACCGTTTGAGGTGCAACACCAGTACTTGAGGGAACTTCTGCACTGTGAACCATTTAAGGCACTTTCTGCGAACACCACACTTGGAGCATGTCTAGAAATTATACAACAATCTTAAGAAATTCTAATCTCACAAATACACTTAGCTACATTCAACTTGTTTTTATAATAGCACGCCATGTGGCTGCTCTTTGCTTGCTAAGCTAGAGTGCGGTCCATGGGAGAAAATAACTGCAAACATGCTGATCCCGAAACACGACTAGGGTACTTCACGGACGCACTTGAGAGTCGCACTACCCGAAAGACTTGGCTAATAACCATCATCAGTCTGCCTACCACTGCTTCTACTTGTGAGAGTTTCGTTGTTTGTAAAATTTATAAATTTTATTACATCAAATTTAATTTCGTGAACCTGTCTTAATTATGTATTTAAAATTACCGGTTTCTCATCACCGTCCATTTCCTCTTCGCGTGTGAAGTGTTGAAGACATTGCTGCAGCTTATGGTTACTAGTGCGAGATGGTATCGGCAAGCTGTAAGCAATAATTAATTACTATAATGTTATTTATAATTGTAAAGAAGAATGAATGTCGTCTGATGTAAAGCTAGAGTGCTGTCCATAAACAGCAAACGACTACAGAGAAATCCCTAGAGGAAGCAGTCGCCTCCGCTATGCCAGCTAATTTCAAACCTAAAACGTGACTAAGTCAGTTCACGGGAGTTATTGAAAGTGGTGGTTACTACTCCAGCCCCTACAGCTGTCTACCCCTCTTAAAGCGATATATTAAATAAATTAAAAGAATCACCTAAGATCCCAGAACGGATCAAACGTAACACTGTCATGTTGGCAATGTGTGCAACGCAGTGTCGACTTAAGTTGACCCATGAATATATCACCAACCCGGCTATCTTCCATGCGAAGGTAACGCGACCACGCCTCTGTCGCTTTAGCAGAATCACTGTGAAACATTCCATAAATTAATTTACGAATAATCACTTCGGACTTTTAAAAATTTATACACCATGTTTCATTTATTTATTTATTAACTTCTGGTTGACGGGATTACTAGCTGCCTTTTTATATCTAGTATATTCTTGTGCATTATTTATTTAAAAAACATTCTCCGATCACAGTAACAAAGATTAGCTAGCTGGTAGACAATACCTAAGGCATTCTGTCTGACTATGTACAAAGTATGTGCAATAAAGTGAATTTACTCATTGATTTTTAAAAAAAGCCCCGTTTGTAACAATCAAGGTTTAAATCTTTAAGATTGAAGATTGAAAAAAAGAATCGTAATACTGTCTACCTATGAAAATGTTGACTACCTCAGAAACGTCACTTTGACAGTGACATTTCTTTGATCAATATCTCGAATTCTATTTCAGAATGAATAATTATAATAAGGTGCTACGTAGGACATCGAATAAGGCTGAGCCAATTACAATGAAGTGTGCATTTGGCATTAAATGCCATAAAGCGTTCATTTTTGTTCATCTGAATTATAAAATTTTACCGGCATGATTGGGACGATACAAGTGGTCGTTTCTTTAATTTTGATACTGCCGACGTATTAAAAGACACATGAAGACGCCTGAAAACTCTCAATTAGTTATTCCTACAAGAATTCGAAAATATATTATTTCCCTAAATAATAATTAAAAAATCCATTACCTCAAGTTATCATCTATCTCTGTGAGTATTGGTTTGGGTTTCAATGTAACACGATTCACGTCCTCATGCAGTCCTTCCAGAAGATAACGCAAGAATTCCTAAAATAAAAGTTATTAAGCATTAGCTCACATTAATATTGCAAATTGTAACTAACAGTAGCCCGCAACTTCGTATGAATAATATTATTAAACTTAAAAAATGATGGATGTCCCGAACAATTTGGCCATACCCCCTCGAGAAGTGAATGTGAATTTTCATATCATTAACTTGATGATTCTCCAGGATGTAATACCCATTATACAGTTTACCGAAATCTGTTCAGCGGTTAAGACGTGAACAGGTAACAAAACAGAGTCACTGTCACATTTTTATATTAGTATAAAAATAAATACAATGTTTTTTCGTGAATTTCTTTTTTGGCACATGTGACCTCGACTGGTCTGATGGTAAACTCAGTGGAGGTCCATCAGCATTGGCGACTAGAGAACCGCTCGCACGGTGGCTCCAGTCGCCACTACTATGCCGGTCTGAGGTGCTTTTTCACGCTCCGCTTGAAAGATCCAAGATGAAAGGAATGAGAGTACACATGGGAGGGCAAATATACCTGTGGATAAATAAATAAATTACCTGTGCATCTTGTTGGCTATAACCCATGAATCTCGGTGCAAAGCGTTGCACTTGCGATTTAAAAGTAGTTGTGTTAATCACGGTATCACGCTCACCGGCACGCCATAACTCCTTGATAACACTTCCGAACGCTAAAACATAAAAGTTTAATGTAAAATGAACTTTAAATGTTAATGTGCCTTAAAGTTCAAAATCGATAGTACATCCATTTTCAACTAAAGAAGTTGCATCGAACCAATATTACGGTTTTTATCCAAGTTAACTATGTTTGAAGGAAGGTACTTAGTGACCGAATTAAAGTATTTTGTTATTTCAAGAATGCGTAAAGCGTCGTACGTTAGATCATCTTAGTATTCCTAGATATGTAGTATACGTGCTTACATTAATGTCACGTTTTACTTATTTAAGAGATAATTAAGAAGGAAGAATGCCTAAGAGAAATGGGCTCACAATTTTTCTAGTGATTGCCGATAATTTCTATTTATAGAAAAATGAATCGACATTCCTTATCACCAATCATTTTTGATTTTTGCCCCCGGGTTATTGAGTTAACTTTTTTTAAATTTATTATTATATTAAATGCTTTAAAAATTTATAATATCTATTTTTTATGTAATTAAACACTGTCTGTTGATTGGTTAACGATATTATTTTAGATTATTGTTTTGTTAACTTGTCCTTTACTAATTAAGAAAATATATATATATCAGATTAATGAAAAATTAGAAGGAACGCAAAAGAATTTAACAGAGGACGTCCAGGGAGAAAAAAGGGGAAAGAAGGGTAAGTCCATACAGCCTTAAACAAAATATGTAATGTCATACCTTTGATAAGTGCGCCTTTCATGCAACTAAGCGAAGTGTTAATCTCCGACATGTATTTATCTTCGCTAACGTACTCCAACAGGGGTCGCGTGTTCGAAAGACATTGCAACACGCTGTTCATGAAGCATGTGTTGCCGATATTGCGTAGACCATTCAGACCTGATGTTGTTAAAAAAAAATGAAGTAATCTTTACGCAGAATATATATCTTTTTTAATTTAAAACCTTTTTATTACATGCAACTAAGTTAATTGCACGTATAATACGTAGAGAGAAACATAAAGTTACATTAGTACATGCTGAAATTGTGTAGGGAGGTTATCGATTGCGAATCCATACGTATACACCTCAGATATACAACTCAGACGTACGCTTTTTAATTGTATTTGCATGTTACAACACAGCCTGACGTTAAGCTAGAGTACGAAGCATGAACGGAAACAACTACTATTACAGATAAATTTCTACAGGCAGCAGTCGCTTCCGCTATGCCGACTTGAGGAGATTAAATTTTAATAAGTACTGTAAGAATATATGAACTAATTTCATTACTATATAAAACATTATTTTTACCATTGTAATGTGGTCCGATATCGTCATTGTTGTAGCATCGTTCGCTGCTGCGACGAAGACCGCTCGGCCCACTCTTACCACCTGCCAACTCCTAAAACATCATACGTTTGGTTTTAGTCGATATACCAGCGCAAGTAAATGTTCCCGTCAAGTGAAAATTCAAATAAATTAAGATACAGTACATTAAACATGTTTTATAAAGACACCATGTTTATTAATAAAACGAGTGGGTTTAAATTATCATAATTAAATTATTTAAATATATTAAAACTCATCAATTATTCAATTGGTAGTCTGCGATAGATTTAAATTATAATACATCCCCGTCACTTTATTCCCGCTCATCGAGAAGTGTAAATGCACCCACTATCGGACTATCGTTTATTCCAGAAAATGTATAATCAGCTACATAATCTATAAATACCCCTGTGGTTCAATTGTAAAAAATGCGTGCGTGACTACGGATGGAATATCGCTGAAACATTGCCTACCCCACAGTTGGTACGAGTATCTCGAAGTATAAATCAATTTTACAAATGCAAAAGCATTTATTTCTTCAAAATATAATAATAAAGTAAAATAAATATTGTACATTATAACTTCGAGAGATCGTGAACAAATATTCGATACGTAGATATAAACTAAGTAACACAAAAACACGAGACACAAAAAATACATGCATATCTACAACATTGAAAGCATACATAAAAAAACAACATTAAAAACAAAATAAAACTCACCCATTCACCGATACACAACAAATAACCGCATTAAACTTAATTATAAGAACATGCTATGAAAAACAAAATCAATTAAACCCGAAAAGCAACGAACGTACTAACGAGTGTGTCGTATACGTGCCTCCTCGCTACAATCGCGTTAACAAGTCAAATCTTAGTTACTAAGCTACAAAAAATAAACTAATAACGAGTAATCTAATTAAGAATTAACTAAGAAAAATACAATTGATTCTCCAATATCGTTAAATCCTGTCTATACAATATAAAAAGTAAACATTCGTCAGTTAGTCAATATTTTCAGCCTTGCCACGAAGATACACGCTAAAATAGTGACGTTTTTAAACACATTCTTAATAAATATGATAGACGAGAGATGAGACATCTTGTAATACTAAAAACTAACAAACCAATAAAATGAGAAACACGAAGAAATCTGGAATAACTAAGCAAGAAAATAAACAAAACGCCGATGTACACTTCAATCAGGCGAAAAGAGAATCTAATGGCCAGGAATGAAGCGAGGAAAATTTCCTTCAAATCTCTTAAAAGTTGTGTGTATGTTGCATGCATAAAAACAAATATCAGCTGTGTAAAAAGACCTTGAACAATCAATGAACTGTAACATCTATCCGAGTTCACTACCTATAATACGTGCTACGCTACTTGTATAATAAATTAAATAGTTTCGTTTTATCATGAACTTATGTCTAACTTTATACCCACATGAATACTGTTATCTTGTAAACGCTGCACTGTTTTGCATAATAAATACCACCTCATTATTTTAATCAATGTCCAATGTTAAAAAAAACATACAACTTTCATAAAGATCGAGAATAAACGTCACTGAAGTCTAGAAGAGAGTAAGAGTGATGACCATGGCTATAACTTGCAATATAGCAGCGATAATAGCATCACAACACAGGACAATGTACCCTGAGCAATACCGTCACGTTCTTTGAAGAGTTAACACTCTAATAAATTGATAATGGTTGTTGCAAAAGGATATAGCCAATTTGCCTCCACTTTGATACCTCAACAACGAGTGTCTTGAGCATGCTAAGACGGGATTAAATAAACAGAAAGGAATCGTCCTCCAACGTTTGCATCAAATGCAATCAATCGTATATATTTTATAGTAACTCGATATATGACAACACTCCGCCTGATACTAAGTTAGAGTGTCTCCATGAGTGGAAACCACAAAAATATCTTCAAGCAAAAATAGTCTTCGCCATGCCGGCTTCAGGAGACGAATGTGCACCCTGCACCTCACTAGTACCGAACTCACATCACTTGAAAGTGGCGATGGATATAACCCCAGGTTGGCAGACTGGGGTAACAACCATCATCAGTCTGCCTCTCAATACGTATGTGTGCGAATTGTAACTTAGATAAAGCTGATTCAAATCGAAATGTCACAATGGTGAGATATTTGCATAAACAGACGGTGGTATTTGATTTTGTCTTGAGCGAAGTTAAAGAGAAGCTCGCACATGAATATTCGAGAGCGTTGTACAATGTAACCAGTCTCTGGGAAGTGATTAAGATCAGTATTCACTGTTACCTTCTATTTTATTTTATGAGCTAATCCCATATAGAATACATTTTTCTACTTCGACGATGTATCTCAAAATGCGTCAAAAACGGACAAACGATGCGACCGAGTGTTACCTTATAACTTTTCGCTGTCAAATAGCATCAGTACGATCAAATTACAGGCTACGGCTGCCGTTTTCATGACCATTGCATTGCTGTATGGTACCAAATGTTTGTATGTAAAAATGCATATACTATAGAAAAAAAAACTACCCTCGTAAATAAAGTAATGGATAAAAACTTTTTTTTTGGTATTTCGTTCATGATATTATTTTTAATGTAGCTCGTCATATGACAACACAGTCTGATGCTACTACAGATAAATTTCTATAGGCAGGAGTCAGATTGATAGTGCACACTCGTCTCATTATACCTGGCTACTTCCAAACTGCTCCTGAAGCACGTGAAGGTCGCTTCACGAGTGTTACACTTGAAAGTGGCGGTACTACCTAGGGACGTCAGACTGGACTAATAACCATCATCAGTCTGCCTACCACTCTTTTAAAAAAAAGAATCACAAAAAAAAAACAAATTAAATCAAATCAACAAACGAAAAATAACACGTATAGGTTAAGAAATTTCACGGTCAAATAAAATAATTTGAATAATCATAATTTCAAATGAAATACCTAATAAGTTATTGGTTTTGTAACAAACAAAAACAATCTTCAAAGCCTTGCCTTAACTTGAGCATGCATCATACCATTCGGAATCCCTTCTCCAACGTCACCGCGGCCAAAGAAACCACATGCGACCGATTTTTTCCAAAAGGCCGTGGGTAGAGACATTTATCGTACTCTAAAGTTATTATAATTAATATTATTTAAGTATAAATGAACGACGAAACTGACATATGAAGTGAGGTCTTTATGTGTGTTTCAGCTAATACGCGATATAAAACTTTATATGTGGCAAGGAACGAAATGCACTCCGAAAAAGCAATCTAGAAAGGACATAACTCGAACTATCCCCGCACTCTTCCCAGACGCGACTGACGCTCTAGTTCAAAATTTTCACTGCACAACGGTTAGATAAAATTTACATCCCTTTCACGTAGGGTTTTTTTAAATGGACCTAACTTTTGACACAATTATTTCATGCATTTTGTTACGCAAACTTTTATCTAAGTGAAACGGCATAACTTTTACATCGCAACATAGCAATGTTGAGGCATTTTGCACATCAAGTGCAAGTGCGAACAGTTGATTAATACATTTTCGCGGTATTAAAACTTTTCGTGAAAAAATAGCAGATTTTCTTGTTAATTGTTCTACCGCCCATTTTTAGGAACAAAAATATAAAGACCTAACAACATATTTCAGTTTTACCTTTAATAGCCTATACCTGTTCTATAAAAAAATATCGAAACAATATAATTTGGGCTTTAAATAAAAATAATATTTAAAAAAAAATTTAGCTAACCTTGTGAAACCTCGGTCCAAATCCTCGCCCGAGACCGGGAATTTTGATTTGGAAGTATGTGGTGGGAGTCACGACCTTTGTCGGCTGCATTTGTATGGGTTGTAAATGATAATAAACAACAGCTCCAGATACGTCGTCGAAGCATGGATGACACCCGCAGAACATCGTTAAGCCATCGTAACGTGGCGATTAAAACGGCACAGAGCAATAAGAACGCGTGTACATACCACGTTAACATAAAAAGTTTATTTAGGCGTTACTCTCAATTTGTTGAATTCAAACTTAAAACACTCGAGATTTTTACAATTATCTAACTATATTATTATAATTTTCGGAACACTAAATTAGGTAGAACTGCTTGCAAATAGTTTGTTTATAAAATAACACACTAGATTAATTTTTCTAAAAATAATCGAAATTTTGAAACATACAATAGACAAATATTAAAACTGTTTTATAGAAACACATAATAGTAATTAAGGAGCACTGAACGGTCACATGATTCACAAGTCAATATTACAAAAATTTATTTAAACACTGCCAAAATCAAAAACGCACATTTTAAGGAGGTGAAAGGTTGCGACTTTTTTTCTACAATCGAAGTGATTATTACTAGGAGGTTAAAATTCATCACGTGACTGCCATAGTTCGCCCTGCGAGCTAGTTACAGACTGCTTGCTCGAACCTCGCCAGATCCCAATGCCAAAAACTCTAATCTATACACACTATATCTACAGGTGTTTTATTTATTAATCTTATCGATGTGTACCATTCATATTTATTCATGGTAAGTTATACAATAACTCGAATGATAAACTATTTAGGCGACAAACACGAACTAGTTAAATATGAAGTTATGATTATTGTTATGTGACAAACATTATGCAACAAGACAAAATGAATAAACTGAGAATGGATTGCAGTTATTTATACAGCGTGTCTCCAAAATCAGCGTGTAACCAAAATCGGGTGATGGACCAAGGGATAACAGCCATGAGAAAAGTATAAAAGGAGACTGCGCTCAATATCTAATAATGTTTAAATAAACAATGTGCCAGCTATGAATACCTAAGAGTAAACTCCTCGGGGGTAATATGTAGATGAGAGTATTATTATTATTTTATTATAATCGCAACCGTTATCACCTCCAATAAATTAGTAGAAAAGCACTTGTAAATATAACTATGAAAAATCTTGACATTATTATACTAAAATGACACCTCTCGCGTTTGACAAATGTAAATAAAAAAAAGTATAAACAATGCACAGCGAATAGGTTGAATAATGATAAAAAATATTGTTATATTTAAAAATGCTTTATTACATATTCCGGTTAAATAATGATTGGTATAATATATAACTTGAATTAACAGAGATGTGTTAATAAGTAACGCTACTCTGAAAAATAATATTAAATAAAAATAAAATGTTACCTATTTTGTATTCAGTTTTCCTTGTGTATCTAGAAACCAATTAATTCTTTAATAATTTAACTAATATTTGTCACGTTGTATGTTTATAAAAATTTAAGTATTCATCTCGTGGTGTCAGTAAAAAACGTGGCACAACGCGCGAACTGTATTATTTTATTTAGAGAACATTTGGCCAATTATTTTTAGAACAGTTTTAACGTTCGGTACGCGACAGTCGGCTCTATAGTATTGTTATTTAGAATCACCACAAACGTCTGATATTAGGTTTAATAGAATTTATTTTCTGAACTGTGCCTATTTGTCGCTTGTAGTCTCTTATAAGACGTCTGAAGTGGGCAATTCGCACGTACCGAGTAGAAGCGATAAACGTGACTTTATGCACTGAGAATTGCTGATGGCATATAAATAGGTCCAATCAGTGCAGTTTCCGTTTGATGATGGATAATATGAGACAATGTTATCAGATTATTATGCTCCACATAATTGGCCTAACCAAAAAATAAACATCGTAATATTAAGTAACTGGGATTGATTGCTTAGAAATATGCATTATTTGTGAATATTTTATTATAATAATATGTATGTATTTTTCGTTTTCATTTAAGATTTTCGTAGATTCAGTCTCATGTGGGTGTAAATTTTTGACCTTGAGGCAGTTTTGTCTAATTTCATCAGCCGGCTCTAATTCACTATACATAATAAATCAAACCCTCAAATAGCTGACCCTTATGCCGTAGTAAACATAATTATAATAATATAATACCAGAATGTGAATAAAAGAAAGCGAAATAATCCTACACTAAACATTTTGGCAGCCAAATGCGACCCAAAAAAGAACCCAAAATATAGACACGTCATCACGCACACACCCGTACGTAACGCACACTAAAATGTGACCTCAATAGTCAAATGCCAACGAACCCGGTCTTTTTTTAAACTTCTCTAAACTAACCTGAGAGCAGTTTGAACTTCTGTTAATACTAGGTAACGTCCCATTTCCGATCGAAAACCTTTAAGCCATTAAATTAGTCACAAATAAAGTGCCGCGTCCTTAAAAAAATCACACGGTGACAAGAGCCATAACAATGCGGGAGTGTTAGGATAAAGAACTCACCTCGTCATAATGGATGATCCTTCTTCTAGTAGCTGGCGACTCGGGACTGGAGTCCTCTGTGAGATCACTGGCGGTGCTCTCTGTGCTAGTGTCCATGCGCCGCTCGTCCTCATTGCGCTTCATGAGATAGTTCTCGTGTTCAAATGTTTTGTTCTCGAAGCCATTCTCGCTAGGCGAGTCAGCATCGTTCTCAATACCACCATCGGCTTCGCTATCAATATATTTTATAGTGTTCTTCTTTCTATTCAACTTGTTCAGCTCTTCATTGTATTCATTATTGATTTCGACATGTGATTTCGAGGTGGATGGGCCACCGTTGTTAACTTGAATGTATGACGCGTAGTTATTCGTGTGATTTCCACTATTCGCCAGTTCGTTCAATTCCAGTTCTGGTTTAGTTTTGATACGATCAGCATTGGGTCTAGTAGAGCGTTTACGTACCATCATATCCGCATCTCCGTTCTCGACTTGAATGACTGTGGACTTCTCTAATATTTTCCCAATAGGGTTATTAGGATCTATCTGGCTTCTAATAGATGTTAAACGTTCGGAGGGTGCTTTAGCGTTAAGCGATTTGGACATCTCTATTTTGTCGGCCATCGGTTTTGCGAGTGATACGGGTTCCGACATTGTCTTACTTATAGAATGATTTGATTCGGAAGAGTTCCAGTCACCATTCCTCTCAGGTGTGCTGCTTTTAGAGTGGACGGGAACGCTTCTAGAGTGAACTGGCACGCTTTCACGAGATCTAGAACTCGAAGAGTTCTTATTACGGGCAACGGGACTGGGCCGCGGCTCATTGGTCGGCAATTTGGTCACAGTCATCTTAGAGTCGAATCTTTTACGAATTTCGGACACGGAAGGCACTTCGTTCCCATTGGTGTCCATTACTCCATTGGCGCCTCTCTTGGCGTAGGTTGAAGTCGGTGAGCCCTCTTTGTATCGTTGCCTGCTCGGTTCCAGCCTCTGCGTAACACGGGGGACTCTATACTAGTTATTAAGACATAGCGCTATGTGGCGTGTGTTAGTTTAGACATACATGCAGCTATCCTGCGACTAATGTTAAGGCCGGTGTCGCACCACATGGAATAAATCGGTGTTGTGCGACACCGGCTACAGCAGCTCCTGAACAGGCGGAGACTGCTCTCTCGGTGCAATTTAATGTTAATGAACATTCACACGCACACACGCGCACAAACCACCCGTCCATGTGGAACCTACAAGTTACACGTGCACGGGCGCAAAACTATGTAAGGCGCCGTCTATCAACTAGGTGAGAAATTAGCTGACGGACAAGATGGCGAATGTAAATAATGTTATATTCACCTCGCTGATGGTAGAAGAGTTGCGCGGTTTACGAGCAGCTCTAGCAGCGTCAGGCGCCGGCGGGCGGCCGATATCTCCCGAAATTGATTTAGAGCGTGAAATTTCAGCTTGCGCGAGCCTCTGTGTCAGGGGTACATAGTTGGCTGGCGAATACTTGTTGTAGAGTTCAGCAGTCGACATCGCAAGCGCGGCGGTGCTTATCACACTGCGTTTCGGCCGGGGCAACGGTTCGCTAATCGACTTGCCGCTGTCACTTCTGGTCGTCGATATATCTCGAGAGCGGGATTCGCTTCTCTCAGAACGATATCTAGTCGAGATTCCGCTATCGGAGTCAGTGACGCTGGGCGCTCGTGATGAGCGAGTGTATTCTACGAGTGAGGATTTCCGTTCTCTTTTACCGTCGACGTCAGTGTAACGCGATCGGTATTCGGTTGTCTTATCGCCATAGTTGTTTCTGCTCGTCGATGTGACATAAGTTCCACTGCTGGACCTGTAGTAAGGTTTATCCAAGCTAGAAGAGGATGTGATCGTAGAACGATATGAGCCCGAAGACAACGTGGAAGAAGCTGTTGAGGAATATCGGCTAGGAGATACGACAGGCATCTTGAACTCTGTTATAGACTAATTCTCTTTACATACTTTGACTATCTAATATTATTTAGGCACTTTCCAGTGCGCCTACGACCAAATTCTAAGTAATATATTTAACTAATGGGTTTTCTTTTGGACGTAGGTCGCTTTCTTTGCATTTTCTTATTACCCGAATTCAGTTCCTGCAACAAAGAAAAACAGTATTAAACACAATGTTTTAATATTTATTGATAGCCAGCGTAACATGTGATTAAATTTAAAAATTAGGCACCGATGCAGGTATAATATGACTTTTTATAAAAACTCGCAGCGAGTTACTTATTGGAGAGTTTGAAGGCTTAAAACTATTCCAATAAGAAAATTAAATTCCGCGTTGCACTTGCAAAGTTTCTTCTATGTTATTACAACTAATTTCACTATTAAGGGAAGAGGGATTTAATTCATTTTCTTTGCTTACATGAATAAACATACATTATCTTTGGTTAAGTATACACAATGAAAAAAGCGGAAACAATGTTACATAGTTAACCAAATATATTGATCTACAGTTATCGTTCGATCATTAACAAAACTAGTTACTTCGTATGCCTATAATGTTATGGTTCCATCTGCGTTTTAACGCTTTAATTACGGCAATAAATAATGCATTGCGTGAATGTGGCCAAGACTTCAACGTATTGTTCTATTATATACTTTAAGTCAAGTGAAGTCAAGTACATACTATTGGCATTACACGTTAAACGCTAAATCGAGTAAAACCTTTAAGGTAGCCATAGTTTTATTGCCCTAATTTTTAACGTGCTAATTATCGCGCGATTGGACGCAGCCATTAACACTAACGTCAACGCAGGTGGAGCCGGGGCATAAATAATATTAAGCATTTAACGTTCGTATGGAACCTTTTAAATGGGTTGAAAGTTTACACCTAGTTAATACATTAAAAAATTCAAAGCCTTCCTCAATAAACGTGTAATTTAACGCAAACAAAAACTACCTCTATACTATACTATTGGTGAAAAATGTTAGTACACCCCATAATATCCGACATAAATTATTTGCCAATAATATAAATACAATAAATAAGAAACACAGACAACCATAATAAATTTATTAGGGTACCCACCGGAAATGCAAAAATAAACTTTAAAACATTAAAATAAAAATGCAACGTCCAGAATGAAAAGTTTTTAACAAAAATTTATTAGTACGAAAATGTTAAATCACGTCAAAACTCTGAACACATTTAGCACACACACACACATATATTTGAAAAAAATACGACAATACACAAGAGTTTTAATATTTGTCATAAAAATTGTCACAGTCGCACCATCTCTGTTTACCTAATAAGAGTTGCGTGCCGTAATCATACGTAAATATCTCAAACGCTGATAAAAGATATTTTAGTGATATGACGTCTTGTATTCTCTAAAATCAAGGCTAAAGATAAAATGTCATATATAAAGTACTTACTACACTAGATATAGGGTACTACTAGTATTTTTGTTTTGGAATCTAATTAATAATTAAGCGTCCCAGCTTGTATGTACAGCGCTTAACTAAATCGTACTTTTAAAACAAATTCAATAATTCAAAAAAGCTACTGAACCATATAATAATATAACGGATGTCTACTAACGTGATAAAAACGAGACAAGATCTTAATTAAATTTCATAGTACTATTATAATTAATTTTCCCGACTTCTTTGTCAAAGTTCTTTGAAAGATATTAAAATTGTTTTTATATTAAAATATCTGATTGTTTGAATTTACAAACCCTTTTGTTTTTTATTTCGCAATTTAGTTTTATAATTAGCAATCACAGTGGTTGGTATATCTACTAAAGGAATTTGCGTCGTTCGCAAATTGTACTAGAAATTATAACAACTAATTGAAACACCAAAAAAAGCTTGCGATTGAATAATTAAAGAGCCGGTTATTTGAATTTAATTCTGAAGAAATTCGAAAAACAAAAGTCGAATTTAGAATATAATCATTACAGAAAATTATTTTAAAAAAAGTACGTACCGACTAGTTCCTAGCCAAGAACCCTTGTGTAAACTATGTACGAGGGTAGAAGCAAAACTGGTAAATGGAAAACCCGCGAATGACTTTTATACCCAAGATCAACCTTATAATTATTTTATTTACATGAAATTTCAGGGAAATAGTCGTTATCAACAAATAATTAAAGTATTGGCTAACCTTGAAAATTTCCGTGTAACTTGTTTCTATTAGGGCCTTTGTAAATGAAACCAAAGTGCAAAAGCTCTCGCAAAAGTCCAGCAACAAATGTACGCTCACTTAGACGAACCTCCAAGGTATGTCAGTCACGAGCAAGCGAACCAATGTCAACGTCACGCGCATGTCAAGTGTATAAACGCCCTATGGAAAAATTACGCTTTATGCAAATAAGCTACGTTCAAACTGGTGCATTTATTAATTAATTTGAATTCACAAGAATAGAATAGAATTCAATGTAATTTTTATACTTTCGGTTGTAAACTATTTTTAATTATTTACAATAAACATGCAAGTTTGTTTATTTAATACAGTAGGTACCTATGTAGCCTCTGTTTCATTAGAAAACGTTAACTTTAGTTAATAAATTCGCTATGAACCATTATGTAACTATTGAAGCGAACAAAAGTTCTTCATCGATATATATATATATCTATATACACATAGATTGCACGTTAGAATTCACTTTGACGAACCGATAGGTCAACTAATACACTATTCATAGTCAATATGTAAAGGCGTCTTTACATCTAGAACAAAAATAAGAAAAGAAAAATATATGTATAAAAATCGTTCTATACCTAATTAAGTCAATAATATCGAGAGGAAAACATAAATGTTTTTTTGATTCAAAAGGGGATATCTAATTTTAGTTAGATGGAGTTCTTAACGAAAATAATTTCAACCTACACAAAAAAAAAAGTTCCGAACTTAAACAATAATAGCTCAAAGATACCAAATTAATGACGTCTGGATTTCTCGTAAAGGAGCTTAAAGAAATAGGTCGTCTATTTCATGAATATGTTACAGGTGTATCGAGGCATTCTGCTGTAGATTCAATTATGTGCTCAATCGAGTTGAATGTGCCTATTGGAAACAACATGATACCAATATCATATTGTGATAATCTTAAAAATAATGCCCTCAAAGGTCGAATAAGTTAAATAAAAATAAATACAAAATAAAATAAAAAATATACAAAAGTATATATACCTTACTGAACAATAAATTTTAAAAAATCAAACGTTTTGTTATATCACAAAAAAGACGACATTCACGACAGATTTGTCGAGCATTAGTTTTAATTATATCGATATACTCTTAAAAAATTGAAGTCTATCACTACGAAAAAAAAATTAACAGCTCGGCATGTGACAACACTCCGTTTGATAGTAAGCTAAAGTGCAGTACATGAGCGGAAACAACGGAAATGTCGGCTTGATGAGATAAATGTGCACCCCCCATTACCCCCCTGACCTCCCCTGGATGGTACATACTAGACAGCGCCATCATTAGTCTCCAATTCAAAATCGATTCATTTCAAATATTTGTACAATGTGATACAAAAACTAACCGATATTCTATAGTTTTTTTTATTAAAAGAATCAATATTGCGACTGAAGGGGTCATTAAATCAAAAGATAAATTAAAACCCAAGTTTTCAGTAACGTTAAAAAAAGATTCGTTTCTAGTCGACTGCAACTTCTTAAAAGTTTAATGATATATATTATTTGGGGGTCTTTCTTTAGTAAAAAACACGAGAGGTTTTATGAACAGCGCAATTTTTATTCTTATTGTAGCTCCGCATATTTTCATCCTCAACAAAATTATTATAATTATAGCAATCGTATAATATTATTTATCATTCGAGTATTATTCGACATCATCGACATCACTAAGTCGTCCGGTCCAGATGGTATTCCTCCTTTCTTTTTGAAGCATACCTTTGCTTCTATCTGCGTTCCCTTGTTCATCTTATACAATAAATGTGTAAAGGAGGGTGTTTTCCCTAGGGTCTGGAAAAGCGCCAACATTATTCCTGTGTACAAAGGAGGCAAGAGGTATGACGTTGAGAACTACCGTCCCATTTCCCTCTTATCCACCTTGTCAAAACTTTTTGAGAGATTGGTCCACAACTGTATCTACCCGAGTTTGCACCACATTATTATACCTCAGCAACATGGCTTTGTCAAAAGGCGGTCAACAGTGACAAACTTAACTACGTATATGACATTTCTGTTCGAAAGTATGGACTCCAATGTTCAAGTCGACTCAGTTTACACCGACTTTCAAAAGGCGTTTGACAAGGTGGATCATGCCATCCTTCTGCAAAAAATAGCATTCAACGGAATTCGTGGCAACTTACTCCGGTGGTTTCAGTCCTACATTGAGAACCGTACACAAAAAGTGGTAATAAATGGCTTTGAGTCAGCCTCAATTTCAGTAACGTCCGGCGTCCCCCAGGGCTCTATTCTGGGACCACTCTTATTCATTTTGTTCATAAATGACATAGGTCAATGTTTCCACAACAGTTACTTTCTCCTCTACGCCGATGACCTTAAGGTTTACCGTAAAATCCAAGGTATTGATGACTGCTACGGACTTCAGTCTGATCTGGATCGTTTATCCCAGTATGTAGCAACAAATAAGTTAAAACTGAGTCTGCCCAAATGTAAATCAATAACATACACAAAAAAATTAAATACCTCAGTATTTCAGTATTCTCTATTTAACACTCAGCTGGAGTCCGTAGAAGTGATCAGGGATTTGGGCGTACTATTAGACTCAAAACTACATCTTAATGGTCACATTGATCACATTACCAACAGAGCTTTTCAGATGTTCGGTTTTCTGGTTAGAGCCTGCTCAAATTTTAAAAATCCGGTGACTCATATACATCTTTACAAATCGTTGGTTAGGTCCCAGCTTGAGTATGCAGTCACCGTCTGGAACCCTCACTATAATAAATACCGCACACAAATTGAATCTGTACAAAGAAAATTTCTGAAACATGTCAATTATAAATGTTATCATAAAAAAAAGTCTTATGCTGAATCACTGGACAGCTACAAGCTTCTTTCTCTCACTAAACGAAGACTACTTTTAGACGCAACCGTTTTTTACAATATATGTAGGAATAAGTTCGATTGCACATATTTATCTAACAACATTATATACCGTATCCCTAGCAACTCCACTCGCATTAGAAACATGCACCCTCATCATCTGTTCTTCCTGAAGAAATCTCGAACAGCGGCTGGTGAGCGTGCACCTTTAAGACGTCTTATGTCAACATATAACACGTACTTTAATGATTTAGACATCTTTGCATCATCACTGGGTTCTTTTAAATCTGGCGCATCTAGCATTGTGAAGGCTTTGGAATTGGATGTGTAAACGTCAACATAATTTGTATCATTTTTCTTGTTTTTTGTTTCTTCCTCATACTACATTAATATTTATTTCTTGATAACTTTGTATAATTATTTTGTATAATTCATTGTGGACAATGTGGTTGGTTGTACTGTTACATATTTCTATTACTTATCTATGTACTAGACCTAAGATTTTACTGTACAACTGTTTTTTGTTCTAAATAAAGAAAATAAAATAAATAAAGAAAATAAAATAAAATTATTAAAAAGTTTTCATATAAATACCGGTTAGATAAAATAGGTATTAAATTGTTATTACAACTTATCTTTTATATAATCTAGGAGACATAGCAACATACTTTGGTTAAAATAATTAAAATAACAAATTAATAAAACACTTGCATTTTGTTTTACGAATATGATACTAAAAAGTTTTACAACATTCGCGTTACATAGAAAAAACTAGCGGACGTGATCTAACTGGATAGACCTCGCGATCGATGAGACCCGAATTCAAATACTCTAAATCCTGACCAGTAGAAATGTAACTATGATATATGTACTTTGGTCTCTCAGTGTCTATGATGCAAAGACTAGCTAAGTGCAGGCATTATAAGAAATATATTAATAGCTTTAATGGAAAAATGTGGCTACTTAAGTGTCTGAAAAGAAAGTAATTCGATACATTTATTTATGAGTCCGATAAAGGTATTTTTCTTATACATTGCCCATAATGTAGAAGAGACGTATGTCAACCTTTTATATTGTTATTATGTTGTTTTACACGTAATATTATATTACCTAATGGATCTTATAGAAGTGATTGGCATGATACTTGAGTACTGTCTATCGTTGCTGTAGAGCTATAGGGGGTGAATACGATACTATCGTTAATATCTCCTTTTTTTAAATACCTATAATAATCTAGTCTTTATACTTATAGCAACCAAAATTACAGTCACAGTGATACCAGTCGAGATTATTGTAAAATTCAAACAGGAGGTTATTGATTGAAAGCCCACGTTTAAACTTACTAATTTGCTGTATAAAATACTCCGCCCTACAGCTAAAGTGACCATTTATTATTTCTCAAAACGGGACATTACGGCAATAATAATCTATAAATGTAAATAAAATACCTAACATATTTTAGTGACATGTTTTTTATATTGAAAATCTCGAAATATAATCAGCAAAAATCTTTTTGTGGTTTAGGATCAACTTTATTAGGCATTTCAAGTATATTGACGTCGATTTTTAAATTTAAAATTGTATACCGAACTGAGAAATTATACGTCCCGGAGTTGGTTTCGGGGACACCGGGAGCAGAATACCCAAAAAAGGACAGTCCCGTTCGAAACGGAACGTATGGTCACGTATAGCCCGTTAGTTTCCACGTAACACAAAATATTAATTGTACTAAACGTGTGAATGCCATTGGTGCATCCATGTGTTGTGGAGGTTATATCATGACACAATTGTAATCAAAATTTTATAGAATGACAGTTCAATGAAAAATCTATATTTTTCAAAGCTTTCATATTAATTTACACTGCTTTCGTTATACCCAGCTACTTCCGAATTGACCCCGCAACAACATGTGACCTTATTTGAAAGTGGTGGTACTTTCACAGGACAGTAGACCAGGCTAATACCTATCACCTTAAAAAATCTTTTGAATTTTTAAAATTATAGCTCAGCATGTGACAACATTCCGCCTGATGTTAACCTAAAGTGCGGTCCATGAAACTACTGCTACCACAGAGAAACCTGTGCGGGCAGCAGTCGCTTCCACTATGCCGGCTTGGGGAGACGAGCATGTACCATCTAGATCGACTGTGCACACTCCTCTAGTTATACCTAGCTACTTGCGGGCAGCAGTCGCTTCCACTATGCCGGCTTGAGGAGACGAACATGTACCATCTAGATTGACAGTGCACTCCTCTCATTATACCTGGCTACTTTCAAACTATTCCCGAAACGCGACAAGGTCACTTCACGGGTGTTACATTCGAAAGTGGTGGTACTGCCCCAGGACGGCAGACTGGACAAATAACTATCATCAGTCTGCCTACCACTCTTTAATAGTGGCTATAGGCACTGAGCGACCAAAGTACACATAACAAAGTTACATTGGTACCGGTCTGAAATAGCGAGGTTCGAACACGGGTCTCATCGATCGTTCACGCGTTATCAATATTCTAGATTTTTGCATAATAAATAAACTAGAAAATTAAAAATCCCTAGAGTAGATAAAATACAAAAACATGTTTTAATACTATTGCACCAAAAGTTATGGTTTTAGAAAAGAAGTGAATGAGTCTGTGTTTAGGTACATCAGACAAGTAAAAAGTATATTTGCCATAAAATTACATGCCTATACAAAATAAAAAAACACATTAGTACTCGGACTGGTTCCGGGATTTAAGATAAGAACTCAGGACTTTCCAATTAACCTCGAGCTCTTTAACTGACAAAAAAGGAAAGGAGAATGCCCATTTTTGGGCCCACTTGACACCTAATAGTATGGTAACCAAACAATATTCTAAAATAATATCTTATTTTTTTATTAATTCATTTTAATTATATCAACACATTATTTACGTTTAAGTTTAATTACATAAAAAACAGATATTATCAATGATTAAAGCATTTAAAATAATAAAAACCTCAAATATTGCATCAGAAACTATCTAATTACTCAATAACCCAGATGAAAACATTAAAACTGATTGGTAATAAGTAGATTTATTTTTCTACAAAATTAACTAAAAAACTCGAGAAAAAATTGTGGGCCCATTTTTCTTAGGCGAAAGAGCATTCTCCTTTATAGCCAGCTCTTGTTCATTGTAGACTTACACAGCCCTTACATTAAAACAGTGGTCCTTACATTATATGGAATCACAAGTTCAAGTCTACCAATTTCTCCTATAACTGTTGATGTTAAACTAGAATACAAGTCTCATCAAGCCGGCATAACGGACGCGACTGCTGTCTGCAGATCCCCTTCTCTGACAGCAGTCGCCTCCGTTCGTGGATCGCACTCTGGCTTAATATCAGTCGGAGTGCGGTCATATGACGTGCTAAAATAAAATATATATATATAAATTTCTACAAAGAGCAGTCGCCTCAGACGACTTGAGGAGACGAAATATGCACTATCCAGATTGACAGTGCATACACCTCTCTTTACACCCGGCTTTCATGGCTAATGGCTGGTGACGGGACGCTATTAGATCGCTTCACAGATGTTACATGTCGAAAGTGGCAAACTATCCCAGGGGCCTACAATCAAGTCTTATTGCAGTGTTAGTATGTTTGAAAACAAGCTCCAGGTAATATTAAAACCTTACTATTAATATTGAAATTTCTGGAAATGAGATTATTTCTTAAATGACGATGGTATGGCCCAAAACTGGCAGACTGCGCAAATCCTACGGTACTAGATTATTAACGACAATGTTTTAAAATTGACTCAAATACTAACTAACGTCATAATGAAAATGGAATTATTAAAATTTAAACAGTTTTATAGGTTTTTTCCCGATCGACACTTTGGGAGTTGTTGCAAGAATATCAAATGCGAATATTTATTATTAGAAAATTTATGTGTACACACTCTGCCTAATGTAAAACTAGAATGTGGTGTATGAGAAGGCTAGAAACAACTGCCTGCACAGAAAAGTCTGTAGGTAACAATCACAACCGAGACGGAGGTCACTTGAAGAGGTGAATGTGCACCGTCCCGTTGACAATGCACACTCCTTTCGTAATATCTGGCTACTTCTAAATCTCGAAGTGAGGTTAGATTTTATTAGAGAGGTAACACCCGTCTCGCATTTCGGGAATAGTTTGAAAGTAGCCAGGTATATCGAGAGGAGTGTGCATTGTCAATCTAGATTGTACATGCTCGTCTCGTCAAGCCGGCATAGTGGAGGCGACCACTGCCTGTAGATTTTTCTGTAGTAGCAGTTGTTTCCATTCAAGGACCGCACTCTAGCTTTACTCAGGTGGAGTATTGTCACATGCCGAGCTACAATAAAAAAACACTTACATGCGTTACACTTGTTATATTACAGATTACACTAAAGCTATGTTCACAACTCAAGATTCAGTGTTTGTAAATGTGTTCATACAATTTTCAATAAAGTCTACCGCACATACAGTACACAAATGTAACTGATTCGCAATGAAATTAGGATTACTAACCGATTCACTGAGCAGACAAATGATAACTTATTTAATTTTCAAGTCAGATTGCAGACCGTTGTATACTGGCTGCATTCACCATATTCAGTCGATAGTAAACTGCTGTTAGTCTGGTTTGAATATAGACTTAATTTTGTATATTTTAAATACATTTAATACACATATTATATTGTGGAATTCATAGAACAGAGGAATTTATAACAACATATTGTGAATTGGGTCAGCTACAACTCAAGATTTAGGAAAGATGTTCCACATTTCACTAATTCAATTACTAGGGCAAAATGTGACTAAGACAGTTGAATTATGGCAACAACATACTCTCAACATCTTAAATGAGACAGCATGAAAGATTAGTGACAAAATTTCCAATACAGTCAAGGTCATTCATACTTTTAACATATGGCACTTATTTACACATACATCAAATATTATTCAACATGTTACAGATTGGGCGCGAAAACAGATTCATATTTTTTGCAAATCATGCATCTGCAAATATTAAATGAAATTTGACACCAACATATTCGCCATAATTTGATCATTAACCACTGCCAAAATTTCACGAATTATTTCCATGATCGAAACGCAAATTCACTTTCACAATGACTGTTCACACTACTCACCCGGCCTCGCTCTCGCAAAATAACTAAATATTACTCTATAAATACATTGGAATATATTTTTAGAGATTTTTAGCGACTGTGTCTGATTCCTGTGAGACACGTTTCCCGTGGACGTTATAGACCGCTGCACTAAATCGATTTCACGTGGAACACTAATCTAAGTAAAACTGCTAAATATACGACGGTTTCTAGCAATAAAAAAATACTAATACTTACAGGAATCTTGTTCTGAGCTGATCAACAATATTTCTGCCACTGCTCCCGTCTACGGGGATATTAAACATAGAAACTGTAGAACTCGCGGCGCACCCCTATCTCGGCACTTTACACTTCAAATTCGCAAAACATAGAGCGCAATAAATGGAAAATATGTTTCTTTCAGCTCATGTAATTTTAGAAGTCGTCTCCATACCAGTGACGTCACGCGAATAAGTTGGCAACAATCCTATTTTTATGCCACTTCCTCGACCCGTGTCATAAAAGTTTATTGAAAATTTAGATTATTAAGAGATTTTATATATTTGTTAAAGATATGATAATTATAAGGGAGTTTAAACAGATAACCTTTTATTAATTAAAAATATTCCGCCCTCAATGTTGCTACACGAAAATGTTCGTTACAAAAAATAGTATTTTTTTAATTTCACGAACCGATAGTGAAAAATATACAAATTGTATTTAGAATTATATTAATAATGAATAATAATGAATACAGTTATTTGGCATTTTAATATATTGAAAATTTGTATGCCTTTTATTTAAAAAAAATAATATCTTCTATTCACCAACAGTGAGCGCTATTCATTCTTTTATATTAATTATACTACTCAACAGTAGATGGCGTACCCAGTTTGCGTTTAACAGTTATATTAAAATACGCTAGATGGCAGCAAAACGACCACAGATGTTACCGACATGGATTTTGGTAATTTTTTTCTTAGATCTTTGTTATAGTATGTTCTTCCTCTTATAGTATATGTTTATCTCTGTATGTAATTAATTAACTTTGTTATTAAGTTCTAATCAAACGTTGGCACTACAAAATCAAATATTTGTATATTCCATTTTTAATACGGAAATAGAAATACACAGAATAAAAAATATCCATATAATTCGATAAAAAAATAAATAAAAGAAATACATTCCTTTTATTTAATTAATTATTCATATCCATCCTTCCTTCAGATCGTTCGTCATTATTTTGTACGTCTGCCTAGCAATATTTAGATAGATACAACTAAATTACCATATTACCATTATTGAAAAATTTATAAAATTAAAAACATTATCTAGTACTCTAGATACAAAAGTCTAGTTTATGGTAAAATTCAAAATATTTATTTCAAATAGGCCTAGGTGCTCTTGAATAGTCTAATACAATAATTCTACAACTACATACTTGGGAAAGCTCTATCAGTGATACATTTTTGCGTACAGTACAACTGGCAACCCTAACTGTTTACCTACGTCTATTAAACTATCGTACTATTAAAAGAGAAAAATATGACTAGTTTTTAAATAAAAAGGTTTTAAAGCAAATTTGAAACTATTTTTCAATGCCTTCTTATCTTAGACAAATATACACCTAGTAATGTTCAGCTCCTGGAAGAAACATCCGTTAGATAAGCGACTGACTAAAGAACAAATAAATAAATTATGCTAAGGCCCGATATCACCAAATTGTAACTGAACCTTTATTGTGCTAGCGCTGGAGTAGTTTTGAAAAAAAAAGTATCAATTTTGAAAATAGAGGTCTCTTCCTACAACCTTTGTTCCGGAACTTTGGCCCTACCTCGTTCCGTTCCGGAGATATCGCGTTCCGGAACCGGACGGAACGGACTTTCGGAACACGTCGAGGTTTTCTCGATGTCGCATGGGCCCCCTTTATACGTATCAAACAAAATATCTCTCAAACCCCCCCGGCAATTGCTCCATAATTGATGTTAGTCAGTCAGTGGTAATCGAGCTTTATATGATATGGTTAATGGTTAATTTATTATGAGTGGCATATTAGTGGAATATTACAAATTTACAATTTGCCAAAGTTTTAGTTAAATTTTAATCGTTAAATAAGTATAGGTATATAAGGCTCGATTTCACCAATATTTAGTTTCCAAAATTCCAATCTAATTGTTGATGACTAGTTTTCTAATGAGTTACTTAAATTATTTAAAGTTAAATACTAGCCTCATAAGTAAACTATATGAGATACTTCGAGTTCCAAATAAATGGAGACTTGCGAATGTAACACTCGTGAAATAAGAGAAATGTGCAATGTCAATCTAGAATCTAGATGCTGCACACTAGTCTCCTCAAACCGGAGGTGACTGTTGGCTGTAGAAAAGAGATGGGCATTCCATTTGCCTAAGAGATATGGGCTAACAATTTTTTTTCGAGTTTTACGATAATTTTTAGTTCATTTTATATGAAAATAAATCTACATTACTTATCAGTTATTTTTTTACTCGAGTTATTGAGTAATTAGACTTTTTTAAATGCAATATTTGAGGTTATTATTATATAAGATGCTTTAATAATTGATGATATCTGCTTTTTATGTAATTAAACATTGTCTATTAATTAGTAAACGATGAATAAATTAATGTAAAAATAAGATATTATTTCAGTATATTGTTTTGTTATTAAATTATTAGGTATTAAGTGGGCGCAAAAATGGGCATTCTCCTTTCGCTGTAGTAGCAGTTGTTTACGTTCATGAACCGCACTTTAGCTTTACATTAGGCGGAGTGTTGTCATATACACAATATATACGATTTGACGTTTCGTTATCATCTAGGTGACAGTGAAACGTCAGATCCCATATATGTTTTCGATTCGATTGTCGATTGACTTTTTTTTGGCTTGAGCCCCAAGTCTTTTATACTGTTTTTAACTGCTGCCAAACTCTGAATGCTTCAAACATATAAATGCATTAATGATGCGATTGTACAGCGAGGTATATATAGAGATACAATTGAGTAATAAAATTAAATTAACGTATGTAGGTATCTCGTAGTGCATTGTATAGCTGCAGTTTGGCGCAAAGCCAAATCGGTAACTGTCAAATGATCGCAAAATTCATTTAGTCGCTATTGCATGAGGTCTTTGCCCTTTTTTGTTACGTTTATTGTAACATTCGCAAAATTGAATCAATTATTTAATTATAACTTTGAGTTAACTCAATTAACTTTTTTTTTCATTTGTCGTCGTTCGATATAAGACAGAAACAACTGCTGCCTTAAATAAATTTAAGCCGGTTGCCTCCATGTTATGCCGGCTTGAGTAGATAAATTATAGAGAGTGATTGGCATAATCTGGTGATGGTTATCCGCCGTCCTGGGGTTGTAGGTCCACCATTTTTAATATGAGCGGGGTAAGCGTCACCAAATCCTGTTTCAGGTTTATAAAAGGAGTCTGAGGCGAGTCCTGCATATAGACATATTTCTGTGGTAGCAATTGTTTGCGTTTCTGGATCACACACCAGCTTATTATCGAACGGAGTGTGATAACTTTTAAAGCGACCATGGTCTGCTCATGAGGGATCATGGTGAAGTCAAGATCGATGTGAGCTATGTTGAAATCTCGGTAAATTTTGCCCGGTAGGTACTACTAAAGAAATACTAAAGACACTAAAGGTACTATTAAAGAGTGGTTGGCAGACTGATGATGTTTATTAGCCCAGTCTGCTGCCGTGGGGCAGTAGCAACACTTTCGAATGTGACGCCCGTGAAGTGACCTTGTCGCGAAGTAGTCAGGTATAACGAGAGGAGTGTGCATCTGAATGGTGCATAATGGAGGCGACTGCTGCCCGTAGAGATTTCTCTGTAGTAGCAGTTGTTTCCATTCAAGAACCGCACTCTAGCTTTACATCAGGCGGAGTGTTGTTATATGCCGAGCTACAAAAGACATGCTGAGCTCGTAGAATGTAGCTACTTCTCATTATACCGACGACTTCCAAGCTAAACTCGAAACATAACTAGGTCATAGAATAACGAACAACTTGGACAGGGAATGTAAAACACTCCTCCCAACTACGACACGGTTGCAACGCAGTGTGGAGTAATAAATCACCAAGTCGGCGCCACGACCGGTGGGGCGTTGCGGACACTGCTATCCGCAGTCCTCGATATTCCGCTCCTAGACTGCATTAAAAAAATATATCACGAAGTTTAACTGCTTGTTTTAAAACTAAATTTATTTGTTTGTGTTATGTATTAATTATTGTATTGAGGGTGGTGGCAAAAAACTAAATAAATCAGTCAGTTACCAACCGCCGAGTTTCATTGACATTACACTGGCGACGAGGATGGGATTAATTATTGTATTGAGGGTGGTGGCAAAAAACTAAATAAATCAGTCAGTTACCAACCGCCGAGTTTCATTGACATTACAGTTTGGAATTACAATTGTCACGCCTTTTTCTCACAGGGATAGGCAGAGACAATGGAACGCCACTTACCACGATCCTGACACAACACCCTCGCTTCCTTCACATCCACAATTCTCTTCATGCACGCCCGACGGTTATGGGCACTAGGCAGCCCAGCTTTCATGAGGATGTCTCCTATTACATTTAACCAAATACCTCTTTGATAACTCAGATGTGGATATTGTCGAAAGACTAGCTTATATGGATTTGTGTTGTTCTTCTCCTGATATTGGGTATCAGTACCAGTACAAGGTATCCTAGCTTAAGGACAGGGCATTGTATATAAACTTTTTTTCATGACTTTCAGGACTTAAGAGTGGTTTCTCCTAAGAGCGGCCGTGTACTAGCGGTAGGCCACCTGTACCCACGCTCAGTGCTTTTGGTACAATATAGGTAATAATTGAAAAATGGTTGTCACTTTTCGGGTTCAATTTGTAAGTAGCCTGTAGTAGGTGCATATTCCTCTCCTCAAGCCGGTATAGCGGAGGTGACTGCTGTCTGTAGAAATTTATCTGTGGTAGAGGTTGTTTCCGTTCATGGACCGCACTCGAACCTGATATCAGACGGAGTGATGTCATATGCCGAGCTACTATTAAAGACAATCTAATAAATTTACTGATCATTCTATATCTAATGGTGGTCTGAAAAAGTTTAATACCACACCAGTGACCAGACCAGTACCAACATCTGTTTTATTTCTTCACGCTTAATTAGCTGGACATAGACATTTGAGTTACCTATATGGCGATACACTCATGATCAATTATAGAGGAAACAACTGTTACTACAGATTAATTTCTACAGGCTGCACTCGCCTCCGCTATGTCCGTGTGAGGAGCCGAATTTACACTATCAGGTTAATAGTGCATACTCCTCTACGTGTTTGCGACATGATCTCTTCACGGGTGTTACATTTAAAGGTGATAGTACTACCTCAGGACGGTAGACCGGGCTAATAACCATCATCAGTCTACCTACTTAACTACCACTCTTTATTAACATTTATTTATTTTTAAGGCGAGTGTACAGGCTACAGTACGAACATGTTAGCGTTGTACTGTAGCCCAAAATAGTGTGCATGACATGAAATATTTAAAACAAAACCACCACATTATAATTAAGATAACAACTAAAGCTCACATCTGTCATAAACACAGAGGTTAGCTGGAAGAGAATGCTATTTAGCATTAACTTCGCCTGTGTGCATGCTACATTAAGTTTTAAATAAATAAATAAAGTACTTAAAATCTAATTAAAACTCTATACTCTACAAAACCTCACACTTGTGCGTAGAGTTCTAACATTTAAGAAACCAAGACTGATAAAAGTAAAATTGTGTGTTGGCGTCTCCTTTCTGAACACCGAGATCTTATGGTGAAGTTAGTCCATTCTGACTAATTCACACAAAAATCAAACTAGATCTGGGCTATATACAGCTAGAATTAAAGTCGTTTGTGACCATGTGTGACCTGTATCCGCCATCGGAGATACAGTCCCCAAACTAGTTCCGATGCCAGAGCTCTTTGTATATAGGTCACTTTTATTTTAATAAAGGTTATTATTTATTTATTTTTAAATATTCTTTGTCTGTATCCGGTTATTAACATGTTCGCGAACCTAGTCCAAGAGAACAGTATTGGTCGGATGGTGAAGTGCGTTTGTTTGCAAGAATTTGCAGACAATTCTGCAGATGTTCAGTATGGCAGCCTTCTGTAACGCTATATATGTTTGTAGAGATAATTCTATTGCTATTATTATTACTTACTTATTTAGCTCACGCCTTGTTCCCACTGGGGTAGGCAGAAACCACTTTCGCTTCGACCACATCCATTACTCCCCTCATGCATGCACGTCGGTTGAGGGTGCTCCTCATCTGACCCTTTCTCAGCTTCCTAGGGCGCCGCTTCCGACACTGCCATCCACTTCCGCACAATAGGTCTTTTTAGTTAATCTCCTTTCATCCATCCTTTATTCCTGCTATTATTATTATTATAGAATACTTGATGTTTCTTTCTGATACTGAAGAGAACAAAGTCCTTGGAGGTCCATTGTTTCTGTCTATCCTTGTGACGAGTGGCGTAACTATGGAACGGCGAAGTTCTGGGGGTCCCTCCAGAGCTAGAATTTAAATCTAGATTTCAGTCTAGGAATCTTATATTACGCTGATGTAGGTACTTATTCATAGTTTTAAGAATTATAGTAATAGGAGTTAATGGAATAAATAATAGAAAATAGTTTACTGGCGTTGAGTTAGTCTTGTATTGCGTACTAGAGGAGTAGATATTTCTGTTGACAGCGACTCAAATTATCTGGTATATAGGAAGATGTATTTCCTCGAAAAGGGCTCGAAATTTTTCTTAGTTCCAGACCCTCAACTGCGTAGCCATGCAAGTGCTTGGAGATCCATTGTCTCTGCCTATCCTTGTAAGATTAAAAATGACAAACGACTAGTAAATAAGTATTAGGTTGTATAGTTTATTAAAGTGGTAGGCAGAGAAATTTTCTAATAATAATTAGTCAGTCCTAGAGCAGTATGAGTTCCACCAATTCCATTTTGGCAATAACGAGAGGGGGGTGTGCATTGTCAACCTGGACGGTGCACATTCGTCTCCGCTCAAACCGGCATGGCGGAGGTGACTAACATCTTCTAGCTTAATCGATGTGTAGTCACATATTGGGCTGGGCTACTGTGAAAAGAGTCATTGGAAGATCCGTTGCCTCTACCTTTGATAATAGCGTGAGAAATAGCAATAATTTAAATTAATCGTTTTATATAAGAGGGGTAGGCAGACTAGCGATAGATATTAGCTCGGTATGCCGTCCTACGAACACTCGTGAAGTGAATGCAACATTTTGGGATCTGTTTTGGAAGTAGACAGGTATAACGAGAGGACTGTCAACTCAATGGTGTACATTTGTCTTCATATGCCGGCATAGTGGAGGCGACTGCTGCCTACAGAAATTTCACTGTAGGAACACTTGTATTAATGAACTGCACTCTACCTTTTAACGTGTTGAGCTACAATTTAAAAAAAAACAATAAAATATAATGGTACCGACCATTATATTTTAATATTATTTTGAAATAAATAAAGACCCGTGTTCGAACCTCGCTAATTCTGACCGGTACCAATGTAACTTTGTTATATGTACTTTGGTCGCTCAGTGCCTATAGCCACTATTAAAGAGTGGTAGGCAGACTGATGATGGTTATTAGTCCAGTCTGCCGTCCTGGGGTAGTACCACCACTTTCGAATGTAACACCCGTGAACTGTCCGTAGAGATTTATCTGTAGTAGCAGTTGTTTCCGTCCATGGACCGCACTCTAGCTTTACATCAGGCGGAGTGTTGTCTTATGGTGAGCTATAATTTAAAAAAAAACTTGCATTTTTTTTGTAATTTGATTTACTTTATAAAATTAATATCCTAATAAATATATTATTTTAATAATAGGCTTGCTATGTGTCTCCGCTCTGCTCCGCTGGTGTTAGTCTAGACTGTGGTCCATAAGCGGAAAAAAAGTGACTCAGTCACCTCCGCTATACCGATTTGAGAAAATAAATGTACACCATCTATTGACAGGGCACAGCTAATGGTGAAAGAATTCGATTGAGTAGTATTTTTTTATTGTAGCTCGGCATGTGACAACACTCCGCCTGATGTAAAGCTAGAGTGCGGTCCATGAATGGATACAACTGCTACTACAGAGAAACCTGTGCGGGCAGCAGTCGCCTCCACTATGCCGGCTTGAGGAGACGAGCATGTGCCATCTAGATTGACAGTGCACACTCCTCTCGCTATACCTGGCTACTTTCAAACTATTCCCGAACTATTATTTATTCAGAAAACTCCACAAGCTTTGGTAGGGAATATTTGACCTGTTTTTTTTTAAATAATAAATAGAGATAAATATATAATATATTTTACGTAAATATATGTAACAGAGTAGGTACCTACGTTTCTTTCGATAGGTATTAAATAGTTTTTCATGGGTGGGGCTTTTCTTTTCAATCCGTTTTCTTTCTAGGGTTAAGCTAGAAGCTAGAAGTACGAGCTAGAAGAATTTGGTCATATTTTTTTCAAATTAACCCTAGACCTATACATTTTTTTAAGGAAAATAAATTACACTAAACTATTTTCAGCTTACAAACTGAAACCCTGTGGAATTTAGGGTCGTGGAATACTACAAACTTATCCCCGTAGAACTTAGATAAAGCTATTATATTTTATGAATTTATCTATGCAGATTTTGTTGAGATAGGTTAGTAGTCAAAAATTTTACAATAACTTACTTTTAAAATTAAAATGTACATGATTATGTTTGGTGATTCAAATGATGCTAGGCGATTCTAATATGAGCGTTTTAATTGAGATTTTTTTGTTAGGTATTTTGTAGAAATGAGCTTACCTACAGGGGCGTCTGATGATGTCTCATTTAGGCATAACACTGTTCGCGAGGTCGATATTACAAGGTTAGAACGACGCCGCTTGCCCGCCATTTCGAGTCCGCCAGTCGCGCGCGCAGTACCGCTCCCACACCATAGACCACCATCGAATTCCCCTAACGTCCACGACCCGCACCCTCGGGACACCCCCTGTCATACATCACCGATACCGTCGCTTCCCGTCGCCGCACTCGTATCGCCTTTCAACTGCATTTCCTGTCTTCCCTCTTTCTTCTTTTCATAAAGACGTCCCTCTTTCATTCACAATAAATACCACAGCCGGCCTTCAGGCGTCCGACGTGATTCTATCGGGAAAACAATCGTATCTTATCTATCTACCTGCGCATTCTATATGTACGACACTCTGTTCCGATCCTCAGCAAACGTGGTGGTGTGAAGCCGGAGCGGAGATCCCTATCCCTTATCAGGATTTCAATCCCCCGATATCGGTCGAGCAAATTATCTATTTTGGCGAATTATCGAGCCACACGCGGGTCGGCGCGAGCGCGGCATCTTCGTCAACATGTTAGGCCTAAATCTGCAGAGACCGCGCGGCCGCGTACTTTATTCGCACACATTTCGCCTAAATTAATCGAATAAGATTCTTATAGGCCAATTTAAATAACTCCCCATTATCATTCTCTGAACATTTTTGTACATAATTAACGAAGAATTTTTGTATTAATTAATTTAAAAGTATGTTTTACCGCCGTTTTTGTGATGTGAGAGCGCTCGGACTAGAGACTGTTTTACATCGTGTTTTATAATAATAAAATTGAAGAAATTAACTACAAACTATTCAAGAGAGGTAAGAAAAGAACTTATTTACATTTTACTAACATATTTTTAAGGAATTTTATGCATTTAAAGCGATTTAATGTCGGCTAATGTTTCAGTTAGCTTTCGCCACTTGTGTGTCTTTAATACCTTTAATATTGACACTTATTCATTCTCTTTTACGCTATTTTGCATTATTCTTTATATATTGAAGTTAATCTATCACTTATTTTATATATAATTACTTTAATTTTAATTTTAAACAGAAAAAATAGCTCATTTTACAATCTTACACCATTTCTACAATATAGGTCTTTCTCGACTATTTTTGCGACCTATACAAATATTTCCTATAACCCGAAATATTCAAAATGACATAAACTTCTGAGTATAATCTTTAAAAATACGAAAATCGTCTTTAAAACTCCTTAAAAACATAATAATACCTAATTATTTTAACACTATTCTGTACCTATAGAACGGACCCGATAAATATCATATTATTCAAATACTATTTAGGCAAAAGCTATTTATTTACGTAAAAAATAAATTATACTTTAATATTAAATATATTTTAGTAAATAAAAAATAAATTAAGCTAAACTTTTGTTCAGAATAGTAATTTTGTTACGCGCGTCGGAAGAGGAATATTTCCTTATTCAACGTTAAATACGATAGGTATTACAAAAAAATATATATTAAATAAATTAGAATATAATACCCACTACATAAATATTTAACAGCAGTTAAATAAATCTATTTAGTTATTAATCTGAAAATAAAATCACTTTTAGTGTCTACCTAAATGTACATCTAAACTTCTCTCCATCTTTCTTGTTTTATTTCCATTAAGTTTATTCACATATTTTTATAAGCAATACAATTAAATAAATTTACGTGTTAAATGCTCTAAATATCTAGATTTTTATTTATAGGAGTACTTTAAGTTATGACCTGAGAAAAGAACAAACTGAAATAATAAAGGAAGGAATTTCCCTTCAGTATAATCACGCCATGAATAAATAAATATTTTAAAAAGAAATAGAATCGTAAAATACATTATTATAGGTATTTATAAATTTATAAATATTAATTACCTACTAATTTACAATTAAAGAATTACCTACCTACCAGTTATTTGCAATTTGTATGCGTTTTTTGATTCGTAAATTCTACAACAATTTTTCTTAAAATAATTTTAATCATATTATGCAATAATAAGAGCGAAATTGAGGTAAAAAATACAAAAATAATTATTTACATTACGATACAAAGATTTATGGCAGGCAAACTGATGATGGTTATTAGTCCAGTCTGCCGTCCTGGGGTAGTACCACCACTTTCAAGTGATAGTTCGGTGCATATTCGTCTTCTGAAGTCGGTATAGCGGAGGGAACTAGCTCAACTTCAGGTGGAGTGTGGTCACATGTCGAGCTAAATATTTTATTTTTCTTTAAATTTTTAATTAAGTAAGAAATTTATGGTCAAAGTGGTCCACACTATTTTAGCCTCGCAGTGATGAAAATTTGGCCTAAAAACAAAAAAAACCCACGTCGTATTTCATAATCTATTCTAATAATTAGATGTATATCTTAAGAATTTTTTTTTTGTTCGCCTATTTTTGCTTTTCCCCCTAATGAGCCCGCAGTAAAAATTTCTTAAAAAAGTGCCTGCTTTACACGGATCATTATCAAAGTTGGTGTTTTGGAACTTCGCCCAAAAATTTTCTTGCTTTGTTGCTACGATATCATCGATCGGTCCGAACAGTGCATTGCGATGGCGACTTGAACGCTACATACATATATTTTGATAAGAAAATTTTACTTCAGTGAAAAATAAATTAAACAAAAAGAAAAAACAACCCAGAACTATGGATATAATATTAATTCCTTTTTATTTATTAGACTTATTAATTTATTAATTATAATTATTGTAATTTCGTTAATTAATTTGTATAACAGAAGTATTTTAATGTAAAAAAAAGTTTAGATAATACTATTACCACCGCTTTCAAGTGTAAAGTGTGCCCTATCATTTGGTTGGCTTGAATGCGTCTCCTTAAGCCGGCATAGCGGAGGCTATTCTGTCCGTAGTAGCAGTTGTTTCAGGGGAGTGCTGTCAATGTGCCGAGCTACAAGATAGACTGTAAAAAATACGTTTTTAAAGTTAAAATTATCTTAATTCTACTAGACAGTATTAAAGAATGGTAGGCAGACTAATGATTGTTATTAGTCCAGTCTGCCGTCCTGGGGTAGTACGACTACTTTCAAATGTAACACTCGTAAAGTGACCTTGACGCGTCGGCACCAATTGGAACCTGGAAGAATTTAGCGAGGTTTGAACACGGACCTCAACGATCGTGCGTTCTCGCGTCCTACCGCTAGACCACGGCCGCTTCCTTAAATGCTTAAGATCGTATTAGACTACTTTATTAAGTTTATCAATTCGGAACTGAATTACCATCCCTTAATCGGAACTATGCTTTGGTTTGCCATAACCTATTTTAAGAGAAATCACAAAGGAGATCTTTGTTTGTGGGCTCCTAATGTTATTATGTTACACATAAAAATAACTGATAACTAATAATTATTATGATTTTTGACGTATTTCTCATTTTTCCGGTTAGACATGATAAAACTGATAATACCGTTATAGTGCTGAGATTATGAGGACTAAATCGACATATATTTTATTAGTAAATGTTACAATTTAGGTTTGTGTCTTTAGACAAAGAAAATTGTCCCCTTTATCGATTAACTTTCATATAATGATACCTACATTATAAATGTATGTCCTCGAATCACGGCTAAATGGTGGATATACATTATGGCTTGAGTCAGACGACTCGTTTAGTCAGGGGTGTTATGGATTTTTTTTATTTTTTGGAATGAAAACACAGCTATTTAAACCCATTTACATTCTCTAGGGATAAAACGAGAACGCAATACTAATTATAGAAATACGAAGTTTCTGATAACAGTTAAGCAGTAAAATAAGGGTTTAGATATGTCCCAAATCAAATTTAATTATATGACGAAAAAGGAGCCCCCGTGCGAGCGGTTCTCTAGTCGTCAATGCTCATGGACCTCCACTGCGTTTACCATCAGACCAGTCGAGGTCACATGTCGTGCCAAAATAAAAAAAAAAATAGAAAAAAAAAACGGGCTAAAACAACTTTTTTTTTCTATTCACCCAAATTTCGTTCAGGCAAATGCTAAATTTGACTCAGGCAATTGGGAAAATATTTCCACCTTTACAAATGACTAGTATTTTAATTAAAACACTACTTATTCTAAAACTCTTTAACAAATTATTATTTCGATATAAATATTAGTAAATAATCATAATTTGCTTAGTATTTGTGTAACTAACGACGCATTTTAAACCCTAGATGATTATTTTTTCTTTTTCTGGTTTCATTCTGAATATTTATTTCCAAGTCCAAGTACCTAGTATTTTATCAAAATGACTACTTATTTTAAACGGCTGCGACATTCGCCTAGTTAGCGTATCTAGATTCTAGACAAGACCGATAGGATTTGAAGATAGGAACTTTTATTTGCATGTGCCTTTTTAGCAAGAGTTCTGTAAAAGAACTGCTAATTGGAGTGTCTGGCTGCCACGCAACGTATTACCGTCATGATAATAGTCATAATTAACAAACGCACACTAATAAAAATAAATTTATGTATTGTGTATTTTAAGAACATATTATAGATAGCGACATTTTAATTTTATTATTAACTGTATGCGTTTCCTTCCCTAAGGAATCATTTATCCAGTGAACCAATTAACAAGGTTCACGCAAAAATAATACTAAATGTCGAAAATAATAAAATGCATAAAATCGTATAGTAAAGAGATAGACTGTATCTTAGGGAAGGTCATAGACTACCTTATGTCTAAAAAAAACTGAAGAGTTTGTATGGGAAATTTTTTGTAAGAAATAAATAATTTGTTACAGCGTTTCTGAAAACTCGTCCTTCATGGGGATGAAATAAGGTATAAAACCCGTAATTTCTTAACTTAAACACATGGTAATATTAAAAAGAATAATAAAAATAAATATACGCAAACGAGTAAGGAACATTTTGTTTGTATTAATTAGACTATTATTAATTATTTAATATACATAATTACAAGTAACCAGTATAAGCTGAACATGGAAAATAACCTTATAAAGCAAACAGTGTACTTTGTTGGATTATACATATGTTTGTAGGTTGTACCTATATATACATCATTTCTATTGGTACCCGGAACTTAACCAATTAAATGTAATCTATTGAAATAGTAAACAATTTTACTATTTACTATTACAACTTTTATTATACTACGAATGATATGAATTAAACATAAAGGGTGATTGTTTATTATGTCAATAAACCTGTCCCGAACAAGGTCAGAAAGCTTGAGAATTTTGAATACAGCTCCAGTTCCCGTTGCCCTTCATTCGAACCCTAGGGACTCTAAGGATCTCACTTGAGAACTTTTATTATGTAAAAATTACTTCTACGATTATATTATGAGTATCTGATTGATATTTAATTTTAATTTAATAACTCAATTAGTTTATAATAAAGAATATTTAATTACTAATATTATAGATATGAAGGTATGTTTGTTTGTTATACTGAAACGGCTGCCTCGATGAAGTTTAACATGGAAGTTGATTATGCATATTGTTTTAAATTATTATTTATTAAGAAAGCACGTATTTAATCAATATGACTGAAAACAGTTTTTTAATAGATTAAGGATGAAATGTTAATTAGGGTATACAAAGTTGTGGCAATATTTAGCCACAATCAATCTCTAAATGAAAAATACAATACGATACAATTGTCACGCCTTTTTCGCACAGGGATAGGCAGAGACAACGGAACGCCACTTACCACGATCCTGACACAACACCCTCGCTTCCTTCACATCCACAATTCTCTTCATGCACGCCCGACGGTTATGGGCACTAGGCAGCCCAGCTTTCATGAGGATGTCTCCTATTTGATCGGAAAACACCCTTCTGGGTCTGCCTTGTTTAACGTATCAGATTTATATATTCCTTTCGTCAATCTCCTTTCATTCGTGCCCAAACCATCCAAGTATTTATTGCCAATAAATGAAAATATTATATATTTATTATATAAGTATCATAAAATTTGTCTTATATATATTTAAAATAAAATAATTATGCAATAGGTAATAAAAATGCATAAGTCGAGGGTTCCCCGTCCCTTATTTAGTGGTACTTTTCTATTAGTAAATAGATAGGGAAATAGTAATGTTGTCTATGATAGGCCTAGAAGAATCGCAGTTTCGCCCTATCTATGTATGATATTTAAATTTGTTATAAAATATAACGCTTTATTATTTGCAGCCCTTTTATTAATAATTTGAATTATAATGACATTCGAATCATAACAAAATCATGGGAAAGACCTTGGTTTATATTTTCTAACGAGGGTCTTCACACATGATAACACTACAACAGGTTTTTTGAAGAAAGTTTTTTTCTTAAATGCTTAGAAACGTTTTATTTTTGCAAAGTTAAATCATTATTCATATCATGGGGTCCTTTTAACCCTTCTTGTGCTATCCGGTTGTCTTATAAATTATACTAAATCTAATAAAAGATTTTAGCATTTCTATTAAGGATTTATCTTTTGAATTTATGTGAACTGTAATGTCAATTGTGAAGGTTAAAATCCGAGTTTGCTGAGGCTCATAACAACAAAATAGCGAGCTCAGATTTCCTTAGTTAATAGTTATTAATTATAAAAATAAATCAACATCTCTAATCAGTACAAATAGAGTTTTAAAATTCACCCGTCAAATATTCTTCTATAAATATCTTCTTATTGTCAGGTGAATGAACCAGGTACTGAACTTAAAATTTCAGGATAATTTAAATAAAATAGCACGTTATCTTTATTGATAATGGTTTACAGCTATGATTCTCAAAGTGGTCTATATCACCTCTAGGGGTCGACGACGATAGCCTGCAAAGATCCATGTCAGTGAAAAAAAAATGGGGGTCCAAGATTGCAGATCATATTTGATCAATCGTGACAATGACATTTTAAGAGTGGTAGGCAGACTGATGGTTTTAACACAAACCACAAATTCTCAAGCATTTAGTGGCTTGTGATAAAAATTTGTTTTCAAAGTCAATTTAGTTAACAGTTGTGTTCATATCTATTTTATAAATACATATATTATATTTATTAAACCGCGAAACCAGCCCTTATATTAGCGACACTAAAATATATACTCTTGTCTTTTATCGATAGATATTTATAATTTTGTAGACACTTTTTTTAACGTCTACCAAACTCAAGGGCAATAAAAAAATACGGACAGACTTGGCTGAAGACATTAAAATTCAATTTTGACACGTAATCTTAAGACTGATGAGGTTGAATTTAATATTTTACGTACCTAAGTCAAGGATTCCGCTCTCAGTCTGTCTGACAAATGGAAATGGACGACAATAATTTATTTATATATCTTTTTATTATTATTTTCTATTGAACCAGGCGACGCAGCTTTTATTATTGAGTTACTTCAAAATGATTTCAATAATAGAGTATACTTCAGGTTAAAAAAGGATTCGGATCAGTTCGGAAGTAGTCAGGTATTACTGTTAAATCTATAGTACGGTATATAGCGGAGGGAAGCCTGCAAATATTTCTCTGTGCTACGCTTGTTTCAGTTCATGAACCGCACTCTAGCTTAATATATGGCTGAGTGTAGAGCTATTGAAGGAAAAATTAAGTTAATTAATATTTGTTTTTGAACCTATAATTACGAATAATGACAGTGAATTTTATATTATATTTGAGCACAATGCAAATATCCTTGAAATAATATTATGAATAGAACTTATTTACTTAGAGCAGTCGGTCGAGGCGGCGGGGTGTGTTGTTGCATGTAAGCCGATTTGTTTAAATATTACTTTTGTATTTTGATCTTTTTTAGCATGCAATATTCGTCTCCCTTATACTGTCACTGCAGAACCGATACAATAAGTATTCCTTAACAAAACACATCACAACTTCATTTGTAAAATGTAGTACGATTTTTTTAAGGGATGTATAGGCGTGACAATTGTATACATTGGATTGGATATAGGTATACATTTTTAAGGTTAGCTAGCTAGCTGACAGTGCCCAGAGCTGGCCGAGCTTATCTAGCAGCAATAGCAGTCATTCGTATTATATGATCGATACGAATTCAATAACCCTTGTATCAAAGTTCATTAAAACCCAACAGATGAGAATTTAAATAAAAATGTGGTAGTGCACAGCGTAAACACACATTGCAACAACATTATTTAGTATTAATTGCAACCCAATACCACATTAACTCCATTATTCTATAAAATCAATGGAAAAGGCAAATGACCGACAAATATTTTGTTCGTTTGCAACAATTTGGACCAATATAATATACAAATACAGAATAACCCTATCGTTTAATCGTACGACGACCGTAAGGTAACACCAATCGAAGGATGACTTACAGGTGAAGACATATACCAGGGTCCCATGACGTACTGTCGTATGTGTCACTTTACAAATGTTACACTAAACAAACTATTTTTTTACATAATAATATAACCCTTGTTATAAGAAATGTTGTGGACGAAAAGCGTAACTTTGAAAGTGGCAATCTCGGTCTGTCGAAGCCGTTCAAAATTTTCTATACATAGATTTTTATTTTTTATTTTTATCCATTTCTGGCACATCTTTAAACACTATGAATTACGACAAATATTATTTTAACAGCTGAAATGTTTAATGATTTCATTGATTATGAAAAAAAGCCTTGCATGGAACGGGAAGACAGCGATACTGAAAGTAATTTCACGCGCCACTCAGTTCGGATAGATAATAAAAGGTGTCTGTCTTGTCTTTGGTAACACATTGAGCACAAACTTGCTAATCTAATACATCAATGACTTTTTACTGTAGTTCGACATGTGACAACACTCCGCCAGATGTAAAGACCGCATTCTAGGGTCCATGAACGGAATCAACTGCTATCACAGAGAAATTTCTACAGGCAGTAGTCGCTTCCACTATGCCGGCTTGAGGAGACGAGTTAGCTCCATCCAGAGACAGTTCACACTCCTCTCGTTATACCTGGCTTACAACGTCATTTCACGGGTGTTACTCATACATTCGTAAGTGGTGGTACTACCCCAGGACGACAGCCTAGGCTAATAACCATAATCTGCATACCGCTCTTTAATTGGCACTAGCTCCCAAAGTACACAGTTACATTGGTACCGAGCAAAAAGTGAGGTTAGTATCATATCACGTATCATAAATCGTGAGTTCACGAGTTCTACCGTTAAACCACGGCAGCTCTAGATTTTTACTTTCTTTTATTTTCTAGACGATTTTAACGAGAATTTTATGATCTTTAATTATTTTTATATTCTTAGGTATTGATAATATTGGTGGATTAATAGTGGTTAAAGCAAGCAGCAGTCTGGGATAGTACCACCACTGAGGAAGAGTGTACCCTGTCAATAGATAAAGTACCTCATCTCCTCAGACGTTTCTTTGTGGAAACAGTTTAATATCAATATTATAGTCACATGTAGTGCTACTATTATCAAAAAATGTTGCGAAAGAGCTTAATATAAGAGTAAAGGCTGCATCACTTTACTGTAGTTGAGTTTGACTTGACTGGAAGTCGACTTGACTGTTTTGTGGGTGATCCACAATATTGAATTGATGTAAATATTAACTTTAACACTGGCATATCGTAAAAAAAATTTTTTTTTAAATATATGATTACACTATCATTTGTTATTAATTGCAAAGTTGTAAAAAGCACTTATTAGTAATAACATCTGTATCGGAGTTAGGTATATATGAAAATTGTTTATGTAAAGATAAAATTATATGATTTGTAATTATGTTATTAAATTGATAACCGTACATGTTAAATGTGATGTAAAAACCTAAAGATTACTTTTTATCTGAGTTAGGTATAATGTGGGAAGGTCAATGACTTGACTGTGATGATCTAAAAATGGTGTGCACGAGACAATCATGACACATTTGTGTATTTATATCAAAGCAATTTACGTCATACGCCTTATACAATATTATATTTAATTTAAGGTAGTTAAAGGCTTGGAAAACATATTATTACTATCTGAGGTGGCGGCCTTCGCTTAGGGAGTTCGAGCTTTCATACCTTACATCTTCAAAATCACGTCCTTCAGGTAAAAACCTGAACATTCTCCTATCCCCCAGTCAGTGCCGGATTTCAGCATAGGCAACATAGGCAGTTGCCTATGGGCCGCCACCACACCACAAAAAAAATAGAATTAATTAAATCGATAAAGACTCAGTAGAAATAAAAAAAATACTGAGTTTTGTTTTAAATTTTGTGTTAGCCAACTTATTTAGTTGCTCTCTTCTTTACATTGACCTTAATAGAAACTTTCAACAGTACCACAAACGATTTGAGGGCCTCCACAACATGCTCTGCCTATGGGCCGCCGAAGTCTAAATCCGGCGCTGCCCCCAGTATACAGTAGCATCTTAGATTGACTGTGCACACTCCGCTCGTTATACCTACCTGGGTCACTTCACGGGTGTTACATTCGAAAGTGGTGGTACTACCCCAGGACGGCAGACTGGACAAATAACCACCATCAGTCTGCCTACCACACTGCACCACGACTGCTCTTAAAACTAAATATTTAACAAATCTACTTCAAATAAATACAAATACAAAAAAAAATACAAACAAATACATAGGTATACCGATGTTTATACTCATAGGTAGGTTTTAATAGATAGTCGTCTATTTACAAAAAAAAATGGAGACCCTTACAAAACCTGTTTTATATACGTATCATCCTATCCTAGTCAAGCTTGTATAGATAACATGCATTCATAGATAAAATACCTAATCGTATACGTATCGTACGTTAGGGTCGAGGTCCTGAATCCCCACTCGAAAAAAAGGGCGCTCCAATGAGGGAGCTTCGTTGTTCTGTTTGATTTTGATTTATTTTTGACAGGCGAACTCCTTTTTTTGTTGGAGGGATAATGTAAGCGGGGGCGAGTTCGTTTTTTTTCTATTTTGAACATTGTATTACGTCGACGAAACGAATATAACGAGGACGTATTTAAATTTTGCATTGTCTGTGTTTGTACTGTTTCATCAGAGGTCCACATTATGTAGTTCTTTTAACAAATCGGATTATTGATTGGATTATTTGAAAAAGTAGCTTTATATGGATTTTTTTAGGAGCTCGACAGTTGCCACACTTAGCTTGATGCTAAGCTTGAGCGGGGTCCATGAGTTGAAAATAGTTAAAACAGTCACCTCCGCTATACTGGCTCAAGGAGGTATATGAGTGCCATCCTCACCTCAACGCACAAGGCTCTCATTATACCCGGCTACTATTATATTTTTGTCTTTTAGTTAATCTTTTTGGTTAATTATTAAATAAAGGTTGTCCTATAATTTAAGTAAAATTTGAATTTTGTGCCATTTGATGGTACAGTGTTGGATTCGTTAAGCCAACAAAGCTGTGGTGGCTATTAATCCGGCGTCCATATATAACCCTAATCTGTATACTCTATGAATCCATAAAAAAATTTAAAGTTTTTTTTCTTTTATTTTGACACGACATGTGACCTAGACTAGCCTGATGGTAAGCGCAGCGGAGGTCCATGCACACTGACGACTGGAGAACCGCTAATACGGTGGCTCCAGTCGCCATTACTATGCCGGCCAGAGAAGGTGTTTTTTCACACTCCGCTTGAAGGATCCGAGGTGAAAGGACTGGGAGAACACATGGCAGGGCAAACCAATCCACTTGTCAATTGTCCGAGACAAAAAGGACACCTTTCGTCCGGCCACCGATTCGGTCGACAAAACGTGGATGCTTCCCCTCTCAGTGCGGGTGTTACGGGAATGGAAGGACGAAGTAGGAATAAGGTTAAAGAGCTTCTAATTGACAATCTGAATTTTCTATTAAAATTACATTTGGTGTAAATTATGGGACATCCTTTAGTTTAGTAAGTGATTGTGTGGATAAGATTCAAATCGTAAAAATCTTTTGAAAATATTTCAATAAATGTTATTATTATTATTATATTATATTAACGTATCATTTAAAAAATGTCTTTTTAGATGTACAATAAAGGATGTTCAAAATTATTACGTAGTTATCTGCATAGTCCCACAAAGCCCCAAGGATGACACCTGACGTACGACCTGTCCAATAAAAAGTAAATTAAGGGGTTACATTGCATATCTATAGCATAAAATATAATCCTACAACAGACAAAAGTGCAACGGAAATTGCATCGCGTGTTTAAACCAAATGTGACAATAAATGACACCACATGTATTGGGACAACGAAATGTTTAAAAAACATATTGTGTAAATAAAAAAAACTTCATTCTCATTACCATAACCAGAATGCAAACTGGTGCATTATGATAAAGGTGACCAAAAAAATTTGTCATACAGACATTTACATATAAACATTTTTGGATATATTTATGAGCGGCCGTGGTCTAGCGGTAAGCGTGAACTCACGATCAATGAGACCCGTGTTCGAACTTCACTAATTCTATACCCAATGTAACTTTGTTATATGTACGCTCAGTGCCTATAGGCACTATTATAATATGGTTGGCAGACTGATGATGGCTGTTAACCCAGTCGACCATTCTGGGGTAGTACCACCACTTTCGAATGTAACACCCGTGAAGTGACCTTGTCGTGTTTCGGAAGCAGTTTGAAAGTAGTCTGATATAGCGAGAGGAGTGTGCACTGTTAGATGGTCTATACTCCTCAGGCCAGCATAGCGGAGGTGACTACTGCCCATAAAGATATCTTTGTAGCATCAGGACCGCATTCTAGCTTTACATCAGCCAGTGTAGTCATATGCCGAGCTACAATTTAAAAAAAAATTATACATTTTTAAATGCAGTTGACCTCTTAAAGACTGGCTTTGTTATTTTTTTATTATATAAAACTTAATATAAATCTAATTGAAGAATACTAGAAAAAAAAAGGATGGAATATTATAAAAGTGTGAAGATGCTTATTAGCCCAGTCTGCCGTCTCGGAGTAGCACCACGCACGAAGTACGAGAGGAAGATCTATCAGTAGATTGTGCCGGCATAGCGAAGGTGAATGGTACATGATATATATTTGGTATATAAATTAACAATCAAATTCATACCTTACCAAACAGTAACTGGCCACCAACTATCACCTCAATAAGGTATCGGTTGCGCCCAACAAATTAAATAAAGTGCTCGACCTGTTTGGCATTATTCCCAGATAAGAGCGGCCGTGGTCTAGCGGTAAGACGCGTGAACTCACGATCGATGAGACCCGTGTTCGAACCTCGCTAAAGACCGGTACCAATGTAACTTTGTTATACGTACTTTGGTCGTTCATTAAAGAGTGGTAGGCAGACTGATGATGTTATTAGTCCAGTCTGCCGTCCTGGGGTTGTACCACCACTTTCGAATGTAACACCCGTGAAGTGACCTTGTCGCGTTTCGGGAATAAATTGAAAGTAGCCAGGTATAGCGAGAGGAGTGTGCACTGTCAATCTAGATGGTACATGCTCGTCTCCTCAAGCCGGCATAGTGGAGGCGAGTGCAGCCGTATAGAGTTCTCTGTGGTAGCCGTTGTTTCCATTCATGGACCGCACTCTAGCTTCACATCAGGCGGAGTGTTGTCACATGTCGAGCTACAATTAAAAAAAAAATCTTTTTAATTGTTATATTGATAGATAAAAATAATTTATCCATAGTATTGCATACATAATATGAAGAGAAGAGATAAACACTATTTTAATCTAATTTTAGATTTTTGGCATAGGTATGCTAGATTCGTTTTATCATTAAAATTATGATGAAAATTGAATAGATACATTGTAGATCTTAAACCCGTCCTACGCTACTGTCGGATTGTCTAAACTATACAACCATTGGCAGTTTTTTCAATTAAATTTTAGCCAATAGGTATTAAATATGACTAATGATGACTAATGATTATTACCCGGACTGTCGTCCTGGGGTAGTACTACTACTTTTAAATATAACACCGTGAAGTGACCTTGTCTTCGGGAACAGTTTAGAAGTAGCAAAATAACGGAAGCAGTGGGCACTATCAACTTGGATGGTGTTTTATCTCCTCAAGCCGTCATGGAGGAGGAAACTGCTGTCCGGAGAGATTTCTCTGTAGTAGCAGTTGTTTCCGTTCATGGACCACACTCTAGCTATATTTTTATTTTATTTATTAAATTAAACACATAAAACGGCATGCAAGCATATACATGCCAAAATAGGAATACAGTTAGAGTTTGGGCTGGGTTGCATGCCAATGGATTGGTTACAATACAATACAATTAGTACAAATTTTATGCAGTTATCTCAACATTTTCATATATATACAGTGTAATTAAGCAGTTTTACCAACATTGTCATACGTTAAACTATAGCTATATATCTTACAACTACATCATCTGTCTGCCTACCACTCTTTAACAGTGTCAATAGGCACCGAGCGACCAAAGTACAGATAATATAGTTGCATTGGTCCGAATTTAGCGAGGTTTGAACACTCTCTAATATCTCAGTTTGCTAACTGCTTAACAAAAGCTGTTTTCTTTTGACCCTTCATACGAATAACTATTTGTTTTGACCGGGAATCGAATCCGAGATATCCGAGAGACAGACTGGCGCCACGAACATTATGCTACGGAGGCCGTCAAATAAAACAGTTTTCTATTATGTAAGGACTTTAAATCAACGAAAATGGTAAAGTATTTTCATGATGAGGTGGGTACTGTTTAGTAGTACGCGACAAAAAGTCGCTTGGAAAGCGATTAAACGCTTTACGAATTAAACGAAAAATTATAATAAAACCGTTTGTATTAATAGTTTTTTAACAAAACAATATCCTAAACAAAATCATTTTTTCATTAATTTATTTTAATATGAACACATCGTTTACCAATCGAAAGACGCTGTTTAATTACATAACAAACAGATATAATCAATTATTAAAGAAATTATTATTAATATAACCTCAAATATTGCATCAGAAAAAGTCTAATAATCCTACAAAATGAACTTAAAACATCGATAAACTAGAAAAACAAAAATCCAGAGCTCATTGCTTTCGAATGGGCATTCTCCTTTAGAATTTATTAAACGACTCTCTTCTTCAACTGCACTGTACCACAGTCATTTATTTTTCATTCTGAACAAATCGTCTCCCTCTTTTATACCTGTAGAAAAGATTGAAAGCTTCAAACGTGCAATACCGTATGTCTCTCAGTTTGAAAGTTACCTCTAGCGTGCAACACCATTATCGAACTGTCTAATGCGATTTATAATGGAAGCTACCATTATCATTCTCTCTTTGTCTTCTTTAAATATTTATGAAAAAAAAATTCATCGCTTTATAATTAATTATTAACTTCTGTAAATTGTAAAAAAAGCTATATGGTCGCATTTTATGAATTATAACTCAGACTATTGTTTTTGTCAATGTTAAGCTAAAGTGTTGCCGGAAACTGCTACTACAGATAAATTTCTACAGATAGCTGTCGCTTCCGCTATGCCGGCCTGGGGAGAGGAATGTGCACCATCCAGATTGACAGTGCGCGCGCTCTCCTCTTATTATACCTGATTACTTTCAAACTGATCCCGAAACGCGACAATGTGTTACATTCGAAAATGTTGATATAACCATATTTTGTGAATTTTATCTTGGACTATTGTTCTTGTTAAAATGTTCGACGTCGAGTCTGTAGAATAATGTCAAAGGAAGGAAGCTGATGACGAGGATTGTGGGACTGTGTAATGTAGGAACAAGTGACAACTGTTAAACCGCAAACATCTTTTGCATTGATATTATTTTTATTTGTATTGATATACATATATATTGTTTAGTGTTTGTACTTTTTTGCTGTCCCTGAGTTGATTTTAATAGTTTAGTGGTTTTAAATGGATGGTAGGGCGCTGATCCGTGTTCACCCAGACCAAAGAACACCAGTACCCGCCGATTTATCACAAGAAGTTGACGTACGATGGCAAGCAATGGAAATGTGATGAAGTAACCTGAAGGGACAGCGTCTCCCTTCATTTAATTTCATTTCCCTTCACTTCACTTCACCTCACCGACCTTACCTCACCTCACCTTACCTCACCTTACCTCACCTTACCTCACCTTACCTCACCTTACCTCACCTCACCTCACCTTACCTCACCCCGCCACACCTCACCTCACTTCACTTCAATTAACTTTACTTCATTTCATTTAGTTGCACTAAATTTTATTTCGTTTCGTTTAATTTCATTTTACTGTTACTGAATGTTGAATGCGTTGCATGTAACCCGCTGAATTCTTTTTTAATTATTAGGTATTAATATTAAATATACCTAGCGTGCTAGCTTTAGGTACTTATTCGTCAATAGGGGCGATATGCGATTCAATTTTGTTTCTTACACATGCACTAAATTTGGGGTAAGCGTACCAATAGACGACGACAGAACAGTGTAACATTTGTAACATTGTACGTGCCCTTTAAAAGCATTATATAAATATGAAATAGTACGTTCACGCTTTGTACAAAGGCAAAACAATGAGTGCATAAACGAAAGGATTTCATGGTTTGAATCCACCAAAATTATAATACAGAAGGCTCCGCCCATTTTTTTCTCCAATGTATTAAAAGGGAATAATAAAAAGGGTTTTGATGTCTATTGTGCATTATTTTCTATGGCCTCCGGTCTTATTTAATGAATTTAATTTAATTGGATTTCGTTCTTCTGATGGTGTAGTTTTAATTACTATTTATTTATTATTCTTTTTTGTTACGAGTTGTAGGCAGACTAACGATGATATCAGCCCTGTCTACCTTCCTGGAGTAGCACCACCACTTTCTAATGCAACACCCGTAGCTGACCTGGCATAATAAAATGGTTATTAGCCCAGTCTGCCGTCCTGGGGTAGGTACCACCACTTTCGAATGTAACACCCGTGAAGTGACTTTGTCGCGTTTCGGAAATAGTTTGAAAGTAGCCAGGTATAACGAGGGGACTGTGCACTGTCAATCAGGATGGTGCATGATGGTCTCTTCAAGTCGCCATAGTGGAGGCAACTGCTGCCTGTAGAGATTTCTTTGTAGTGGCAGTTGTATCCATTCAAGGACCGTAATCTAGCTTTACATCTGGCAGAGTGTTGTCACATGCCGAGCTGCAATAAAAAAAAAAGATTCCAATACTTTTCTCAGTCAAAGATCTGCATCCCATAATTGCATTTGAATTCGCAAAGTTCATACAGAAGTCAATTAGTTAACGGTTACAAACCACTTTGCGGCACTTAACTAAATCGATTCGAATCATTCACTTATCCATTCATTCCGTCATTTAGGTTTAGGCCTCATATACGTATGTCATGGATGATGTACAATAACATTTGTAATATATTACATTTGTAACATGTGCGCACTTATTACCTGTATGTCCAGGCCACAAGCCCGATTCGGGGAGAGCAAGCAAGGGTACGTTTCACGTTTGACTATGTGTTTATAAAAGAGACGTACACGGAAGGTAGGGCTTGTAGAACAGCTCATGGCTGAGCTATTAAGCTTAATCAAACTATCTTGGTATGAGGAGGCAAGTTTTGCTCAGGTTTAGAAAAATCGTAGATCACGTATAGACAACTATCAATTTACATAAGATTTTATTACTGTGAAAAAGAATTGCACTAATGGTCAGCAGCGAATACATTTTTTATTATTATAGCTCGACATGTGACAACACTCCGCCTGATGTAATAAAGCTAGAATGCGGGCCCATGAATGGAAACAACTGCTACTACAGAGAAATCTCTACAGGCAGTAGTCGCATCCACTATGCCGGCTTGAGGAGAGGAGCATGTGCACATTCCTCTCGTTATACCTGGCTACTTTCAAACTATTCCCGAAACGCGACAAGGGTGTTACATATATTGCTGCATTGTCAATGCATAGCAAGAGAAATATCGTTTACCGGCATGCATTGCCAAAATTGTGGGGATTCCTTAAACTGCAATATATCTAAACTCGGTTCTACCATTCAGCATAAAGTATTAATATTATTTTTCACACTAAGATCGACCGAAATCGAGGCTCGATCGAAACTGTTAAATGGTTTGATAAGGAGTTTCTCTGAGAAGAGATATTTCCTCGCGCGATAGAGGGAGTTCCTCTCTCTACTTACCTCTATAGAACATAATACGTGGTAATTCATTATTTATAGGTATTGTGGCGACCTCTATTTAATAGTTTTGTTTTATAAAGTAATATGTCAGAAATATGACAAGCTCGATCTTTTGTTTTTTTAATACAGTATGAAATATATTTTTACTCGAGCAACAACATGTTTTATTTTATGTAATTGGAGTGTCTCCTATCACTCCAAAGTATGATATGCAATATTATGTATTAATTACTTAATCAAAGGACCGTGTATCATACAAGTACGAGTACTTAGGCATGTATTTATTAGTAAGCTAGTTTGAGGTAATTGGCTTTGTAACCAATATGCATTTATACATACTATTCCGGGATTATGAAAGACTATTTATACATTTCCAAAATAATTAGCAGCCTTCCCCGATTAATTGTCAATTTATTTAAGAGTATGTATACCTATATTCACAGTCGTTGTTGAGAAATTTAATTAGTCTCACACAGGGGGTCGCGATCGGCACGACAAGTGTCCCGTCAAAGAGACCCTTTTGACGTTGAAAATACTCACTTAAAGTATAAAGTAGTTGCCAATTAAACTGAGAGCAGTCGGAAATTTGTCGTAGTAAAGATCAAAAGATCTTCCGCCAACAGGCTGAATATAAAATATTAAGTTAGAGGCAAACACGCCAAATTAATGCAGGAGATTTGCATTTTATTGTATCTCTGCATTTTCTTGACGGATTATTTTAATTCTCTCCGTTTAAATATGATTTTTGTTTGAAACTGAACGTTAACCTTATATGAGAAAGATCCTATTAGTTGTTATGGGTAGAGAGAACTTCTAATTAACAATGAACTAGATTATGTAGAACATGGGGAAAGAAGGATATTCTTGAAACATTTGAAAAGATTTAAAGTTAAATATAATAAAAATACATTTTAAAAATTCAATTAGGATCATTTAGACACATAATTTAAAAAATGTATTTGGTAGGTACGTTGTTTTATTAAAACATAAAGAAATCATTTAATTAATATAAAAATTAAACGCTTTGTGATATTAAATCGTATCAAGAATAGGTCTGCAGTCGGGTAGGTTTCCTGCGCTGCGCTGAGTAGAGGTAGAACGTCTTCGCGTAGGTCAGTCACCCGCTTCGCAGAGCCGTGTGCAGGAAATCACCGTCGTCCAATTATTAAGGTCGAACTGCACGGTTAAGTTCTTTAAACTATTGCATTTTAGGAGTTAATCAAAATGTAAATTATATATCGATCTGTTTAATAAGCTAATCATGATTAATTACACTCGTAAAAAAGAATGAAATATTCTCTATGTGTTATTGTGTAAAATATAACAATAACAAACAATAACAATGTTTTATTGTTATTGCAGTTGAGTGAACGTTTTATTTGGCTGCAACGTCTTTACAAAAATCCTCGAAGAAATATAAAACACTTAATTGTTCGAACTCAGCTAATCTCACTGACAAAGTTTGTTCACACAAAGAAAGTTGGCATCGCTCCAAATTGTTTCCTTTCTGTATATGCGATGCAACTTGTTTATATTTTCAGAACGGATTTTCTTTTATTCAATACTACATCGCGTCGGTTAGCCAACAAAAATATGTACGTATTAAGCATTTATTTTCAGGAATAACTTTAAAGTTGGCAATACACTCCGACTGTATTTTAAGTTTCAAGACGCCGCGTCGTAAGCTAGCCAAAAAGCTGCGACTCTGCCGTAGCACTACTAGAACTGCACTTCTTTTAACGAATGCCTTTTGTCAAAATCTTACTTTATCTTAATTAAAATAAAAATTTAATTTAATATCACCTTTAAATAATATATCTCTAAACTTCTTACTCAATCTTTTCATGTAAATAATAATACTATAATAGAATATATTATAATAAAAACTAAATCCTAAAGTTTAAGTTTAGGCATATTATAAGGTATAACGAGGAGTATGCACTGTCAATCTACAGACAGGTACAGGCTCGTCTCCTCGAGCCGGCATAGTGGAGACGACTGCTGCCCGTAGAGATTTCTCTGTGGACCGTACTCAAGTTTTACATCAGGCGGAGTGTTGTCACATGTCGAGCTACAATAAAAAAAAATTATAGGAAATATTGATAAATGAAGTAACAAGAATATTGAGAAGGTGCGATGAAGTACAACCATATTTCCATAAAGCTCATGTCTGGGTTTTAATGAAGTTAGACAGGGCGGATCGTAGTAATAGGAAGATCTAATTGGAACTATTCAGTTTCAAAGGCGGAGTGGTTTCAATGGCTCCAGACCTGAAGTTACATTAGGGCGCAATAAGTGATGCGACTAGGAGAGCGAAATCAAATAACTACATTTTAATATATTTTTTTTATTTTTTTTATTTTGGCACGACATGTGACCTCGACTGGTCTGATGGTAAACGCAGTGAAGGTCCATGAGCATTGACGACTAGAGAACCGCTCGCACGGTGGCTCCAGTCCCCATCACTATGCCGGCCTGAGAAGGTGCTTTTTCACGCTCCGCTTGAAGGATCCAAGGTGAAAGGATTGGGAGAATACATGGGAGGGCAAGAATTATTCTACAAAACAAAAATTGCATAGGTAAAGCGAACTTTGGTTGTATTCTGCGAGTCGTTGCCTTATTCAAAAGAGTCTGAAGAATTATATAACAATGCTTCAGATGACTTAGTATTGACGAACTGTCCAAATTCAAGAGAAAGCTGGTAAAGTTCTTTGTTATGGTTGTTACGTGATCTTATTGATATTTCTAACAATATCAGTTTGAATAAATCGCGTATCTGTCGCAGATTTTGTCGCCACTCAATGTAGCCTCAGCTTAATAGTAGCAAACAAACAACATATTACTTTGCTTAATTTGGCATCGCAACCAGCCAAATAACTAACTACTGCAAGTCTCCTTGAAGGTTTTGTTCAAAGTAAATTGTTACTATTAGATTTGGATGTATAGAAACAAACTAATTTACTTATTGTTGAAATATTATACACAAATGAAACCATTAACAACTTTATTCCTTTAGCTTTACATATTAACTCTTAAATAATACTATTATCTTAATTCTTTAACAACGGGCAATTCACTTCCTTTCTACATTTTTGACAAAGATACATCATAGATCACCGACCATTCTAACAACACTTTCATGTCAGACTAAGTAACACTTTTCTACAATATAAAAATCATGCTTTCAACGCCTATGAAAACCATAGAAGTCCTGCTATTTTTCTATATTGTTGTGAGATAATGAAACACCGGTCCTAGTACATGACCCTCGTCCTGTATGGGGGTTATTCGACCAATTGCCCTTCACAAAAAAATGAATTAATAAAATATCCTCTCCCTCCTACATGTAACCCCAGTGTTCGTGACACATTTATGTGACTGTTAGGACAGGAATGAAGTGTTAATATCCCCTTCTATATAATGATGGATAAAGTGTACCCCACAGTTTGGCAAGTGCATGCTGCACTTCCAATTAAACTGCACGCGTTGCTATTAGATGGTAAGGAAACAGGTTCAATTTTTGTTGGGAAGGAAAGGAGGAAAATCATACAAAAAACGCTATTTAATATTATAAATGAAGATAAACTCCACTTCAAATACAATAATAAAATTAAGTATCATACAGATATAGCATTTAACAATTATAATTGTATTTAAGTAACAAAATCATTTATGAAGTCGACGAAATAAGCAATTCGTTTGAATAAAACATAATAATCAACATAATAGTCTATTAACATGACATCAAAAGATCCAATAAAATTTACAATAATGTAAAATAGTAGACAGCGACGATTGAACTTATTTGTTAGTAGAATACAACGGTATTAATAGCTCACATTATACAAAGCTATTGAAAACGTGTCCTTGAAAACATTTACAATTTAAAAGACGCACTCTGTTCTAAGAAAAAAAAATCTATAGGTAATACTTAGTCATTAAATAAAAAAGCGCGGGCAAATAATTAAAAACATAAAATTCGGCTTTCGATTTTAAAAAGTATTCAACTGTAGAACACAAATTCATGAACACTACTGCGAAACTTCTAAAAAACGTTGTCAAACTTTATTATTCGTTGCACATCCTTTGTGTTACAAATTTTAGCAATTAATTGCTGATTCCAGCGCTTGGCATCTATCGTAGCATTTGATGTAGTTTGTATGTACAGCGCTTTATTCGCTTAATAATGTGAATTCGCTTAGCAACAGCCTAACTCTTTCTGCACGATCCAACAAGACAACTTTTGTCTCGACTCTCTCGAAGGCTTTCGAGAGGGACACAGCGAGTTCTGAATCTTGCGATCATTACGTTAAAGGTTATATTTATATGTACACTAGAGTATAGTTATTTCACTTACTTTGAGAACCGGATTGCAGTATAATTGATAAGCGTGTGCTCTCTCTTTATGTTTTTTTTTGTCTGGCAACAGTGGGCTCCCCCAAGGAACGAGTCAGGGTCCAGTTTTGTGTTATTTTTAGGCATCGGCACCTTTCCCGGCCTTGATTATTGGTATTTTTGGTGATAGATAAGTAATGCAACTTAATTCTATCAACAATTCGCCAAATGTTACCGTTAGTTTCGGTTTTAGGTCTTTTCGAGTTTCAAAGTTACAATATCAATTGCAAGTTTAGACTTAAAAGTTCGAAGTTCACTGTTGTCATAAATTAGTTTATCACAAAGACAAACAACGTTTGACATCATAAAAGTAAATATTAATTATCGACCATTTGTTGCGAATTTAAATTATATTCTTCGCATTTGCGAATTGGTATGCTTCAAGGCATTCTTTGTGAGCGAATTTTTAGACATGGTTAAAATAGTGAATTTGTATCAAAATAATTAAAATTGTGTATTTCTATGCAGATCACCGACCTGATGGATACACGTTGAAAACTTGAAATTTAAGGATTTTTCTTGGAGTTTGGGAGGTGGGTCGGTTGTGAAATGCTTCTAATCAACGCAAATCGCCACAAGTTTATTCTTAATCAAAAAATAATACTTCGAGTCCTTTGTTTGCATGTCGTGTATGATTTTCCTGCTTTAGGGGGACTGTTTTAAAGAATGAATTCACCTGCCAAAAATGCAGGGGTTCTTTATAAAGGAAAGGGTGAAATATTCAGATGTTTTTGCATTCAGTATTCGCGGTTTCTGCTGTCCTTCAATGTAGCAGGGATTATAGGATTACCATATAATATGCGTGAACGTGCCTTATTGAGGAATCCTATCAAATGACTCGATGATGAAAGGGGAGCTCTATTTAAAACGCACGTGCTCATTATAAATTGCATTTCTTTAACTACAGCTTTTAACATTTGGTGTATTGCAGCAAACGGAGAATTAACTTGAATTATATTGAGAATTATATTATGAATCTCTAAATCAACTGCAACTTCATAACTGAATAAAACAACAGCTATGCTATCAGAGCAACAACGTCAGCACTAAATAATTTAACCAACTTTCTTGCATTTACACGTACCATGCCGTCCAAGTTACCACATTCTAGCGTCACACCTGCACGTTCCGAGTATATGGTTACTCATGCAGAACTTTGAATCAATCATGTAGCAAATATTTTCAATTGCTTCTGTTTTTGGAGATGAACTCTGGTAGAATTTGCTCATCTCATGTCATACTCATTTTTTAGTTACATTTTTTATCTTAAGGGCGACGAGCGGTTGGATACATCAAATTCTTCTTTTACAGTTAGAATTTATGCACATGATAGCCCATGAGAGAGCCCTTAATTTTCTAATGGAAATGAATAAGAAAATTTCTTAGCACGCACGGATTACCTTTATCGTGTTGCCTAGCAAATTTTGCTTCAACATATTGTTTTTATGTTCAGATGTAATAAAGATTACAATCGTCCACGCCGTTGTGAATCGAACTTGCAGTCTTGTAATTTATATAGTTTATGATTTGAGGTAGAGTTTTAAGGTGAAATTTAAAATATAAAATATATGAGTAAGTATCATACTTATTTTAGGTTACCTAAGATGAGTTTCAGAACCAAGGCCGTCTTTAACCTGTTGAAGGCCGTGGGCACTTTAAGATAATGGGACCCCCATGACTATGCCAGGAGAATATCGTATTAACAACAGCCAAAAGGAGTCGCTATTAACTACACGAAACTTAAAAATCATTCAGGGTATCACCCTTGTAGGTAGACAACCAGACAGAGCACTATCAACCTGGATAGTGCACATTCGTCTCCTCAAGCCGGTATGCAGAGATTTCTCTGTGGTAGCTGTTGTTTCCGTTCATGAACCGCACTCTAGCTTAACATCAGACGGGGGATCACATATGCCGAGCTACTATATACAAAATTGATAATAAGTACTATTGTTTTATTTTCGGAAAATAAATAAATTTATCGGCAATATCGGTTGTCGGTTGGTGAGCCGACAGGAACTAAGGGGCTCTACGATCGCGGAGCGTTAAGTGGCCAATGGAAAGGGCCTCAGAAGTACGATACGATTGCACTAAGGCAAAGGATTAATTAGTTTCTATTAACTATGTTTGACTTAAATATCTCCTAAAGTTTAGTGAGCAATTCCTATGTGATTATTTAAACCGGTCATCCGTTTATTAAAGCACAGAAGACAAATTCTATTACTAAATTATATATTAGAATGATCTATCGGTCACATTAATAAAGGTCAATGAATTTATATCGAAAAAAAAGGAAACAATAATATTTATTTTCTCACCAATCTTAAGTTACTTAGTAATTGTAATGTTTACATAATTATACAATTTATTATGTAAACATTATAAGACCTAAGTAGCTTTCGTATTGTTCGGTTTATTTTCATGTTCAAAGTTACATATTTAGCTTTACTACAACAGTTATATCGCCAATTACGTCTTAAATCAAAACAAATTAACATGTTTGACGGTATTGTTTATAAACATTGGTTTTGAACATTTGACTCAAACCGCCTGCGAGGTACTCAAAATACAAAATACCCTACAAGCAACAACTTCGAAGAAAAAGGCGAGTCTGTTACAATAAATAAAAGCTTTTTGTCTGAAAATATTGTAGGACACAAAACGTCACCATAAAAGAACGTGACGATTGGTATGGACGCGACAAGCCATACATTCGACATGTCTCTCGTAATTATCGTAGATATCGACAGAAAACAAGACGAATAAACGAATACAATATTATATAATATAGGTATATGTATATATACAAGAACCATTACACTATAAATAAGTTCTATTATTTATTTATAAGATTGATATAATAAATAAGCAGCCGTGGTCCAGCGGTGAGACGCGTGAACTCACGATCGATGAGACCGTGTTCGAACCTCACTGAAGACCGGTACTAATGTAACTTTGTTATATGTACTTTGGTCGCTCAGTGCCTATACACACTATTAAAGAGTGGTAGGCAGACTGTTGATGGTTTGTCCAGCCTGCCACCACTTTCGAATGTAACACCCGTGAAGTGACTGTCGCGTTTCGGGAATAGTTTGAAAGTAGCCAGGTATAGCGAGAGGAGTGTGCGCTGTCAATCTGGATGGTACATGCTCGTCTCCTCAAGCCGGCATAGTGGAGCGACTGCTGCCCGGACAGTTTTCTCTGTAGTAGCAGTTGTTTCCATTCATGGACCGCAGTCCAGCTTCACATCACGCGGAGTGTTGACACATGCCGAGCTACAATAAAAAAATTAAATAATAATAATAAATAAGTGCCAATTAATATTTCTATAATTTCACACTAGTTAGTATTAACGTTTTAAATTTTATTGAGACATCAAAAATATTATGAAGCAATTAGAGGCGTTTGAAATTCTAACCAATTAGGTAATATTTTAATTATCCGACCTGTAAAAATTTAGGTGTTAAATGAAACAACTGTAATATAAAAACATGATACCTAGTTAATAATTAATATAATTAGGTACTTATCTACTATAATAAATAAAAAATATATAAAAATCAACAGCGTAAAAGGTAGTAAAAAATGATACAATGATATAATTAATACTAGATTTTTTCTCGATGTTAAAGGACGAAAACTCTTAAAAAACGATATGTACATAATATTTTTCTTATAAAATGTCTCGGTTGCGGTTCAGATGTACTATATAATATCACATATTACCTATAGTCGAGTGGTTTAGCTCTGCGCTTGTGTGAGTTCGCTTGTCGCACTGCACGGGACGTAGGTCAGTACTCTTCTGTGCATACCTCGAACTGCACCACAATCGCGTCGGCAAAACCTAACTTTTTATGAAAAATATATAAATTTAAAAATTCACGGTATTAAGGTAGCTGTTATTGAGGCAAGGATTTTCTACATCGAAGGTAAGTACTTAAGGCTTTTTCAGCTATTATTTTCATTAGAAAGAGCATTTGAAACTTTTACTAAGTTTTTCCTCTTACAGTAGCCACAATTTTCTTTAACTTTAGTTATGTACTATTTACTTAGTTGTGAATTGTTTTAATAACTTTTTGTTTTCGCTAAGCGTTGCTACATTTTTTTTTGTAGGTACTAATTTAAATCCTAAGTGAAAATTAGGCTTTTATTAAAGTTTAAAATATTTATATGGGAAGTATTGAAATAAGACAACGCCTTGGCTACGTAATTATGGCGTAGGCACCTACTTCGCGATATAAGTATAATATAACGCATTCATTGAAGTGTAAGTAGTTGTAGATTACATACATACATATATACATTTATAGTTATAGATATCTACTAATAAAAAAATAATTTTTATAACGCGTAGAGTATAACCATGACCTACATTAATATGATGCGCAAATGAAGGTGCAAGGATTTCCGCAGTCTACCATTATAGGATTAACATATTTATAAATAAATTAATATTAATGTCACCTGGTATATTTAGTTTATTATTACTGGTTACTGTAGAAGCGTGGGGGGTATAACGCTTTCTCTTGAATTTTAATTAAATCGCAAGACGGTTTTAATTCGTAAAATTTTATCTGGAAAATTATTTTATCCTTTGTTTTTCATACAAAAGATTCCTTGTGGAGTCACGCCATCTTGGATTAGACGCAGTCAAACGAGTGACGTAACATCTCTAAATAACTATGAGGATTAGGTTTTCTCTCTAGATGGGTCACTTAATGTTAAAACTGTTTCCTATATAGGTGCTACCTACATTACCTTGTAGGTATATTAGTTTAAAACATCTACAAAATTGTCTGATTATACTTTGTCTCTTGTCTGCACAAATGGTACTGGTATGGTGGGCACCAATGAGGTCAGTTGCGTGTCATTAAACTTTTTCAATTGAAAATTAAAAAATATATTTAATACGAATATCTCGCAATGGATTATTAGGACCTTACCCACTATCGAGCGTTTTTATCCGAGATGTGATCGCCTCATGTTGGAGCCGCTAGAGTACGCTCCATGAGTAATTATAGGGAAATATCTGAAAGTAGCAGTCGCCTCCGCTATGCTATAGAAGAGACAATAATGTACCGACCATCCACATAACCTTTCGTTATACCCGTCTACTTCCACATTGATTCCCAAACGCGACTAACGGGTATTTAGGTACATTTGAAAATAGTGGGCTTCACTTGGACAATAGACTAGGCTAATAACCATCATTGTGCACCTATCTATATTTCATAATTAATTAAAAATCACTAAGAAAGCGTAAGCCTGAAAAGCCTGAAAATTAAACAAGTCAACTTGTTAACATTGCTTGCTTTAATATTAACAAAGATGTATTGCATGTTTTGAATAAGAGTTGGTTTTATGTTACGCAAATTGGTACTTTGCTAAAGCTTCGTTTTCTCAGTGTACTTTCTTTAGTTTTAATTATTCAATCAAAATAGCTATTATAGAACGTTAACGAGGCTACGCTTATCCTGCAGAGGTTTAATATTCCAGTGTGATGTGACCTATTTTCAGTAATGGTAGACACATAGTATCCTGTCGTGTTTGAGCTATGATTAAAACATACACCTATATATAAATATTAAACCTCCAATCAACACATCGTAAAATTCGTAGAAAAGTACCCAAATGCATCCAATAGAAAGCGTTGGACCGACGTGTTAACTAAACCCCTATTGGTCGGTTTATATCTAGCAACGACATTTAAAGATAAACCAATAGAAAAACTTTTTATTTCGTCTATGAAGAGAATGCAACCGATGCGCCGAGGCATATTTTCTAACCAATCACATATGCGCACGGACACCCGCCCTTTGCCTAAAGAAGTTTGGCAACGCAGCTAGATTAAACGATTCGTAGGGCCGCCGTACTTACGAGTTTTTCGGACAATATTCTTATTTTTCAAAGCAATCACGATTGTGCATTTCATTTTTATTGCAAGTCTCTTAAGTGCAATTTCGAAACAAAACTCATTTCGTTTTAAAATTTATCGAGGTTTCATTGGTCCAAAAATGGTATTTAAGTATTTGCCAGTACCGAGCGAGATACAATTATTGCAGACATTATCCGACTCGTCAAGGTGAATGTTGAAATTTCAATACGAGCATTACCTACATACCTCCGTTATTTTATAGTTCGCGCAATTGCTTGAACATGACCCTTGAGCCATAACGTTAAACAGCAATAGAGAATTCATTCCATTTGCACGTAAACATTAATTTCTTTTTGATTCAAAAGGTAGCCAACCAATGTCTTTCGTCACGATGAATCTATGTCTTTACTAAATATTATATAAATCAAGCTATTTAGACATGAAAAGGTAATTCATAAGAGTTATTTTTTGTAGCAGAGGGATATAACGAACTGACTATAATAGGCCTAAAGTATGGAACTTGAAGAAGCAGGTACTACTACTAAGGGTGGTTTGCACCAGAAGGCCGGTTAAAGTAACTATTACTTTTACGGCGATAACGACCGTTAAACGTTTACACTTACTCCACACGCGTTGCAATATCGTGTAAATTCATATTGTTATCGTTAAAAGGGCGGCTGATCTCGAAAAATAATAGAAAAACATATTTGGCTTCTTTTCATACATTTGACGTTAGCAACATTAGTTTGACGATTACTTTAACTTTAACCAAGCCAAGATTCTCTGGTTAAGATTAAAGTAACCGTCAAAAATGACAGGCGCGACGATGGTGCAACTCGTGTGGAGTAAATATACACCATAATGTAAACGTAACGGTTAAAGTAATAGTTAAAGTTACTTTAACCGGCCTTCTGGTGCAAACCACCCAGGGCCATCATTATTCTGCCTACACCATTCTTCAAATGTATATAGGGTATATCAGCAGTGAATTAGTCTCACATTTATCACTTTCCAACCACAAAACAATGGTTGCAATGTGGTTGATCTGTCGACCACGTCGACCACTTTTTTTAAGTAAAGTCCAGTTAGCATCTGCGACATCAACCACGCATGGCGACTGTTGTTTAAACCGACTATAATTTGTCGTTTGTCTGAGCGTTATCACGACATTCCATACTAATTTAGTAACATATGTCCACTTTTTTGGTTATCGTGTGGGCGGAAAGTGATACGTGCGAGTTGAGCTTTAAAATCATTACTTCTTTTCATTGAAGTTAAAAACGCTGTTAAATTATATAAGTTTAAAAATATAATACGATTATTGTAGACGTAGAGACCTGTAATTTGCATAAGTACCTATAGGTTAAGGTACCCGTGTTACGACTAGGGTTGCCAACATTTTCCCAACGAATTAAAATGGTTTTTTTGGATGTGACCTCGACTGGCCTGGTCGTAAGCACAGTGGAGGTCCATGAGCACAGTGGAGGTCCATGAGCACTAACGACTCGAGTATTTATAGGGCTCTTTTGAATTGTCATAATATGGAGTAAATGGCTACATTGTAAGTCGGTAATGACAAGGTGCCGATCTAACGCTTTGTCCAATTCGACTCGTAAGACTTTATATACGAGTACTCTGAGCAATGATACAATTCGATATGTATCAATATGTTTTATAGGTTGATTCATTCAGAAAACTTATAAAATGAAATGAAAATATTTAGGCATGGGTTTGCATGCACTTCCTCATCGCCAGACTTTACCATGGCTACAGAAAAACTGCTTTTTTTTATTGTAGCTCGGCATGTGACAACACTCCGCCTTATGTAAAACTAGTGTGCGGTCAATGAATAGAAACAACTGCTACTACAAAGAAACCTATGCGGGCAGCAGTCGCCTCCACTATGCCGGCTTGAGGAGACAAGTATGTACCATCTAGATTGACAGTACATACTCCGCTCGCTATACCTGACTACTTTCAAACTATTCCCGAAACACGACAAGATCACTTCACAGTTGTTACATTCGAAAGTGATACTACCCCAGGACGGCAGACTGGACAAATTACCATCATCAGTCTACCTACCACTCTTTAATAGTGCCTATAGGCACTGAGCGACCAAAGTACATATAACAAAGTTACATTGGTACTGGTTAGAATTAGCGAGGTTCGAACACGGGTCTCATCGATCGTGAGTTCACGCGCCTTACTACTAGACCACGGCCGCTCTTGCCGCTCAACTGCTTGTGGCAATGTACTCATCAATATTTTTGAGTACTATTTATTACGCACTATATAGTACCTACGCAGATCAGAAATGCAGTATCTACTATATTACAGTGTGGTTGGCAACCCTAACGCAACAGGTGTGTACGAACTTAGGTATAGTCATGAGATTCATTCGTTTACTTTTAAATAAACAAATTCAGATTCTATTATAAAGTAGGTCACGTATTTAGTTGTTATTTTTTATAAATATTTACATCGAGGTAATATTGTTCATCACGCATCACTCATTTATCAAATACTTACCTGCTTACAGCTTCAATCTACCAAGATCCTTCCTAACATAACCATTTATTTTTTTCCTCAAAACAAAACTTTAAGATACGGCAGTAGTAGACCCCAAATTGATTTGAATAACAAAAAAAACAACATATTTTTGCACCTATATTTTGGTATTATGATTTTTATATCGAAAATCTCTAACTTTTTGTGATCTTAATGAACTTTATTATTTTTTTCCTATGGTCACGTTTATAATTACTAAACTTCCATCGGAGTTTTGTAGAGAAAATTTAAACACACATTCTCTTGTTTATGAATCATTTTTGCCCACACATTTTAGGAGTTCAAGACCAACATCATGCCCGCCAAAACTTCAACGATTCTTAAATATAACAATTAGGTAATTTATCAAAATAACGCTTTGTTTTGTTTTAAAATGTCATTAAATTTGTAATGCGCGTGTTGTATTTTGTACGATATCATTTTTGATACGATTGTTTCCAATATTAATTTAAATCAGACCATTGAGTGAGTCATTTGCGGTTTTGACTCTCTGTTTAGTCATTTGTTCGGTTCCTTGTAAGTCTACAAATGTTTATAACAGAGTTTAGCTTAGCGAAGTTGAAACTGATTTATGTGAGAACGCAAGGTGATTACTAATGGAAGTACAACACTAGCTTCTATGTGCTCTCTACATTCTCGAGCGGCGCACGCGACGCTCCGAGTTAAGCAAGTCAAAGCGTCTCGATTTGTAATGTCGAATCCCTATACCCCCGTACTTCAGTAGCTCAGCACACCGCACTACATTCGGGAATGTTAAAACTGAGTTAAGCATATTGAATTTCACAGTTATGGTCGAAATGATCAACATTGTTTCAATCACAATAAACAGGATCCTGTCATCTCGTCTCGTTACCTTTCATAAAAGAAAGCTGAAATGGAATTATTATTATTATTATTATTTTTATTGTAGCTCGGCATGTGACAACACTCCGCCTGATGTAGAGCTAGAGTGCGGTCCATGAATGGAAACAATTGCTACTACAGAGAAACCTGTGCGGGTAGAAGTCACCTCCACTATGCCGGCTTGAGGAGACAAGCATGTACCATCTTAGATTGACAGTACACACTCCTCTCGTTATACCTGGCTACTTTCAAACTATTCCCGAAACGCGACAAAGTCACTTCACGGGTGTTACATTCGAAAGTGGTGATACTACCCCAGGACGACAGACTGGACAAAGAACCATCATCAGTCTACCTACCACTCGTACCACGCGTTAGTTAGCAGTTTGTACTTATAATTTGAGGTAAATATTGCGAAAGAACCATCATATTTAATCTAAGTATTATCACACATGCGGTGCAGTTATCTTTATTTACTTATTTCATTTTATAATTAATTCGGTCACTGGATACCAGCATGTATTCTCTCGCTATATAAGCAGATATACCAGTCGCGGATTTTCAATTTTTTCGTACCAGGGGGTCTACTTCAATGTGTTTCGCTCCCGATCGAATCTCATACATCATGATGTAACGTATGATTCAGCAAACAGCACTCGATTCAAATGGAAGTAACGTATTGAATGGTGAGCCTTAGAGTAGGCCCCTAAGGTATAAGCAATACTTTAGCGTCCCTCCCCTCCCTCCAGTATTTGACAATCCAATCTAGATGATAAGATGCATGCTAGATGATATATCCCTACCTATTATTAATTAAAAAAAAACACATGAAATACTATCTTGTAAGCATATGAAATTCATGGACGTAGTCCTGGGTAGATGACTTGTTTGTTAGTAGAATATAAAATTACAATGTTACAATGTATGCAAAGTCGTTTTCTGATCTATTTTATTGTTGTTCGGCATATGGCCACACTCCCACCTGATGCGGAGACGACTGTTTCCACAGGTAGTATTCACTTCTAGTATGCCGGATTGAGGAATATACACTGTCCATTTCAACAGCGTTCACTTCTCTCGGCAAGTGTTACTTTTTTTACGTGGGGGGAAATCTTTTATATCTGTCTCGCCGTCTCGGAGAAGACGACGAGGGTATGTCGGACTCCCTGGTACTCCCCAATACCGGGTATACACGACGAAAAACCTCACGGTGTCCCCCTCTACGTCATATGGTGAGGTCACGGGCACGCTTTCGCATTCATCCGCGACCTCAGCGACGCTTGGCCGGACCTTTGGCAGTCCAACCCCGGGACTACCGCTCTTGACTCGGGGCGAAGGAGATAACGCTTGGTACCCCGCTACCGCCTCCGCCCACGGGATGAAGAGTGGTATCTCACTCAGGTCTTCTCTGAAAACAAAGTGTGACCCGAAGAGAGACCCCACCTTGCTGGTTTTGGTTCGCGCCCCCGCCCGGGACCCTCTATCCACTACCTGAGGACGCGCCCGATGGGAGACCGGCAACTCCAACAGTGCCTCCCATACGACACTGTCACTCACGGTCAAAGGACCGCGAGTCACGGGACAGTGGTGGTACTACCCCCAAAGCGGTAAACTAAACTAATAACAATAATCATTCATCCTACCACTTTTTATTTTAAAAAATTATATTGTATACACAATTTTTTTTTTTAATTTATTGTAGCTCGATATGTAACAACCCTCCGTCTGATGTTAAGCTAGAGCTCTTTGTCCTGGTCTGGACGTTGTGCAAGCTTTTGTCTTTAGAAGCATCATAGTTTGTTAGCTAATGTGACAAAATTAATAAGATTACTCTCACTCCAGTGAGTCAACTTTGAACACCTGTAAAGCAGGTTTAAGATAAAAGGCTAAACCTATATAATAGATTTTATCATTTTTACATATCTTAAATACGCTATTATAAATTTTAATAGATAGTTTATAATCGTGTATCGATGATAAAACGCTAACTTTTATAGACTGCGAGATTGTTATTATTGCTTTTATTGGGTTAAATGGATACGTGAAATTTCAATTAGCATTTATGAATATCAATCATATTGTCTTTATTTAATTTTAAAACTAGTTTAATAATAACTTTTTTTTTTATATTTTGTTTTCATTTTTTATTGTAGCCAGACGTGGAGTAGGGTATATAGGCAGGCTGCAGTCGCTTCCGCCGCCAGGTTTGAGGAGACCTGTCCAGATTGACAAAGTACATTTTTCTTGTTATATCTGGCAACTTATCCCGAAACTAAGTCACTTGGGACCTTTTATATTGTCAGATGAATGTTTATTTACATTATGTACACTTGGCTTCGGAAAGGTTCCATCGAAAATTAGAACATAAGAAATAGACATCATTGTCTATAAAATAATTAGTGTTTAGTATGGGTTAATATGACATACAAAAAAACAACCGAGCAGCTCCTATATTCTGCAAAAAACCGTACTAATTTAAAAATATAGAGATTATGAAAAAACTTACACCAGGAATGTAGACTGGGTTAATAACAATCATCAGTCTGCCTACCACTTTTTAATTATTACCTATGTTATAATAATTTGTGACTAAGACACTGTGCGGCTAAAGAAAAAACATATAAACCAGACCTTCTCAGCCACGTATACCCTAACTCCTAGAAGATTTTTCAAACTGCCATCTCACTAAGCCGGCATAACGAACACGGCTGCTGTTCTGACTGCTCACTCTGACTCAATATCAGGCGAAGTGCAGTCGGACATATAAAATACAATTGCAACACTGTTCAGAATTTTTAAAGAGTTGAGTTTGAATCTCTCAATCGTTAGTCCACGCTTCAACCGCCAGGCCACGGTCGCTCTAGAACAGGTCTGATCAACTCGCGGCCCGCTACGTGAAATTTGCAACCAAGCGAGAATTATCATTTTGTATGAGGTTCGTTTAGATTCCGCTTAAGTTTTATAAATTTTTTATCTATAGCGTGGCTAGCTGTAACATTGTGCAAATACAAAATTGTCCATAAAACCATTTCGTTGACCGGGCCCGCTCTAGAAAGTGGTTTTAATAAAATATAATGAAGAGTATAAATATAATACAATTTTAAGAGTGGTAGACAGACTGTTGATGGCTATTAGCCCAGCCTGCCGTCCTGGGGTAATGCCACCACTTTCGAATGTTACATTGAAGCGACCTTGTTGTATTTCGGGAGCAGTTTGAAAGTAGTCAGGTATATCAAGAGGAGACCACTGGATGGTGCATATTCGTCTCTTCAAGCCGACATAGTGGAGGCGACTGGTGCCTGTAGATATTTCTCTGTAGTAGCAGTTGTTTCTGTTCATGAACCGCACTCTAGCTTTATACCAGGCGGAGTGTTATCATATGCTGAGGTACAGTAAAACGTGTCTGTTCTTATGATATATAGACTTATTATTAGTGTAGCATAGAGCTCTTAAGGTAGGTAGGTAGGTACTTGGATGTTTTATTTAAGTTACAATCGTGGAATGATATGGGTCAGAGATAACATATTATAAATACAAGAAACGTGACAACTCGTATGTTGTATGTATTTATGCATAACTCAAATAACTTAAGCTGTGACGTTTCGTGTATAACACTTCTTGTCTTGCAAGTGAATAGCGTTTAGAAATGTTACTAATATCCATATATGAATTAAGTTTTATAGCTCAGTTTTAATCGTTATTATATTCGACGTATGAATACTTATTATTCAGTTATAAATGAACATTTTGTTTGCAGTTAAATTGATACAGAAATGTCATTCATTCCGGCAGTCACCAACCAGTACTCTAACCACATCCGTCCTGGAAATTACACCCGTGACGATTTAACCATTATATTTCGAAATGAAAGAGTCTTATTTTCCAGTACTTAAGCACTTACCTACAATAGATTCAGAAATATTATCAAAATTGTAAATCCCAAAAATTTTAGTTCCTTTATTTTGTATGTAAAATGCATATATGATACCATTACAATTGAAAATGTAAATTACTGAAAGTGTGTCAACGAATAGTTACTTAGTGGCGCTTATAGCGAATTTTGTTTGTCATTTTAATTGTATGATGGATGGACTGAAATATTTTTATACGAGTATGTATATCAATTTTAAATTGGTGCGGTGTATTTCCGAACGGATTCGGAGGAACGAACTCGTCGGCCGCCATGTTTGATTCGTCACATGACCTTGCGGCTGCGCTCGCGCACTCACCGAGGTGAACACGACGAAAGCAGTCACCATACGGTTCTATAATTATTTAATATTCTTCAATATCTTTGCAAGGTTTAAAAAAAAACTCAATACGATGCTTGGTATACTTTTGGTAACTAAACTAACCAGATGTAAAATACTAATTGAAGAGCCGGCACAGTAGGGGTGACTGCTGCCTGCAGACACTTTTCTGTTCGTGGTTCGTGCAGTTATTTCCGTTCGTGTACCGTACTCTAGGTTAACATCCGGCGAAGTGTTGTCACATGCAGAGACAGTATAACAATTCTGAGGCTATTTTTTTGATACGGATAGAGGAACGTGAGCTCAGATAAAATGCAAAATGTTCCGAAAATACGTTTCGTCCGGTTCCGGAACGCGATATCTCCGGAACGAAACGAAGTAGGGCCGAAGTTCCGGAACAAAAGTTGTAAGAAATACCATCTAATATCGATCTAAAGTACGATAATAACGCGTCACAAGTCAAAGGACAATTAGAACAAATGTAGCTAGTAGTTTTAGGTTGTTAAAATTTTAACTGCCCTAACTTAGTTCACCCCCTTTTAGTGCATGCAAAAGTAATGCTTCGTTTACACGGTCATTTATACTTGAATGCGAAGCGGATGAGTAACGCGACTAGGAGAACAGAGGCTGATATAATTGTTGTATATTTGTACACAATGTTTCATAGCGGTTTAAACTAACTTTTTTTTTATTGTAGCTCGGCATGTGACAACACTCCGCCTGATGTAAAGCTAGAGTGCGGTCCATGAATGGAAACAACTGCTACTACAGAGAAACTTGTGCAGGTAGCAGTCGCCTCCACTATGCCGGCTTGAGGAGACGAGCCTGTACCATCCAGATTGACAGCGCACACTCCTCTCGCTATACCTGGCTACTTTCAAACTATTCCTGAAACGCGACAAAGTCACTTCACGGGTGTTACATTCGAAAGTGGTGATACTACCCCAGGACGGCAGACTGGACAAATAACCATCATCAGCCTCCCTACCACTAACTAAAACTATTGCGATATCATTATATAGTAATGTAGTCACATATGAGTAGTAATCTTGAACTAGTCTTGCGAGTGACGAATATCTCCGCCACTCGCTCTAATTTCGCTTGATTGTTTACTTAGCTACTGATATATTGTTGATATTGAGCGATAGCGTAGCCATGTTTGTATTGTTATACATGTCAGATTGTTTGAATCGGTTACGTATGTATCTCGGATCGCATCGTGACCTTCTATAACCTCTTCTGGGATTTTGAAAACGATTACGATTATTTACACTAAATTAATTCATTATTTATATTTGATCTAATTTCATAATATTAAGTTTGTGTTCTCCTTGTTCTGGTTTAAGTTTTAGACTTCTAGTTTAGGGACAATACATTGTATTTTCCTATATGTATTTATTTGTGGCACAGTGTCTTTGTAACCAAACTTCGTTTTTGAGACTAAAAGTTTTTAATTGTTCCAAACAAAATAAATCTCTCTTAAAAAATCAAGCAACTGACGTATTTTCGTTTTGTTACTTTATAATATACTTTTTTTGTGGATTTTCGAACGTTACACTATCTTAGTCCATTTCTTAACCCTGTTTTAGTAGTACATATTTTCATTACTCCTAACAACTAGTTTTACGTGCAATATAATAATACCTGTATGCTATTAATTTCTCAAAGCATTGAATATTATTACCTAGCTCAATAAATATAATAACCTGTTTTAATAGTGTTTTAGTATCTAAATTTAGTTCGACTTTACGACTAAAAGAAGTTGTTTAAAATTTTACTTTAGTTTATTCGTATGTACAACAGAATCGGCACCAATATCAGTCTTCATAATTATTTGACTTTAAAAAAAATCGCGTTAAATTATTAATACTTGTTCAAGTGTACTTGCCAGTGTAAACACATTTATTTCGGTCTTCTTTTCTGTTAAATATTCATAATACTGTGCTGCGTGACATGGTAACAAAGCCTTAAATACAATACCACTGATTGCAATTTAAATACTGCAGTTACTTATAATACCATTGGTACTATTTTTAGTTAGTAGACATTTTTAATAATTCAGATGCTAATTAGAGTGAAGTTGCTACAATTTGATAGACATATTTTCTTAACCATTACAATACAGGTTAATGAACTCGCTCTCACGATGTTGGACCTTATGGTATAGACAGAAGTACTACTTGGGGTGGGCAGGGACTATTGTACTTTAAAAAGACAGGTTATCGTCGGTGGGAGTTATAATTAGTCTATAGCAGGTCTGGCCAACGTGCTACCGCGTGAAATAGTGCGGGCCAGCTAAGTATTCTTCTCACACCGCTTGATATTTCTGTACATATTTGCTATATATGATTAAACAGAATAAGCATTATTATATAATTTTGAAATAAAAAAAATATTATATTGAACTAAAGTAGGTAATAGGCAAGATTTTTTTACTTTTGTGTTTGTATAAATTTTTACGGCCTATCCCCGCTCTGTATCGTTACGTTTATACCGTCCGCAGGACCATTTTGTTTGGCCCGGCCTGGATTCTATAGGCTACTTATTTTAAGGTATTTTATTGTCAGACAAGAATTCGTGCCTCGAAATTTATTTTGTACTTAATGGGATAGGCTGAATTTGAACAGCAACGGCCTAGCGGTTTGAGGGGTGAACCTCCGATCAAAAGTCTCATGTTCAACTCCCGCGGTACAATGTCAATATAAAACATTAATTAAGAGTAGTAGGCAGATTAATGATGGTTATTAGTCCAGTTTACCGCCCTAATTTGCAAGTGAAACCCTTTGAAAAGCTTGGAAGTAGCCGAAGTGTTCCCAGTTAGGTGCACTTCAAGCCGATATAGCAGAGACAGTTACGCCTCCAGATGTTTCACATAGACCGTACTCAGGGAGTAAAATCTCATACCGGACTAGAGTATAGGTGGGTTCTATAAAGATATATGCGCTGAAATAATCTTTTTTTATTATAATTGTAGCTCGGCATATGATAACACTCCGCCTGGTGTGAAACTAGAGTCCGGTCCATGAACGGAAACAACTGCTACTACAGAGAAATCTTTACGAGCAGCAGTTGCCACCGCTATGCCGGCCTGAAAAGACGAGTATACAACACCTAGATTGACAGTACACACTCCTCTCGCTATACCTGGCTACTTTTAAACTGCTCCCGAAACGTGACAAGGTCACTTTACCTAGTCTAGTAGGGACTGTGCCTACACATTTTAAGAAAAAACAAAACGCGTAGTCAAGGAGACTTTGGTTGTCGATTTTGGTTGTCAAATATACGACTTAAAAAGAAACAACTAAAAAGCTTGTAAATATCTTTATTACCCTGACCCCATACCTAAATAGCCATCATCAGTCTGCCTACCACTCTTTAATAGGCACATATAACAAAATAAAAGGACATAACATGTATAAAAGGACGTATAACAAAGTTACATTGGTACCGGTCAGAATTCAGCGAGGTTCGAACACCGATCGTGCCTTACCGCTAGACCACGGCCGTTCTAAAATATGCTTTAATGGATAGTGGGCCTTATTTTAAATGCACCAAATCGAATGTGTTGTATAATGTGCTTAAAATGCGAAATGAGTACAGTGCATGTGAAATTAGAATTCTATCTCCGTGGGGGACGCATTACACCCCATCAGATGCACATGTTCCTGAATTACTTTTTTTTATTCGCCTATGGACTGAACCCCAATCGAGTCGTGCATTTGTCACGTAATTATGACCCTTATTATTTTTTAAATAAAATTGAAAACTGCATGGGTGCATACGGCAAAGAATTTTCCGTCTAATCAAATAGGAATGTTGTATATTTTTGTTTATCAAATTACAGGATATTTCGATTAGCAAAGAGTCTTTTTTAAAGACGTGTGATGCTTAATTAGAATATTTGGATTAAAAACTAATTGATGACAAAGAAAGCAAGACATTTTTGACATTTTAAATCATTGATATATACAACTAAATGACGCGAGAGAAAAGATGGCCACAGCCACGCTTAGGTTCTCTGTCTGTTAGTATATGACTTAGTTAGTAGATGTATGAAGTTTGCACCACTAGTATACATATATCTCTATGTTTTAAATGATTACATTATGATAATTTTTGTATTATTTTGATTTTCATATGTTACCTACATTATTTTTTGCACATGACAACACTCCTGATGTTAAGCTAAAGTGCGGTCCATGAACCGAAATAACTGCTACTAAAGATTTCTACAGACAGCAGTCGCCTCCGCTATGCTGACTTAAAGAGACGAATGTGTACCATCGAGGCGCACACTTCTCTCATTATACAGGGCTACTTCCAAAATGTGACAATGAGACTTAAAAGAGTTTTATATTTGAAAGTGATGGACCCCAGGACGGCAGACTGAGCTAATAACTATCATCAGTCTGCCTACCACTCTGTATTAATATAATTACATTCCATACAGAGGTTAGGAATGTGAACCCCGTTGCAGAACTACAAACTTGATGCAAATTATCATAGGTTCTTAATAGGTTCCTATTACTTTTTAAAAAAATCTTCAAATTATAAAATTAAATAGATATAAGATATTGTTTTAATAAATTTATGATTATCGTTATAATTTTTCATGTTGCATAAGATCCAGAACTAAACATTGAATCAGGAATTGCTAATTGATTTTTATTTATTACCCAAGTTATTTTTTAAAAATATGTATACATTTATTAAACAAAATGTAGTTATCAGGTTACTAATAAATAAATAAAAAATTAAATTGTGATTATTTTATTAACGAAAAACGTATTTCTTTTTCTTTTATAGGTTTAATTATACTAAATTTAAGGATTTTTACATTACAATGAAAATACAAAACTTTTTATTTAAACTATGCCTGTAAAAGTAAGATTTTTTAGAATAATACAGTTTTTTTTTCTTAAAATTAGTATAAATAAATATTCAATAGAACCATAATAGGTATAAATAATACTTATTGTGGAATAGAAATAGTATAAAATATACTTTTAATAATTATGTCTTAAAGGCTTTGTCGAATAAAAAAAAACTCGATTATAACCCGGAGTTCGGCGCAGACGCACCGTTAGTTTTTTCCGTCGAAAGAGACATATAGCACTGTCTCATTTGCACGCTGTACCGCCCCCACCACACCTCTAATGAGAATACAGCGACAAAATAAATTTGGTACTTTAATAAAAAAAAAAATTATACTGTGCCAAATTTTTATTATAATAAAATATATCAATAAGGTAAGGTTGCTAGTCTTTTCTATTTATGACATTAGAAGTATCAGATGAACACGAACTGTTAAGTTTACAACAAAAAAGTCGATGAGGCAATGAAGCAACCTTGATGAGTGTAATGACCGGTGACGTCATTAGATGGTACTGCCTTTCACATCTGGCTCAAAATATCCAGTGCATAAAACATAATATATAGTTTTAAATATGAACTGAAATAACCAAGAATCGTTAAAGTATTGAAGATTTCTGGGGTGAAAAGTACGCTATGTTAATGTTCTATGCACTAGACTACTATTACTACATTATACTACTACTATAATGACTATAAAAATTGCATTATTTTCCTAATTTAATTATTTTATTATTATGTAGCTACGGTTAGCGTTAAATACGTATAATACACACCGTGGTAGGTTATATTAGCAAAAGCAAATTTTCAACATTAGAGTTTATTCCAGAAATAGTTTTGTTCTTTACTGACTAGAAAGTATTTCCTATCAATACTTTATTTTATAATTAAATATCCAGGTGGTTATAGTCGTAAGATATAGTACTCAATTTTACTTTATAAAGCATATCTTTCGCGTTCCACTTACATGTGTAGGAAAGCTGTCTGGCTGGTATGAAGACCTAGGAATTGCCTCAACTGGATACCGTAAAAATACAGTATGCCATTATAATTTTTAGTTACATTTTTGATTGCTATGTAGAGGCGTAAAATAATGTGAGTGTTGAAATATTGTTTCAGAACTTAGGACTTTTATCATTAAAAGTTTCCCTTGTGAGGGAATCATTTAAGTCTACTTTAGGTATTGGAATTAATACAATGTATAAAATTTTGATAGTGCAAATAGCAACAGCTTGGTGTATTCTTTATGAGTTGACCCCAATTAATTTTGTTTCCGTTATAAATTTGCAAATGTTACACTTATTTTGAGTATCTACCTAAGTATGTTATTTTGTATCTTTTTTTTTATGATTTTTTGTAGGTATATAAACTACTGATTCTTAGTCGTTCTTCAAACTTTAACCTTATCAGACTCACTTGCTCGAGTCAAGAAAGGTGAACTCTATACTAGTCTATAGTGTCCAAATTATAATACCTAATAGGCTGTATTTTTTATTGTTACACTAGCATGCACTTGTTCATCATCAGAGATCATCACGAGAAGAAGAAACCTGTAACTTAAAATACTTGTGGGTCCCATATAATAATTGTATTATGGTAACAAAAAAAAAAATTAAAGTATCAAAAAATAAGGTCGTGATACTAGATAAATGAAAATGTAAAACAAAAAATATGACATTTATTTTTTGGTTTCACCACTCTTACAGACGTCTAATACGTGAAACAAGGACAGAGATAAGCTGCGCAAGAGTTCGATCGCGCCCACGAAAAGAGGTTGGTGCATTGAACTCTTTTTTGACATCTATTGCGGAACATACTTTTATCTCTTTCTAACAAGTGTATAATAACCTAGCAAATGTTAGTTTAAGATCTATAATCATTTGTCCTTGTCTTTCTATCGGTGTTGTTCTGTAATTTTTAATTCCTTTTATGAAATTGATCTTTCGTAATTTTACATGTTTGGTGAAAGTGTTATCAGTGATTTTTTTTTCTTTCCAACATTGTGTTTTGTTTTATTTAAAATAAGTTGGAATAACCTCGAAAGTAGATTATTTTTACCTTACTTGGTAAGTAAGTTTTACCATACGAAGAAAATTATCATTTTGATATACTTTATTACAACTCGTAATTTACACTATAGTGTTTGTTTACTGTATTGAATACTGACCTATGGTCCGGACTCCCATAACCTATCTCGTAATTTAAACCTCATGACTTCGAAATCGGTTCAACAATAGTGTAGTAGCTATAAATATTTGGGGTAGACCAAGTGTATCACCTAAAAAGTGACCTAGTCGTGTTTTGGGATCAATTTGGAAATAGGCTTCTGTGAAAAGGCATAGTGGAGGCGACTGCTGCCTGCAACCATTTCTTTGTTGTCTCTTGGGCCGTACTTTAGCTTATGGTTTTAGGTTTAAGGCCATATGGCATTATAAAATTCTTAATCTGAAGCAAGTTGAGTACTAGGAACTATGTAATTGTGTAACAACATTTTTACCTGGTAAAATCTAGGTGCTAGGCTTATGTTGGACTCTCCAGCCTAGCACACGTTGGCATTCGTCCAGACTAAGGTCTGTAACAACCCTTATTGGCTTTAAGATGAACTAAAGTACAACCAGGAAGATGTTACCTGAATCACCTTAGGGACTCAACCAGCTCATTGTCACCCGCTTGGAAATCAGCCAATAGAAATCAGTTTATAATCCGATTTAAATATATAGATAATTGGTTAAAAATAAAGAAAGGCGTGTATCATAAGTACTTCTGGGAACGCAGCTGATTATCTTCTAAAGTTCTGCAGTGCTGGCTTTTGCTAAGCACCTGCTTCAAAAAAAACCCAAGGAAAATTATGCATGTTAAACAAACGAAAGGTGGTTGTCCATTGCCTCTGCCTATCCCCGTTAAATTAAAAATATATTTTTATATTTACATTATAGATTATATTTGGTATTATTTAAGGAATCGTTTGGATATAGTAAAAGGAGTGTGCACTGTCAATCCTCGATGGTGCACATTCGTCTCCTCAAGCCGGCATAGCGGAGGTGACTGCTGTTTGTAGAAATTCATTTGTAGTAAGAGTTGTTACCGTCCATGGATCGCACTCAAGCTTTGCACTTACAGGTACTCTGCAATTTGAAATATAAGAAACTGACCGTTATTTACACGCCTGTCAGTCAATTGTGAATGCCCGTTATATGTGGCCAGGCTTAATGCATTAAGGTAATATCGTTATTAATTTGTCACACAAAACAGTCAAGTCCCAGTCAAGTCCAAAATAGCTTCATTATGTAATATAAAATCTTCACCAAAACTTCCATTCTATGCGCGGTCTAGCGATATAAGGCACAAATTCCGATGAGACCCGTGTTTAAATCTCGCAAAATTCTGACCTCAATCATTTATAGTTCATTTATATGTACTTCGATCGCTGCCCTGTCTACTCCTAAACTGCTCATCATCTGCCTAACCTGTTTTGGAAAGATTTCCATTCCAGACATACATCATTACAATATTGAAAAGAATTATTTCGATAATAAACTGAACTGTTTATTCAAAGAACAATTTCATTATTATCATCTCAAAAGATAGATAATTTGAATAAAAAAATATTTAATAGAATTCATATTAAATTATTTATTTATAAATGCCAAAATAATTACCTATAAAAATATATTTCCATACATTTTTTAATCAAAGGTCATATTGCAAAGATTGTGAGTAAGTACGCTCTTGCGTACATCATACAACATACATTTTTATACAAATGTACTTACAATTCTATTTATCAAATAAATATATTATTGCGAAAATGCACTTTATTATAATAGTTTATAAAAAATATATTCATATAGAAAATTTCGTTTGTCTATTATGCTATGATCAGTCTGTAGTTCTGAACTAGTCGACTAATACTAGGCTGAAGTCATCGCATCTAAAATTTCTCGTTTCCACAACACCACGTGATCGATACGTTACGTCATTAAAAAACTTGACATAACTCAATGAATTATATATTTTGGATATAGGCATCTTATAAACTTAAAATGAAGAATTTTACTTACGTGTCTTCACAAAAATAAGATGTTTTGTTATAAAGTCAAACTTAGATACCTTAGATTTCCATTTTGTATTAAGTATTTAATGAGCGGCCGTGGTCTAGCGGTAAGACGCGTGAACTCATGATCGATGAGACCCATGTTCGAACCTCGCTAATTCTGACCGGTACCAATGTAACTTTGTTATACGTACTTTGGTCGCTCAGTGCCTATAGCCACTATTAAAGAGTGGTAGGCAGACTGATGATGGTAATTTGTCCAGTCTGCCGTCCTGGGGTAGTACCACCACTTTCGAATGTAACACCCGTGAAGTGACCTTGTCGCGTTTCGGGAATAGTTTAAAAGTAGCCAGGTATAGCGAGAGTAGTGTGCACTGTCAATCTGGATGGCACATGCTCGTCTCCTCAAGCCGGCATAGTGGAGGCGACTGCTGCTCGGACGATTTACTCTGTAGTAGCAGTTGTTTCCATTCATGGACCGCACTCTAGCTTTACATCAGGCGGAGTGTTGTCACATGCCGAGCTACAATAAAAAAAAAACTAAAAATAAATAGGTAATTAAAATAATTCTGCTATAAAACATAAAATGTTGAAATATGACAGTCCCCTATCACAAATGTACTGATTCTGAATATCCTCGTTTATTTATTTTCAGTCCAATCAAATATTACTAGTATTTAATATGCTTAAAAGAATGTAAGTATATTTTTGTAAACTAAGGAATATTTAAAGACACATGAAGGAAATATTGTTAAATCATTTTAAAGACGATTTTCCGAAATAAAACCAATATTTATTATCACGTCATTTCATAGACAATGGAAACAGACGCCAGACAGCGCACACTAGCGTGGCGATGACGTCACACGAACCTTGCTGGACGCGCCGTGCGTAACTCCAGTAGCCGACCAACCGCTTACAATCATATTTTATATCCTTCATTTAAATTTAAATCTTTTGCTTAAAATTTTTATTTTAATTTGTGACATATATGGACATAAAACCACAAAAGTAATTCTGATGAGTAATGCCTTTATTTAAATATAAAAAACAGGCAAATAACGTGTCTTATTTTGTTTGTTACATTTATTTCGTCATTATTATTTTTTGTAATTATTTTTTTATTGTACCTAGTCTTAAGACGACACTCCGCCAGATATGAAGCTGGAGTGCGGTCCATGAACGGAAACAACTGCTATTACAGATAAATCTCTACAGGTAGCAGCCGCTTGAGGAGATGACTATGCACTATCTAGATTAACAGTGCACACTCCTCTCGTTATACCTGGCTACTTTCAAACTGTTCCCGAAACGCGACAAGGTCACTTCACGGGTGTTACATTTGTTTCATTATTTCCCCTGAAATAAGTAATTACAAGTCTCACATAGTTTATATTAAAACTAACTAACTAGCTAACTAACTGCTAAATTAACAAGGCACATGTAATTTAAACTTAAATTTTACTTTATAAGTAAATCGTTTATGTAGATTGAAACAAGTTGAGCGTTGAACTATATTACTGAGAAGAAATTATACCCCGAAGGCAAGGAGGGTAAAGACGAACCGTGAACTGCTGGCTCGGGAAATTTTATAGAAAATACAGAGTTTAGGGGTCAAAAATCATGAATTTAAGAATGGCCCCTATCCACATATACATTGTAATTTAATTTAAAATAATAATAATTAAAAAAAATTAAACTGAATTTTTGTTCCGTTTTACTAAAAAACTGCACACTGTGCATCTTAAAAAAATATTTTAATTTAATTGGATGCTCACTACAAGTTGCAGCCGAAAAAAGTCACATACATATGTTTTAAAATCTGATCAGTAAAATTGGGCTGCAACTGGGCGCTATGGGACTAATATTGGATGCAGCTCAACACAGTACAATTTGATTTATTAAAATCGGCTCAGCCGTTTTACCTAACATATATGTATATAAAAAAAAACATACGCGATGAACATATAACCTCCACCTTTTTGGATTAGTAGATAAACATAAGAAGTCTTTACTTGTGAAATTGTCGTTTTGCACTACTGACCACTGAAAACGACAATTTTATGAGTAAACACTAAAGACCTATTAGGTCAAATAGGTGACATTATGTGTATTACATTTATGCGTATAATGCATGACAAATGTCCTAGTTTAGGCACTTTAACATACGTGAACTTTGACTAAAAATAATTGGATTGGTCTAGCGGTAGGACGCGTGAACTCACGAGCAATGAGACTCATGTTCAAGCCTCGCTAAATTCTGTCTGGTACCATATGAAATATATGGTATAATATAGGCTTTAATCAGAGGTAATTTTAAGTGTAACACCCATGAAGTGACCCTGTCACGTTTTGGGGAGTAGTCAGATAGCGAGCAGAGTGTACAGTGTACACTGTTAACTTGGGTGGTGCACGGATCGTGTCCTCAAACCAGGCATAGATTGTAGATTCCTTGCAGGCTCTTTTTCCGCAACTGAGCAGCTATGGCCGCTCGTTGTGCGTGAGGTGGACCACCCGATCTCTCCCAGGAAGAATAGAAACTCTTCACGTTCTTGCACACTTCCGGAAGCTAATTGTCGGCCGAGGAGCTTTTGTCGAGGTTCGTCCACTGTTTCTTCAACCCCCATGCGACTTCTGCACAGGAGGCTATCTGCAACATTAATGTTGAATAAGTGTTTGTTAAGGCCACAGTTTCCCGTTATAATGTCAATGGCAAGACAAAGCCGGGTTCGATGCAAGCCAGGCAGGTCTCTCGTGAGCCGCTTGTTGGGTATTGGTGCAGTACTCCCTCGTCTTTCGAAAGTCCGTTCAATGGTGGATCCTAATAAGTTTATGCTCATGAATTGAAATGGCAATGGGGTGCGGACCAATCGTGGCCATAGAGGAGCCCCTCGAGCAAGCTCCTTTGCCACATCATTCTCTAATAATTTACTACGTCCCTTAATCCATTACAGCTCAACATGGTTTGTGCTGCAGACCCGCTCCAGGGCCAGGTGGCAATCGTAGGTCAGTGATTGACACCATAGTCCTGCCAAAGCCAGCGCTGCTAAAGCCAGGCTGCCTGAATAAATTTATCTGTTTTATTATGGACCGCACTCTACCTTAACACCAGGTGGAGTGTTTTCATATTATGCTGAGCTACAAGCTTTAAAATATTTAAAACTTGATGAATATAAACCCTAATTAGATATTTACTTTGTAGTTTCTAAATACAGTACGTAGTGAAAATTAGGTAATCACAAATAAATTACATCTACAAGTGATCCTTAAAACACGATAATATGTTAATATTAATGTAGATTTAGCTGAGAAAAATCTTATCTAAATAAATAAATAAATCTGATCTAATTGGGGTAATAATTGTTACTCGTGCAATATCTTCAAAGTCATGAAATGGAAATAGAATCAAATAATTTTTATTCGCCCTTAAGGATAACTTACAATAATTACAAAGTGAAATATTATAATTCCATAGATATAGTATACAATGTACATACTCGTGAGTGCTTAGGGTTATGTCTAACGTTATCATATACTGGTACGTTTTTTCTTAAAACGGGACATCAAGTTAAATACGGCAATAATAAGCGACTAAGCTATATTTTTTTTTACTCGACATATCGAATACTCCGCCTGATGTAAAGCTAGAGGTCCATGAACGAAAACAACTGTTACTGCAGTAAAATTTGTAGAGGCAGCAGTCGTCTCTGCTATGCCGGCTTGTGGAGGCGAACGTGCACCATCCAGATTGACAGTGGACACTCCTCTTCACATGAGTTTTACATTCGAAAGTGGTGGTACTTTTTAAATATAAATTATTGTTAATTAAATTTTATCTATGTTTTAATTTAATTCATTTCATAAGATAAATTTTACCCTTAATTAAAAAACATAGGGGACATAACATGAAGCGATTTTGAAGGAGACCTTGTTGTGTTTCGGGATCAGTTCGAAAGTATTATCCAAGTATAATGAGAGGAATATGCAATGTCAACGGATGATGCATATACGTCTCCCTAAGCCGGCATAGTGGAGGCAACTGCACTCTATACACATTTTTCTGCAGTAGCAGATAATAATAAATAAATTTTAATAGATTTCGGATATGAAAGATCCACAACGTAATCAGGATACAAATTCCCTCAGAACACCCTCGTGGATGCATGCATGCTCAATTTCAAATACCTGAATGCATTTCATTAAAAATAACCACCATAATTTACATAAACCAAGTATACGCTTTGTGAAAAATATCGTGACTTGATGAGGAATGCGTCTAGCCAAACTTTTCTTTTGTACTACATTATTTTTGCAAACTATTAAACACTGAACTTAAACATAAAATTTGTTATTCATCGCCCTTCTTGTACGTAAGCATTATCGGCTATTGCATAGTGGGTCCGCAATGTACGTAGCAATGAGTAACGTAGCAGTCTCGGCCGCGATGCGATGTTATTTAACCTCGCGTAGTCGGTAATTTTCATCAGTCTACAACGGACGCTCGTCTCCGGTGGGTGCGGGCTTTAGTCGTGTGATTCGAACTTAACTCCTCGTAATAATTTTCGCTATGAAATATAATGTGTTATCCGAATTTTTAGTATCAAAGTTTTAAATAAAATTTTCGTTTGATAATAATTCAAATACAGACTATTTTTTTTTTTATTACATTGATTTATTTGTACTATATTAATGAAAAATCCTGTCCTGATTTGATTGCTGGTCTGTTTTTAGCAGTTCATCATTTTTTGGTAAGATATTTTTCCAGAAACGCTGAGCCGCTAACGCTTTATAATATGTAATCTAAGTATTCAGGGAATTAATTTTTCGGCTAGCGTGATGCTTATTACATTTTCCTGTTTTTTAGAACGCGAATTCATAATTTATAAATAATCTCGTTTTACTAACACTAAATTATAAAATATGTTTTTTTTTTAAATAATAAAACTAAATTAAATAAATAATTTTTTTAAAAACTTATATTATTAACTGATAAAAGTTCGTATTGTAATTGAAAAATTGCTACTTATTTAGTTAGATTTTATTATTATTCAAGGTACTATTAATTTTCATTTACTTAATTCAGACTCAAATAAATTCAAATCTTTACGAGATAAATGTAATTTATTTTCAGTTCATTATAAACAATAATTTATTATCTTACTTTACTTCAGTAATTAAAGAGGATTTTCTATAAATAAGCCTAAAATAAAATATAACTTAACAAAATACGCAAATTCTAATGAAATACTTTATCGATTAGCATCATGAAAAATATTTCTTAATTGAGTAGGCTCGACACGTAAGTCTTTTCTAAAATATATATTACTGCATTTTTTTTAAACTAAAGAAATGTTTTCTTCCTGTTTTCTCCATGCGTTAAGGTAGTTTTCCTTGGACTTCAACTAATCCTGGAACATCCTGTATAATTAAGCCTGTGAAACCTATGAAAAGAAAATTTATTTAAAAAATAATTTTTCGTAAAAAAACATTTTTCATAGTTAGATAGTAAACTTAGATTGTGTTAGCACCGTAATGGTTTTGTGTAAAATTATCTGACACGAGCATCTAAGGAACCTCATGTATGTCCCTATAAAATGTTAAGAATAATAAGCTCATTCCATCTAATGACTAAACATACACGTTCCTAACGTATGACTGACAAAGTTTTTTATAAAAATATTTCAATTAATTTGTGATGTATACCTACACGTCAAGTTAAATAGTTCTATATATATTTTTTTAGAACATAGTTTATTGGTATTGTTATAAAATGCATAATTCAATCTAAGGAACTTTTATAACTTTACGGCAACCTCTATTAACAAAACTTAAAATAATTAACAGATTAATTTGGGGGAAATTAAGGATTGAATGGATTACTGGCCTTTAAATTTGGCAGTCCATTACAGGAGCTATGAAGAACTTTGTTTTTCAAGGATCAATTACAGAAGTCATTAGCAACGTATGAGAAACCAGATTTATACTAAAGACAACCCCATTCAGAGCAAACATTTTTAAAACTTTTATATCATCCCTCTTTATTTATATAAAAGGGGTAGACAGAAATTCCATTTATTTAAACCATTAATTCTAGTTAAGCTTCTATCATTCAGCCTTTCGTTTGAAATAATACGTGATAATAGGATTATGCAGTTTTGTGAAATAAAATAATATTTCACGGTGTGTGTTAAATCGACACATTTACCCTTATCTATCTTTTAAAAAAACTCTATAATGGTTATAATTAGGCGTGACTTTAAAATGTCCTTTTGGGTGTTACGGATATTTTAAGCACTATTTATCGAATCGAGCATTTAAATTGAAAAATAATAATAATAAATAATAACCAATAATTCTACTATTCTACAATATCTATAGTGTTAATCTTTTTTAATCCTTAGGTATAACCAAAATTTAAACCCTAATATCAAAGTAACGGTAAAGAAAAATAACATATTAAAAATAACACAAGGAAATTAAATTCAAAATTGTTTGAATTGACTCTTTTTTTATTTTCAAAGCGAACGAATCAGCTGCACATCCCAAAATGAAATATTGACAATGGAGTTTTTTAAACGCATTTGCGAAAGGGATGCTATTGCACAATGAGTGCGATTTTTTCTTTTTTTCTTTTGTTTAAGGGTTACTAACGTTAGAACTATATAGAGATACGAATTTACAAAAAAAATATAGAATGGTGTGAAAAATAGAATAGAATTTTAAATATTTATTGTTATTATTATTATTTACATTTAAATAATTATCAAGATAATTAATATTATTAGTAAAATTTAAGGACTCGCTGGCAACTTTATTATAGATTAAAAAATTGGGTTTACAAGCTATATTTGTTTTATTCTTAAATTATAAGAAAAATGGATAGAAGAAAAATCAACACGTACAAAATAATTTTCATACAATTCATGAAAAAAGAATTTAAAAAATATATACATTTTCTGGCCTTATCAATCTATTTCTATCGTTCGACATATGGCTTTTTTTTTAATTGATCAAAATCGCACCGTAACACGTCTGGTTTCAAATTAGGGTTCTATACACCTTCCCCGCGAGAATATTGAATACGTTCACCCATTCATGCTGTTTTAACCGTTTCCACAAATTTTTTTTTTATAAAAAATCTATCAAATACACTTTTTTGGTTGAAAAATATCAAATAGCTACCGAATTAAGAGTTGCGAGACGGTTAAAAAGGGTCCACTCTAAAACCGGTGGCGTACTGAACAATACCTATTATTCTTTTCTTTATATTAGAACGAAATTATTGTATTGTAATATTTTTTTAAAATCTCTCGAAACTTACTCTTGTTAATATTAATTTGAAAGGAAATAGATGTAGCTCTATAAAAATATTACCAGCATGTTAATAACTATACTCTGTCACAAATGCAAGGCAAGCTATGCCGGGTTCACAGTGCTATCTTCTATGCTTATCACGAAACGATTGTTAGACAAAGGTGTTACATTTGAAACCTAACTAATATGGCTTTTGTTATTATTATTATTACATCTTTAGGTACTAATATTACTGCTCCTAGAAGCAACTAGAGCAAATTATACTTATTTAAAACAAAATACTGCCGGGTGGGAGTTTTAAGAGGTGCCTGAGGGATTTCTTTTGGAATGAGTTTGCAATGTGATGCCGATACATGCTACATTATACACATGCTAATTTAAATCTTCAAATGTAATTTAAAATGTGTTCGTTCGCTTCTATAATTTAAGTGATGTCCAAGGTTTTTGGGTTCCTGACAATCGATATTATCTTTCCTATAGTCAAAGGAGAATGTCCATTTTTGGCCCACTTGTTGCCTAATACCTATGTAGTTTCGTAACAAAACAATATTCTAAAATAATATATTTTTTTTATTAATTCATTTTAATTATATCAACACCTCATTTACCAATCAATAGATAATGTTTAATTACATAAAAAACAGATATCATCAATTATTAAATCATTAAAAATAATAATAACCTCAAATATTGCCCGAGAAAACATCAAATTACTCACAACCCGGGTGAAAAAAATTTTTAAAACTGACTGGTAATAAGGAAGTAGATTTATTTTTCGACAAAGTACCTAACTAAAAATCATCGACAAACTCGAGAAAAAAAATTGCAGGCCCAATTGTCTTAGGCGAACGGGCATTCTCCTTTCTACATAAGAATCTTTCCCCGTATAAAAAAACGTGTTCTTGACATACATGCAATGTTAGACTGTCAAAAATGTACTGTCAATGTCAAACACGTGATCCAATGTCGTTACGTGTCAAAAATTCCAGTTAATTTATTTCCGGAACAACATTTTTGACAGCAACCCTTTAAAGATAAGATGCAAAAAATTAATTCTCCTTTAACATTTCCATTTTGGACATTGCATGAGTAAGGCTAAATATAAAATACAATATGCGGACGAAGCGAAACGGGTTCGTACAACATGAAGTCTGGTTTTTTTCCCGGGACCGGTTTGTGAAAATAAAAGAATGTCTAGCCACTGTCTGCCCTAGAGTCTTGATCCCCGACGGTGTCCCTAATTTATATTGTGTTTCAAAATGCGTAATAATTAATTTATAGAGTAAAAGAACCATTATAAATAGCGATAAAGTAATTAACACTCAATATTAATCTTCAATATAAAAAAATCTGTATCTAATTTTTTTATATATTTATAAATATGTTTAAAATTTGATTGGTAAAATCTGATTCTGTTTTTAATTATTAATTTAACTCAAAAAATAATACTGCGATTTGCACGTAAAAAAAAAAAGAAAATCATCAATTCTTTTAAAATATTTTGTAAGTGTGAATGAATGCAATTTCCTAAAATTAGTATTGCAAATTCTTTAACTACCTACTTCACTTTTTTCTTTTTTTATTGTAGCTCAACATGTGCGACACTCCGCCTGATGTAAAGCTAGAGTGCGGTCCATGAATGGAAACAACTGCTACCACAGAGAAAATCTCTACGGGCTGCAGTCGCCTTCACTATGCCGGCTTGAGGAGACGAGTATGTACCATCTAGATTGACAGTGCACACTCCTCTCTTATACCTGGCTACTTTCAAACTATTCCCGAAACGCGACAAGGTCGCTTCACGGGTGTTACATTCGAAAGTGGTGGTACTACCCCAGGACGGCAGACTGGACAAATAACCATCATCAGTCTGCCTACCACTCTACATATACACCAAAGTACATATAACAAAGTTACATTGGTACCGGTCTTTTAGTGACGTTCGAACACGGGTCTCATCGATCGTGAGTTCACGCGTCTTACTGCTGGACCACGGTAAATCACTACACATATTTAACTTATTTAAATAATATATTATTATTATTGTATTGAATATCATATTACTATATATACTACTATGATGTATCCTACTCTTATTACATTATAATTAAATACTTCTTACGTAATTCTATTACTACTACTCGTATTTAGGCAGACTGATGATGGTTATTAACCCAGTCTGCTGTCCTGGGTAGTACCGCCGCTTTCGAATGTAACACCCGTGACCTTGTCGCATTTCGGGAACAGTTTCGAAGTAGCCAGGTATAACGAGAAGAGTGTGACTGTCAATCTAGATGGTGCATTTCAGATGCAGATTTCTTTGTAGTAGCAGTTGTTTCCGTTCATGGACCGCACTCTAGCTTTACATCAGGCGGAGTGTTGTCATATGCCAAGCTACAATAAAAAAACGTAAATTAAAAGTTTCCACTAATACAATATTTAGGACACGTTTATTGCAATTGACATTAACTTTGGCTTTCTCTACCAACTAATCTTTGGCAGTATGAGCAGCAGCGCGATGAAACAAAAACGAACAAAAACAATAAATAAATAAATAAACAACATACACGTATATTACATAAGAATATAAAAATAAATACTTTTACATTGAACAGTTCTTTTACACTATGCAGTTTCAGTTCTCTACCTACCTCGGTCAGTACCCAAGTGGCTGCTTTCAGCGAAATTGTGTTTCTGGCCGCCGATTTACAGCTATAAAGTATCTTTGAACCTATAATTTTAGGACAGGTTAATGTTTGTGTAGTAACACGAATAGCGTTATCATTGATTATTTTACCTTTATCGTACATTCGTATACTTATTAATGGTTACAAACTAGTTATATGTTCAACTGATAACATAGAACAATGATATCAAAAAAGCGATTCAAATAGATAACCATAAAGATATGAGCTAAATTCTTATTGTTTTAATTCATCAAAGGAATCAAGTCGTTAATTACCTTGAGCAATTTTATGTACTAATGTCTTCTTAACATAATTCCTCCTCTATTGATTAAGGGGCTCACTAAGAATCATATTCCGCTTAATTTTTGACGTTTGAATCATAACGTAAAACCACGACTTTCAAATGTAACACCCGTGACGTAGCCGCGTTTTGAGTTCAGCTGAATGTGGATGTATAGAACCGGAAATCCCGGTACTGAAAAATCTGGAACTAAATAATTAAGAACCGGGATTTTCGGAACGTTCGGAAATAAAACAAATATACAAGTGTTGCCAACCGTATTTGCCACAATATCCGTACGGAATTACAGTGTCTCATCTGCCCGACAGCTTCCGAAGTATGAAAACTTTTCTGCCCATACATCTTGCTCTTGCCTCATGCGATGTCTTGTGGGAAAACGCGAGACGGAAGTCGAGAAACGACAGGTTAACATAGGGATTTTTGTTCGTCCGATTTAATTTTTTATTTGTTTCGCCATACGATGACATTCGCCACAACTTTTGATCTGGAACTTCGTCCCGACTCGATCCGTTTTCGTGATATCGCAGTTACTTCCGGTTCGAATCATTAGCATTGCGAAATCTTATCTTGCGCCTACACTATATGAAGCTACCCTCAAAATTTCGGATCGATAGCATATCTTAGTTTTGATTTACTAGTCATTCAATCAGTCTGAAAATTTTCTTTTATATATGTATATTATACATATTTAAAAGCAAAGTATTATTTTTTCGGGTCTGGATATTATAGTATATAGGTACCTATTTGTATTGTCCTCGTGCTCATAGTGCAGGGTATCCTAGTTTAGGGTCATTGTATAATGTATTTATTAATTATTTATTTTGTTCTACTCGTAGATTTATACTCGTGCATACTTTTTTTTTAATTTCACTATTTTATGTGATGTTATTATATCTATATGGTAATTGGTAAATTAATCATGACGTGATAAGGGGTTGATATGGCTCATGTCACCCCTTACAAATTACGTCTTCAATTATTTATAAAACGGAAGTTATTGAAAATGCATATTGCTTTCCACTAATGACCAGGCCTGGCCAACCCAAATCCACTCGCGGCCCACACTTCCTAAACACGCATTTAAAAAGTGCTATCATTATTAATTTATTTTTTTGTTAATTATTGTAGATCAACATTTAATGCAATGTAATGAATTTTCAATTTGAAAATACATCGTAGCGTAACTCGTAAGTGCAAAAATATGAAGCGGACTGGAAACAATATTTATAATAAGCTCGTTGTGGCGTACAATTTCACGTAGCGTGCCCCGTGTTGGTCAGGCCTTAATCATTAGTCATCAATAATTATCTTTGAAGATACGTAAGTACCTAGTTCTTTTTCGGAATTACCCTCATTTGTAACTTAGCTAATTTTACGAGTATATTATTTCATTAGAGCGACTACTGGCAGATTGTAGTTTTTCAAGCTGAACAGCACTAGTTTGCTAAGCTAGTAAATATATCTTAGTGTATATAGAACTAGCTGCATTTTTATAAAACTACTTTTGTGTATACGAGGTCAGAAATAGTATTGAAAAATAATTTTGTGCGATTATAGTACACATTAAACTTAATTGGTTGATTTTTAGAAGATGAAGAGTGGAGACGAAGACGAGGTTGTCAATTGCGAACCCTCACTATACTCTGTTAACAGTCGTTCAAATAAATTAAGAATAAAATTAAATAATATGCAAAAGTGGGAGATCCCTAAAAATAACTATCTACAAAAAGTACGTGTCTTTTTTAGATTTAAAAATCATTGTACTAAAATGTGTTTTACTTAAGTACCAATAATTTAATTATAATTATTCAAATCATACACGAGTCATAACAAATGACTATGAACATCTGTAAGCGTTTAAAAGCTATATAAAACTTACAAATAGGAAACTTTAGCATGCATAACATTAGTTATTATCCAATTATGGGTAAACTAAAATATATTTCCTTAATTAATTAAAGTATATTTTTGTTTGGTTGTTTCAGATTACGTCGCAAATAATAATAAAGCCATGTTCAATCCGAAATAAAGGTAAGCTGTCTTAAACTTATATAATTTGGCGGGAATAATTAACCAAAGCAATTTAGTTCAAATATGCAAAGAAATCTGTATGTTTACGTTCTTACTATTATAAAAAGACGTTAGTGTAAAAGTAAAATTTGAAATAACCCAATTAAATTGGAATGTCACGTCGTAAAATAGAATAGCACGTGCGATGCTACCTTCTTTATATAGCACCATGTTCTAAATACGACTTGGTGATATTGAACTCTGGCACAAAAAAAAAAGGAACCGCTATGTTTTTTGCAGAGTTTTTTTAACTTACTAATTTTGCTCGGATTACGTAATAAACACAACATCGCGTATACATTACTAGTTTCAAATATTATGTACAATGTATTAACTAACAAAATAGGTAATGGATTTAAAACTGATTCCTTTCATCTTTTTTAGTTCAGTCAAGTTCTGTTGGCGCCAAAACGTCGTCGGCTATCTCCGTGTTTTTCGGCTTCCGTTCGGAAACTAGTTATAATGTTTGATTTTTTTAACCAGTCTCGATTTTATAGGATTCACTTACATAATTAATGTTATTTATTTTTTATTATTATATTGCTCTTTCATGCATATAAAAAATATGTCAATATGTTCCTACGCACCTATAGATAATTATTTTCGCGCGATATAGGCAGGTACCACGGTAATACAACTAAATACGGAATCCTAATTAATATTCAGCGAATATTTGTTACCCAAACGCGGTGTTATGTTGTTATGTTACTTTTACTTTAATTGTTTCAAAACTCATCAATTCATAATAGAGCAGATGCGTTCCTAAATATTTTAATGCGTAAGTTAGGTACCACTACGTGATGCTAATTAAGTAGTAAACGTAATTTTCTTAAACGCGAAAGTTAGTTCCGGGTTTTTAAGGTGAACGACCCACTGTTCCTGTACACTATAGTGGGCGGAGCAGATTTAGCGCGTAAACTTATTTTTTTCATATTCTTTAGCCTGGAATGCAAAGCTTTATGCAGAAATATATTTTATAACTCTTGTAAAAACATAGCAAGCAAGGCGTCCTAAACGTTTTCTTATTTTATTATTATTTTGCAAACACTAACAAAAACAGCCGCGGTATAGCTGTTGATGTCTAGAAAAGAGTTCAGTTAAAGGAGTTCCTAGGCCAGTCTGACCGGCCTGTCCGATGGCCAATTTCAAGTGTATTTAATATAGTGTCGGGATTAGCATGGAAATAGCTGAGTATAACAAATGCACATTGCAAATTCGACTCTTCAAGTCACTTCAGCGGTAGTAGAAGCTGCAGTAATGCCCTTTCATACAATCATTAATTACTATTTATTAAAGTTTGCGTATGTATATTCGCCTTAGAGAAATGGGCCCAATTTTTTTTTTATATAGTTTGGCGTTGATTTTTAGTTGACTTTGTAGGAAAATAAATCTATATTACTTACCAATCAGTTCTGATTTTCTTACCCGGGTTATTGAGTAATTAAACTTTTTCTTATGAAATATTTGAGGTTAAAATTATATTAAATGTTTTAATAATTTTTGGTATCGGGTTTTTATGTTATGTTATGTCTATTGATTGATAAACGATGTGTTGATATAATTGAAATAAATTAATCATTTTAGAATATTATTTTGTTAACAACCTCTATTAGATTTCATGTGGGTCTTAAATGGGCATAGTCCTTTCTGTGTAAAGTATTCAAATTGTACAGTTTTATTGTGTGGATTGAATATAATATAGTTTCATTAAATTATTTTCAATTACTTAGAGAAACTTTTTAAGTACGCTACTTGAAGAGTTTTCTTTTGTAATTATGAGTGCTTTTTGTACCTACGTTATAAAGGATGGACAGGAAATTAGTTTTATAATATAACGGTAGCTATTAAAGATTTAAAATAAATGTATAAACAAAGTATGTGTAGTAATAAATACTCTTTGATAATAACCGCTGTATTTGAGATTTTTTAGTGCATTGTGCATACGAGGTAAGACGCTTTTTTGGGAAAAAAAACTGCGCACAAAAGGTGGTCGCGAACTTCTCGCTGCAAGCTTAGTCCCTCCATACCCACCATCTGTCGCGATTCCCACGGAAGTTACTGTTATAGGTTTTTTAAAACTATTTTTCGTATATCACCTGTCTTGAATTGTACGTAACGTTTTTAATAATCTACTGATTTTGATAAATACTTAACAATCAGAAATTATATTAAAATTAATTGTGTTAGAATAAATATTACTTGACGAAGATTCAAATTATTTTTTATTGTAGCTCGCCATATGACAACGCTCGACACTTGACACAATGGACACTCCTCTCGCTATACCTGGCTACTTCAAACTGATCTCGAGACGCGACATTTCGAATTTGTAGAATTTAATTTAATTCAGATTTATGGAGTTGTTTTTGTGTAGTAATAGTAGGTATATCATGGAAAATTGGTAATAATATAATAAAATTTCAATTGTTATTATAATTGCGACGCGGTTTAGTCATTAGAATTCATTCATATCGAAGTGGGGAGTTGCGTGATTACGTCTGAGGCCCATTCCTAATGGGATACCCTTTTATCTCGACAAACAAAGAGAGATATAATGAAAAACTGTTTCCACGTTGCAGCTTCAGGCATATTTGTTTATTTGCGAACAAAGTCATTTGCAACTAAAATTGTATTTCTAATTGACCGCTTTAACGTTGTAACAGAAAATGTAGGTACTTAAGGGAGGTAATAATTAGTGTTATTTTTTGTCAATTTTTTCTTTGATTTATTGTGTTTTGTTTTTTAATTTAAACTTTAATGTGTCTGTGATCGCATCGTGAAGATTGTGAGTAACCCACAAAAAAAGCAACAGTTATAAATACCATAATTTGTGTTTTGTGATTTTATTTTTAGTTTATTAAATAACCCTGTCCTCTCTTCCTTTTGTGCAAAAGGAAAAAAATTAAACAAGAAGATACAACTTAAAGGCATGCGAGTATTCGAGTAACGCTTGTTGAAGAACAATATAGTTTTAATGCTAAAGTTGGTTTAAATTCATAATAGTTATGGTAATATTTTTGGAAAGTCGGTCCTACGCCAACGTCTAGACTGGTTTACGAGGGGCTGTTATTACACTGTCTACACGATAGGGGAGGCGCACCCAAACAAAACAAAAGGTTATTTTATCGATAATTCTAATCGGATATCGGACCTTCTCACAAATATGTTTCTTTATTAATTTTACTTATAAATTCAAAGTAAAACTTCGATTCTTTTTGGGGACAAATATTTAAAGTAGGTAGTAATACATATTTGTTCATAGTCTTGGTTATTTTGTTTTGTTTTTTGACCTTAACATCCATTGTACCTACGGTTATATTTAGTTTGGTGTCAGGTCTTTTTATATGCATTTATATCAATAAAAACCTGTAACATTTTTTATAAATTTTTGCACCAAGTATTCGTTCGAATGTTTGTTAACCCTATGACAGCATTGGCACTTGACGGCGGGTGACATTGGCCCTACATTTTTTAAGAGAAATCCGAAACTATTTTTAAATTAGAATATTATATTAAGATGTTCGTCTTATTTTAGTAGTTAGTAACATAATACATTGACCTATAGACAATGGAATCTATCAATCAATTATTAAGGCGACAATTGAGCAATAAAAAATTAGGTTCAATAAATGTTATCATTGATATGCATGACAAGTTGAGATTTGATGCTTACCCATGTTGGATAGGGATAAAAAAAACTGTATATTAACCGTCGAGAGTGGGAAAAGCAATATGCCGTTTACAAATATAATAAAAATTCCTTTTCAATATATTTTTTTTTATTATAATTTAATTTTTTCTTTTCAGATTACGATAATTGGTCCAAATATAGTAATAAACAGCATAGAAGACAAAACAATAATAATTTTAGTAAGTATGGGTGGGAGTACCTGTAAAAGTTAAGAAATAAGTTGTATAAATTGTAAGTAAGTTGGTGAAGAAATTATTACCCATATTTTAATAATAATATCTACACTGTAATTATCAAGAATTCATTTTTTATGATTTAAAATTGTCATTTTTCTACTTTATTTATTCTTTTCATTTCTAGTTCATGGCGACGCTTGTAACTTGTAGGTAATCTTGGCATTTCACTCAGTTTTTAAACAGACGGAAAAACTGTAGTGCTATCTCTGTCCCTCTTAACTGCTACCCGTAGATCCGAACTTGTGCGCATTAGACGTTTATGGAGGCTCCCGATTATACTTTTATACTAATTAAGTACTCAATCGGCTGATATCTCCACACAAGGTCGGGTATACGAGGTCCCAGTTTCGGCGGGAATAATTCAGCAATATGGTTCGACGTACATATTATTTTTCTTTATTAATAATTTTTTCATAAACAATTTGTTCATAGTTTTCAATCATGGCATCAGTCATTTTTAGATTTTCCTTACTCGAGCACTTATGTTATGTTTTTGGCTATGCAAAATTGAATTTTGTCATTAATAAACAACACGATGTTTAGTTTGTCTTTGTCTTTAAAGTTACGCGTCGACTAGATTGGTCAGATTGGGGCCAAATAGCGATGCACCCTGACCTGACCCGACCCGGCCCGCCTAGTGGATGCGTAGCGTTATATTACTTTAAAATATCTTTCATTTTGCACTTTAAATTCCTAAACTATTCAAATTTTATTTGGAATGTGTTGTATTAAAATATTTCATTGATATTGCGAAGAATATGAAGAAAGAAGAGCGCTGCAAAAAGGTCTTGGGCGTGGTGAGGTAGTTGGTTGTATAGTACTGTATTACAACTCTTGGAGACACTGTACAGCCTGCTAACTTTCCTATCTCATGACATTATCATCAATGGTGTTTTCTAGACGAGAAGATTTTTTAAATATAAAATCGTATTTATGTTAATTTTTTACATTTTATAATTTAACGTGTGCTTTATATTTTGTTTTTAATTCTAGAAGGACTTATGACTAAATGGTGTGGAATTGGAAGATAACGTTTCGTATTTTAGTATATGATTTGGCAGTTGCCTTATTATAATTTAGAGCTGCCTGATCGGGTACTAAATGACGTCGCGTTAAATACCACGTATTGTGAATGTCTCTATATAAAAACTCCATATAAAAAAACACTAAAATTGATTACGAAATATCTTATTTTTATAGGTGAATTATAGGTTATATTTTTTACAATTTCGTTTAGGTATATGAGCTGCAGTGATAGATATTGAAACGCTTCCATGATGGTGTGACCTGTTTCCTAATCTCAGTAAAACCTGCTGGTACCAATGTCACCCAGCCAAGTAGCCATTTACCAAAGACTGGGCGATAATTATTAGCCCAGTTTGCCGTTACTGTTTCGGGATCACCTTGAAAGTAGCCAGACACGACGAGCGGAATGTGCACTATCAATAAACGATGCACTTTCGTCTCCCCAATCCGGTATAGTGGAGGCGACTTTAACTAGTGAGTTTATATAAAAATGCATGCGCGATTACTTTTGTTATTGAAATATATCGAAATTCTCTTCTTTTGTTTTGTACATGATTGATTAGGATTACTTATCGCTTGACATGCTTGGTACAAGTGGGGTTCGAAGCATAGGGCTGTATAAATTAATAAAGACAAAAAAAATCTTAGGCTGTCATCCGAATGTACTGTAAGTCGCATAATCATAGTGGGTACGCCAGCTTTACTTTTATTTAAAACTGATTCCTTTTGTTTTCCTATTAGATCCGGCTACATCTGTGTTGCAAAGGAGAAGCGTCAGAGTCTAACAATCTGGAGAGGCCGTGGTCTAGCGGCTGAAGGCGTGGGAGTCACAATCGAGAGACCCGTGTTTAAATCTCGCAAAAATTCTAGTTATACTTTCGTTACTGAGTGCCTATAATATAAGTATTAATTAAAACAATTCGTAACCACTTTCAAGTTTAACACCCGTGAAGTGATCTAATCGCGTTTCAGGATCCCAAGCTGATCCTAGCCCGGGCATAACGAGAGGAATGTGCCCTTGAATGGTACACCTTCATCTTGTCAAGCCGGCACAGCAGAGTCAACTCCTACCTTTAGACATCTGTGGTAGCAGTTATAATATATAAATTATAATGGCTCATGAGTCACATCCCTAATTTAAAAAAAAAACCACAGGTTCCGTATAAAGAGTAACATGTTATAATATGACAATACTTAATTTTAATCCTTGATTCTTCAAGCGGAGCGTGAAAAAGCATCTTCTCAGGCCGGCATAGTAACGGCGACTGAACCGCAGTGCCGCAGCCATCAGCCCTTATAGACCTCAACTGTGCTCACCGTCATGCCAGTTGAGGTCACAAGCCATCATAAAAAATGCCACGCAATGATAGTTACTGTATATTTTGTGCCTAAAAAATTATTAAATAGTAAGTTGTATTTTACTTATTCTATATTTGTTAATAAATTTTGAATCTTAATTTTGTTTTTTTATTTTAACCATACACCTACACCTATTTATATTAGACCGTGTAATGACTTGGAATGTGGATAGGGAAGCAGAGAAGAAGCTGGGGAGAAAAGTGCAAGGATAAAACCAGCAATGTCAACTCGAGGCGTTCGGGAGTTTTTTTTTTATTGTAGCACGGCAACACTCCGCCTGATGTTACGGATCATGGACAATGCGATCCAAAAACACAAAAACTCCTATTATGCCGGCTTGAGGAGACGAATATTCAAGTTGACAGCGTATATCTGGCTGCTTCCAAATTGATCCCGAAACGCGACAAGGTCACTTTACGGTGATAGACTTGAAAGTGGTCAGTAGACCCTAGGGCAGCAGACTGGAGTAATATTCCTCATCATCAGTATGTCTGTTACTCTTTGAAAGTCAGATATAATGAAAAAAAAACAACTAAAGTAAATTTTTTACACAACCAGGTGCAATATTCGCACTCGCTTTTTATAGAATTAAAAAAAAAATGGATCGAACGACATCCCTTTAGAAAACTTATCACCCCTTGCAAAAAGGGTTTTTTTACAACCCCATTTTTTTCCGAAATTAGTGGGTTCGATCTAAAAATAAGTTTAATACGCATCCGGTAAATGCGTATCGATTTCTGAGCGTGTCGAATAATAAAAAAAGTATAACATTATGTACGGTAATTGTCAAATTGTATCTACCCCAACATTTTTTTCAGAAAAAACATTGGGAGTGACGTTTTTCATTATTAGGATACCTACTACATATTTTAATCGACAGATTAAAAAAAAATAAGTCAGCATTTTTGTGAATTATTATCTCCGGAATGGAACGAGATAGATCCAAAGTGCCGGAACAAAGGTTGTAGGAAATGACCTCTAATTTCGAAATCCATTTTTGAAAAAAAAAGTGCTGATTTCGAAATTAGAGGGCATTTCTTATAACCTTTGTTCCGGAAGTTTGGCCCTATCTCGTTCCGTTCCGGAGATACCGCGTTCCGGAGATACCGCGTTCCGGAACCGGACGGAACAGACTTTCGGAACATGTCGAGGTTTTTCAGAGGTCGCATGGGCCTCTAAATTTTAAATTATTAAATTATTAATAAATTAAATTTACCTAATTTTTACTAATTTTGTAGCGAATTAATCCGTGTTTTTGAAAGTAGTCGTAATTTTCAAAATTCAAAGTCATTGTACGCCCACGTCACAGATGTGAGAGAAACTTTGAGAGCGGCTGTGGTCTAGCGGTAAGTCGCGTGAAGTCATGATCGATGAGACCCGTGTTCGAACCTCGCTAAATTCCGACCGGTGCCAATTTAACTATGTTATAATATGTACTATGGTCGCTCAGTGCCCATAGGTACTATTAAAGAGTGGTGGTTTTTTCCCCAGTCTGCCGTCCTGGGGTAGTACCACCACTTTCGAATGTAACCCCCTTGAAATGACCTTGTCGCGTTTCGGGAATAGTTTGAAAGTAGCCAGGTATAACGAAAGGAGTGTGCACATGCTCGTCTCCACAAGCCGGAATAGTGGAGGCGACTGCTGCCCGTAGACAAAGAAATGTCTACAGTAGCAGTTGTTTCCGTTCATGGACCGCACGCACTCTAGCTTTACATCAAGTGGAGTGTAGTCATATGGCGAGCTACAATTAAATAAACTGTAGATTAAAATAAGATCTTCTCCGTAAGCATATCAACAGAAGGTACCTATCTATATCTATTAATAAACCATGTAGGTGTGATGAAAAAATTTGATAACATTATAGTCGTATGTACACACAAGCGCTGTCCCTAATCCAATACAGACTACGATGACGTTTTTATAGTAGTACGGCATATGATCGGAGATAATACTAGTAGATCTAGACATGGTTATTAACCGAGTCTGCCGTTTTGGGGGAACACCACTTTCAAGTATAACACCCGTGAAGTGACCGAGTCGCATTTCGAGATCGGGATAAAAAATATATAATTTTTTAAACAGTTTTTAAGTCGTTTTAAAGACAAACAGAAAGAAAAGGAAATTATTGATTATTATTAACAGTACCAGTGCCGGATTAAGCCAGCGCGGGGCCTGTAGCAAATTCTGTCAAGGGGCCCTTGGTTTGCTTTAGGTTCTCAAGTTTAGGGTATAAAATAAGTAAATATCCTATGTAAATTAATATTTTTTTATTACGGTCAGACAGGCGTTGGAGCGCGGGCCCCCCAAATTCGCGGGGCCCGTAGCATTTGCTACTCTTGCTACGTGGCTAAACCGGCACTAAACAGTACCTATAGTAATAAGGGTCAGTTGCTCATGGAATGTGCTCGTAGAACCACAATAGGTACAATACATATTTCGAAGGCTTCCATTAAGGTATTCTATATTGAATATATAAATATACCTACCTATATTGAATTTTATGAATATATCTAGCTATACGGATAACATAGTTTGCAATGTCGGATCGCAGGTTCAAATCCTTTTTCCCCTATTACCTAAAATACGAGCTTTTAATGATAATGTATATAAGTCGTATTATAATGTTTAATAACATTAAGTATTTAGGCATAGGACAAATAAGTACGTTGATACAAAAAAAGCAATTCAATAAGAAACTTAGATTGAAGTTAGATCCTGATAAATAGGTTTTCATTTACAATTATTTAATATTATAATTAACAACATACATACAATAAAAAATAACTAAGTTACATTTATTTTTACCGTAGTGTGTGCACGGGTCAAACCTACAGGTCAAAAGCTTCGGGACCAATTTGTTATTCTTCCTTTAATAAGGCCGGTAGTTCAATTCTGAAGCAAAAATCGTCTTACATTTAGCACTGTAATGCTTATACTATATGAAATAATCTAAGACATTAGGCATTTAAGCAAGCACGTTCTTCAAAACATCTTTTAAAAAAGCTTGTTAAGTTATATTTTGAGTCAAGAATTGCAGATTAAAGTCGTGAAAGAAGGATAGAATTATCGGCCCTTAGCACCTACTTCCTGATGGCAGTTTTACTAAATATGACCAAAAGTTGTGACCACGCGCCACGCCGTCAAACATAAATTTTTAAGTATTGTGTCGATGAAAATACTTATAATAATATTTTGGTAAATATCTAGTTACTTGGATGTACAATATTATATTTTTTTATTCACACTAAATTAAATGTATTAATTAATTCGGCAGTTAGATTCAAATGAAATACAGAAAGTGAATAAAGTTTTTTTTCAGCTAATAGTGCCATCTATTTGTCATTTATGGAAATAAAAAATACATGACTTGACATTTTAATAATATCACTACTCAATAATAGATGGCGCTAATCAAATAGGTACCATTTTGTTTATTTCTTAAATAATAAATATAACAATAAGTTTATTAAATAAAAAACAGCTGCTACTTTATTTGTTAAAACATTTTAACTTTTTATAATAACTATATAATTGTTATTCAGCGTTTAACATTTTTATTAAGTTAGTCTCTGGTTTGGCGTTCCCTTTGTCTTTGCTTTCTACGATCGATTCTGTCAAGTTCGTGCAAGTTTCATTGTCGTGACGAGGTAGTTTTGCAAAATGGCTTCGCAATCGCCGGTCGTTTCGTCCTACGCGAATATCTCGCAGTATCTCATGAAACAACAACTGCCCGATACAGATCTGTCTTTAGATTGGAGACAAGTGGAGGAGTTGTACAACAAAAAGTAAGTATAAAACGTATAATCTTAACATAGCATATTTGAAGTTACTACGCCGGATTGTTTTAAACAGATTATGGCATCAACTTACCCTGAAACTGGATGAATTCGTCAAGAATCCTGATATGCAGAAGGATGACAACATCATAGATCTCTACCATAACTTCATCGTTCATATTGAGAACAAGTAAGTGATATTACTGATAGTCTTTGTTTGTCGCTTTTAAAACATTTTTGTTTTCATTCACAAAAACGAATATACTGACTAAACTCTAGTAAAATTCAAGCATTAAAGCGTAAATTAGTTATTGGAGAACATGAGTTTGTATAGAACTAATGAGAGCTCATTTAATCGATTAAAATTAATTAACTATGAATGAGACATACAAAATAATAACTAAGATCAAATAGATCATTGTTTAAGCTGGAATTACATTTACCTGACCCAACGGCGGGTGATAACACTATAGTGTCGTGTCATTGCAAATTTCAATGAGATTGTGGGGCATAATGCATGGAATTGTCGCTGCGGCCTGCACCACCAACCCCACGTTGATCATAATTGAGCAGTCTGAGTTGTGTCAGGTTAGTTCACACTGTGCGGTGCGGACTAATGTAATCAGTCCTATACTAAATGACACACAATGCAATATAAATGTAATTCCAGCTTTAAGCTATTATAAAAAAGAAATTAAACAATTTTCATGAAATTGTGGTAATAAAGATTAGCAAGTCATTGTTTTGTTTGAATAATTCTTAACAGGATCAATCCACTGTCGTTGATTGAGATTGTGGCTCATGTCACACATCAGTACAAGGACAAGAAGGAGGCTATAGAGTTCCTGGAGGGGATGGTGCCTAAGGTTAAGAATAACCATCAGGCTTGGACTTTGTGCAAAGTAAGTTTATAAGTCTCAGGCTAGTAGCAATGTAACTTGACAATGCAGCTTGATATATTTTAATTACACAAGTTGCAGCAAATTTTAGATAGAATGTGTTCATGAATGTGCAAAGAAAACTGTTGTGTAGTACATGATAATTTTTAAAAAATGTTGTCTAGGTGCTCCAGGGGCAGTTGTACTTGGACTACTTGGATGATACGGAAAGCACATCCAAAATTATTGATGAGGTGGAAGAGACATTGGAAGATGTTGATGGGGTGACTCCAGTACATGTTCGTTACTACAAGCTTGCGTCGGACTACTATCGGTGAGTACTGTAACTTGCCATTGCCAACTTCAGCAAACAGGGAAACAAAATATTAAATGGAGAAATAATTTGTTCTCAAACATTTTCTTTTTAAAAGCATCTGTGGTCCATTGGCAAGTTTCTATCGTGCTGGTCTCCGCTATGTCGGAAGTGCCAATGGCGGGAAGGATCTGCCGACTGTTGTACAACAATCGATGGCCGTGTCTCTTGCTCTAGCAGGTGCATTCGCTCCCATGGTATACGACTTGGATGAACTTGTAAGTACAGTCTCAAGACATAGTGTCTGTCTGACTCTCGAAAGAAAGTTATTGAATTTGTTTGCAATTCCAACCATTTTTTCAATGTGAATTGCTTTAATAAAGTACATTTAAATAATTTTCAATAGGAAATACATCCGATCATGTTGACTCTGGAGGGGACCAAAGATGAATGGGCTCTTGAGTTGGTGCGTGCGATGGCTGGTGGCAATTGGGGGAACTACTCTGCTATTCGCAAGAAGATTCCAGAAGATGTGGCTAATGACAGGATTGCCGCAGAAAAGATTCGATTGATTTTACTCGTAAGAGTAAGTTTCGTCAATTTCTTTTAATTAATCTACTTTATTTAGTATTCTAAAGTAACTTTTTTAGTTATACATAGTTTTAACGATTAACTTATTATTATATTTAGATGGCCCACTACGAGGAGTCGCGTGTCATCAGCTTTGAAGATCTTATCAGAGCGGGTGTGGCGAACGAATACAATGTCGAATTGATCTTAATGAAGGCGATGGCAAGGAATTTGATCAAGGGTAAAATTGACGAGGTATGGTTTTATATATGTCTTCTGTGCTGATCTACTTGATTAAAAAATGTTATCCTAATAAGATTAACTGTGTGTATGTAGGCAATTGTAAGTTACTGGTCATTGATCGGAACTTACATGAAAGATATTGGTTCTATTACAGAGGTCGTAATTTTCGCAGGTGAACCAGACTGTGAAGATTACCTGGGCTAAGCCGCGGGTCATGTCGCGGTTCGAGATAAGTGAATTGTGCGATCGCGTCGAGGAGTGGATGATCGAGGTGAAGCGTATGGCGGATGAGTTGGAGAGTCAAGCTGGCGATGTACTTACAGCTTAGAGCTCTTCGTTATATGTAACTCTCAAACTTTCTCTTTAATATTTAACCTACCAAATACAAATATGATAAAGGCGATATTGTTTTATTTCGCTATTTTATAAGACCTGGGAGGGTTTGACTTATGTCAAACTGCACTATAGCAGCATGGAGCGGCGCAGCGGTTTCCAGGGATATCACACATGCTTGTTACCTGTCGTGTTATGCCATCGGTAGTGTGGCGCGCGTTCAATTATGACTTGCGCCGCTGTAGTGCGATTACATAATATAAAAACAATATTTATAGAGGCTCTTTTTTTCTTTTCATGACATAACAATTGCCGGTGACAAATATTATTGTTTTACGTGTATTTATAAAATTTGCATATAAATATGCACTAGGTTTCAAGCAAACCTTAATTCTCTTATTTAATTAAATCATAGAACTCTTCACTCTGTTATTCAGTAATGCAATAAAACAAAAATTGACGTTGGAATTGTTTATTAAAATAAAATTAATGCGCTTAAAAAAATCGACTTCTCTTATAAACTATATATAATGTAACAACCAACAAAACTCATTTGGAAAACTAACAAAACTCATTTGGAAAACTAACAAAACTCATTTGGAAAACTAACAAAATTCATTTGGAAAACTAACAAAATTTTGAAAATAAGAATCGACGTTGGAATTTTTTTTTTAATATATAATTCAGTTTCACTTAAAACTGAATATTAACTTCTCTTATATACTAATTATAAAACGAAACAACATAACTGTACTCATTTGGAAAAACAAACAAAAATTTCAAAATAAAAATCCTATTTTGGTTAAACTATGAAATTTCTAAAAATCTGTTTCATCTCTGGCCGCAAGTTTTTATTGAAAACAATTATATATTTTCATTAAAGCTAATTATATTTTTAAACATTTAACTAATATAAAATAACAATTACTATTACAAAAGCGTATTAATTTGGTTTTTATAAGAGAACGAATAAGAATGCGTGAAAAGGGACGGTCGTACGTTTGAACTTATACAATAATAATAACTTAAATAAATAATTTGTACTTTTTAATATTAAAAACAATTTCAATTCTAAAACAAAAAACTTGCAAATCGCCAGAGATTAACAGGAGGCTTAACACAAGAGAAAATTCCTACTTACTAACTTTAAAGCAGTCGAGGTATAAAAATAACTAAAATCATCCACAAATTATTATAAAAAATAAATAAATAAATTTAAAAAGAGGTTCACAATAATTGTCGTTTATCGTTGTCAAAATAAAAAGAAGCGGTGTCACTTGGAACAAAGTTCCTTTGGCTATATATTATGCATCAATTAACAGGCATGATTAAATGAATTACAAAATCTAATGTACTTCATTTAAATATTCTCATTGTTAATTCAGTTAATCGGGCCTGTTATTAACATACGTACGTATGTATAGGTAAAACTACTTTCGAATAAAAATTAAACAATGCATTCTTAAACCTAACATTGTGGAAATTCCACACACGAACTAAATCTATAGAGCACTCGGCCTGTGTCTGCCTTCTTTGGCGTTTTATAAACAAATGGTTGCCAAACCACCACACAAAATACTCTTGGACCCATTTGGAACATTATTATTATTATTATTTAAGAAAGGTGTAATATAGGCATCATTTATTGGCAATTAAGAGACTAGGTCAAAGGCAGGCATTAATAAACTAATTAAAACTTGTTAAAATAACATTTGTGGCCAATAATGAAGTGCGTGCCCGATGTTAGCAGGGAAGTATAACGTGTTGCAGTCTCTATTACATTCATATATAATTTAACTGCAACTGCGATCAACAATCCGTTATTAACCTACAGTCTCAAAAAAGCTTTCAAATTAAGAACGAGCGTTTGTATAAAGCTCACCTCCAAATGGAAGATCTGTCTTAAGATATGTAAAAAATATTATGCAGAATTATAGGTATTGCTTTCTTTAACTATTCTATATTATCAATAAGCAATATTTAATCAACACGTGTTACATTTACAACGTCTATGTATTAAATCTATATATTAAATGCTCTTTAAAAAAAATTATTATACAATAAGACCTCAAATAGACAACAATTTTTTAACGAAATAATTTTTTATTATGTGGTTCTTCGTATATAGGAACATAAATTCGTATATATTAAATTATATTTTAATGCTAAACAGACAACATTATTATTGGAATGCAAGATGGTATAGCGATGTCTCAAAGCCCAAGTTCCGAGACATCCATATACATTATAATAAAAGAAACTAATATTGCACAGTAACAACTTAAGTTCATAATAATTAAGGAATTTCTTTTCTTAGGAATAAATTATAGAACTACTAAACGTTATAAATTTCTTAGTGATACTTTAAAATAACAATCTGTATAAATAGAACTTGCACTAGATAAATTAAATGATATATATTTAAATGTAACCAACAAAACAGACCTTAAAAAGGAGATCACAAAAACATTCGATATAGAACAAAAACTATTATATGACTACCAATAAAATGTACAATATGAATCCTTTTAACAACAGAACTTTGTTCAAATGTATCAAGGCTCACTAACCTAAAACTCACTGACGAAATTATTTAAAGTTGTATTCGCGTTGCATAAAAAGTCTTCAATGGAATTATCGACAAATTGAATAAAATTTAAAACATTTATAAATCTCAAAATATGTTTTAATTTAAATATAATATTATAGTGCTTACTTGAAAATAAACTCTTTAAATCTATCATTCCAATTGTTCCCAAAACGTATCTAAATCACAATTAATATGATATAATTTTTTTTTAAATGAAAGACTTCTTACGAATGTTACCGAAAGAACAACTGTGTTTACGCAGTCAGGCTTCTAATTAGCTGTTTACACAGTTTTCCATACTCGTCCTGATCGCCAGAGATCCTACGCATCTTCAGACCCTTTTTCTCGAGCGACTTGTTCTCGCACAGTGCCAGCTCTATTTGTATCCCACCGTCGTACTCCAAGTTTAAGAATCCGATAAGGGCAGACTCCGCGTCAGTTTCGACCGCTTTCTGATCGATGAAAATATTCTGAGGAGGTACTTTACTGTTAATAGTCTCTTTTAGTAACTCTACGATCCTGTGCGAATCTAATTTTGAACAGGAGTTCGATAAAGTTACTTCATAATACTCTTGGACGCAGGAAACTTTCTGTGGGCTCAAAATAGAGAGTGTCTCCGGTCGACAGACGTCTGTTAACCTTAGATCCATAGTGGAACGTTGTAGTTTCTCTATCTCCTCAGTAGGAGTCTCCTCGTTACAGATCTCCAAGCAATGACGGCTGTTATCACGCGGCATGTAAACGTCTTCAAAATACTCTTTCACTTCTCCCAATATGCCCTGAGCTGAGAAGCTAGATCGTGGAGTTTCACCTTTTTCAGAAAAGCTGCCGCGGCCGAAGTCACTTCTTTCGGAGAATGAGGATCTTCCGTAATCTCCGCGTTCAGAAAAACTACCACGATCGGAAAAAGAAAAGGATTCGCGATGTTCAGAGAAACTACCGCGATTTTCACTAAATCCTGAACTAATTGACACTATATTGGAGTAAATAGATTGCACGTTTTGTTCACAGTTCGGTGACGCGTTTGCCGAATCGTTGCTCAATGAATCGTCACTGAATCCCAGGGATTTATCGCTTCCACGTCTCGGGTACGTTATCTCCTCTGTTAAAAACCTGCTTGTATCGTCTTCTTTAGGAAACGCCATAGTTATATCTTTGTCTGGCGTGTCATCAGTTATATCAATAGGTGGAGCCATGACTTCTGTTTCCTGACTTATTTTACGACCGATTCCTTTTGTTATAGACGGTCGGTCGTCGAGATCGGAAGGTTCAGATATGACGAATTGTGGCAGAGAATATTTGGGCTGATTTTCTAATGAATCCATACTGTCTTCCGAAGATGTCGCGACTAGAGTTATTTCGGACCCTAAACAATCAGTCAAACTTATCTGAGGATGCGTTTGAATTAGAAACTGTTGTTGTAGGTTTCGGGTCATTTCTTGGGTAATATTCAACGGTTTGACTTCTCCATTCTGACTGGTACCATTACTGATCTCCTCTTGTATCATATCTAAAGGAGAGCCGGGACTAGAGATGGGAGAATTGTTCAGACTTCTATGAGCAACCATATGAATTTGTGGGTGTATGATTGCCATCATCGGATACAGCTGTCCGGTGTCCATTTCCACATTATTTCTCAAGTCCACAGCCGGCGAACTATTTTGTGGAGTGCCTCGTGTGATGGAGCCAGTATGAAGATAGGATAAGCCTTCAGTGATCTGGTGTAACGGTGATCGTGGCTGATGTAAAGGAGAGCTCGGTGAAGATGGGGAGGCGGGTCCACTGAAGAGGCCATATGAGCTGAGATATTGTTGCACCGCGCGATAAATTTCTTGGGATAGATTAATATGCGGAGAGCGCAACGTGTGTAAATTCAAACCCATCTTTAATGCTACTTCCTGAAAGTAAAAACCAAAAAATAGTTCCAGAGTTTTACGATGATGATAAATTAAGCAAATAAAATATTTTTATTAACCTGTGGCAAGTGACCAGTTTGTGTAATAGCAGTTGCCTCTTCTAACGTGATCTTGGCTTGCCTTAATAGAAGTTGTATAAGATTTAACACAGCTCCAGCAGTATCTGCATCCAAATTGCTCAACTCCACGGCTAGAGGCTGTTCCGACGAAGGGTACAATGGGCAGTGAATTGGTGATCCTGAAAAGAAATGAACTATGTATGAACTATTCTGACAATGCTACATTATAAATATTTTACATAACAGGCGATAACATATTAGTTTACCTGGCATTGATGTGGGACTCACTGATGCGGAATTGCCGCCACGACGCTCCAAACCACGCTGCGAAACATTTATATAAATTTAAATATGATTAAATATGTAAAAAATGAACATGAATGAAATAGTTCACTCTAGGTATTCAATTTAAATTTAGTAGTGTCACCTGCAGTTGTTGATACTCCAATCGAGCACTCACAATGTCATGTGCAACACGGGGCGGTGAACATTCGGATGCACGACGAACTGGCGAATACCTTTCAGCATGCTCGCGAGCTGTAAATGTTGTGGAAAATATATTTAGTATTAAATTCATATATAATATTATATTGCCTCATACTAAGATTGGCAACATTTTTTCAGAGGGTTATTTTATTTATTGGCAACCCTAAACTTTACTAAGTTGATTAAGCGACCCTTGTTAATGAAGCAATAAAGTAAGCTTTATCAAATAAACGCGTATACGTACGAAAAGTAATGGTTTTTTTTACAATTAATGCTATTTAGATATTAGTATAAAAAAACTATTATAAAGATCATATCGAAAGCGCTAGATTAAAAAAAAAAAACATTGAAAAAAATAAATGCAAACACACAAAAACACATACAAAAAAAATAAAGCCTAAAATGTCCAAAAATTATGAAATACCTGTGTTTACCATCCACCAAATGAAACCCATAATTAAAGAAAAAAAAATTACCAATTTCTTGTACAGTCGGCAACGTTTTAAGTCTTTGTGGACAGGAATATTTTCTTTGTGGTCTCTGAGAGTATGGTCCACTCGAGGATGGGGACTGGCTGATTCTGTATTGTTCATTTAGGCTCATTGCTATAGCCCCCGTTTTTATTGACTCTCGAAAACTTTGAATCGTATCCTGGCAATTGGGACCAGGAAATTGAATCTGTTGTGACATTGGGGTTCCGCAAGTAATAGAACCTTGATAATTAATTGTTGATAATGGGTTTTGACCGAATGGAGTCATGATCGGTGCGCCCGAAGTGACAGGGACTTGTCCTGAGATAAAGACGTTTTGACAATATTGACTTTGTGATACAATCGGTGTTCCGCTCGTGATGGATCCTTGATATGAAGGGTTTTGGTTGATCGGTGTTCCATTGGTTATCGAACCAAACATCTGTGTACCGAAGTTATAGATGGCCGTGATCGGGGTACCAGATACTATGGAACCGAGCTGGGTGGTCTGGTTAGTGTTCTGCAGACTCAACACTGGGGTACCGCTCGTTATAGAACCTTGGGCTATATTCTGACCGGTAGAGGAGTTGAAATGGGAAATCTTATTTGAGTTTTGACTAGATAAACTTTGGGCACCCATTATCGACCCCTGAGGGATAGTCTCCAAGGTCATCTTTTGTTGTTTTTGGCACTCTCTTGTTGGGATTGTGTTGCTTTGGCAGCCGTGGTACGCTCCTTGCGGTTGTAACTGAGCACTTTGTATAGACGGTGGTAAATAGTTCCTTTTCATTCTGGCTTCCACTTCCATTACTAATTCTGGACTAATTACTATTTTTAAAAAAGAACCAAAAATTAGCAAAATAAAATAAAATAAATACATTAAAATTTCATGCTACCTATTAGAACAATATTCAATATTTGTCGTAATTGTGAGGTTAATTTCATTCAATTACCCAAATAAATTGAAAACAATAATAATTATAGTTTAAAATTGTCATTTCAAGCAGAGCAGTCTTAAACACTTATATATTTTTTTAAATTGTAGCTCGGCATGTTACAACACTCCGCCTGATGTAAAGCTAGAGTGCGGTCCATGTACAGAAGCAACTGCTACTACAGAGAAATCTCTACAGGCAGCAGTCGTCATCAAATATCAATAAAGACGACAAAAGTAGACTTTTTATATTATATTAAAAATCAGTATGTAAAACAGCTCTATCAAAAAAAAAATACTTACAAAAAATATATTAAAAAGTGTAACATTAAAAAAACGATCATGCAAAAAGAAGCATTAACAAACTAAACTAAACTAAAAGGTTTTATGAGGCTTTCTATATATCGCTTTTATTTGAATTATTTCAAAGGCATTGCTGCAATAGATGTAAACCACAAAAAAACAATTTAGTTTAGTAAAAACATTTCAAACTTTTTTTAATAATAAAAAAAAACTACGACAAATAACTAGCGCTTCTAATGCTATTGTGACGGTAAGTTTATGTGTCTTTGTTGTTCTTATCCCGATACCCGCCTGATACCCAGTTTGGGGGTAAGAGCATCGTATGTATAATGTATATATCGTATATATATTAATATCTACTCACCAGGCGGCCTTTCAGTAACTGTGAGTAGACCAGTTCTTCTCACTCTCATATTGGAAGTAGACGAGGGAGTCGTACTAGCCTGCAAAAAAGAGAATACGCACTGATTACGAATATTGATGTCGGGTATTTACATAAGTAATAAAAAGTTGTATGAAGTGGATAACTAAATAATAAATCAGTTCTACCTATGATCGCTCATTCACGCTCATCTAACTATTAAGATAACCGAAAGTAAATAACACAGTGGGAGTAGTGTGCCACTGTCAACCTAATGGTACACTCTCGTATATTTAAGTCGGCATAGCGGAGATAATTGCTGTCTGTAGAAATTTCTCTATGGTAGCAGTTGGGCATATAATGAGATGAGTGTGTACTGTCAACATAATGGTGCACATTCGTCTCTTTAAACCGACATAGCGGAGGCGACTAGCGTTTGCATATTTTTTCTTTATGGTCATATGCAATGCTACAAAAAAAAATTAACTAGAAGCGTATTGTCATGCGTGCTAATAATTTGATATAATTACACTTTCTTTGTTAACATGGTTTCTCATTTGGACGAATGTACTATTTTAAGAATTAGTATTTTAAGTAAACTCACCATGGCACTGTTGCTGCATGCAGACGTGACAACGCTTGCTGCATCTTCCGGAGTAGCCATTGTATGTCTTTTGCTGCTTCCACGATTCATCATATATCTGAAATGTATAACATTGTACAGATCTACTACAGAAAAATCTCTACTGGCAGCAGCTGGATTATGCTGGATGTGCACCATTTAGATTGACAGTGCACACTTCACTCGTTATACCTGGCTACTTTCAAACTGTTCCCGAATCGCGACAAGGTCATTTCAAGGGGGTTACATTCGAAAGTGGTGGTAATACCGCAGGACGGCGGGCGGGGCTAATATCATAACATACTTAAATTGGTACCGGTCGGAATTTAGCGAGGTTCGAACACGGGTCTCATCGTTCATGAGTTCACGCGTCTTACCGCTACACCAAGGCCACTATAGATTGACGTACCTGTATAAATTTGAATTGTAATTGGAGTCCGATGACTGCTCTTCTTGTGATTCACAATCTTCAACACCTTGCGACGTCCCTGCATCTGATGCCTGCATCAAATGTAATTATTATTATTTGTACTTCTTAAAAGAGACCAGCGCGGCGGTTGGATACATCAAATCAAGCTTTAAAACAATTAATAAACAAAGGAGAATGCCCATTCCCGTAATAGAAATGGGCCCACAATTTTATTATCGAGTTTATCGATGATTTTTTTATTCATTTTGTGAGAAAATAAATCTATTTATCACCAATCAGTTTCAATTTTTTTTTATCCAGGTGATGGAGTAGTTTTCTGATGAAATATTTGAGTTTATTATTATATTAAATGCTTTAATAATTAATGATAACCGTTTTAATATTTATTTTATACAATAAAAATAATAATAAAATAAAAAAATAGCAATGAAAATAATTTAAAAAACTAATTATATAGAAAAAAGACGGCTTAATAATTATTATTTAATTCTTTAAATTTTCTTACGTGTGTGGGTGGTGCAGAATGGCAACAGGCTCTTTCTCTACCTCTTGGCACATGTGCACCTCCGTCTGACGCACGACGACCAAATGTTGAAGCTAAAATATAAAAATGCTTTTTATATACCTTTCTTTATTGTAGCTGAGATATGACATTGAGATAAGACCACACAGATGTTAATCTGCTATTACAGAGAAATGTCAGCAGTCCCCTCCGCTATACCGGCATGTGAAGAATATGCACAATCTAGTTTTGTGTTTCCAAGCTAACCCGAAACGCGACTAGTGTTACCACTTCGCGGGTGTGTACTTGAAAGGATGCTACTGACTCAAGGCGGCGGACTCGGCTAATTATATCATCAACTGCCCATCACTGTGCTCTCCAGTGGTAGGCAGACATTTCCATTTATTTTAGTTGTTCCAAGCAAACAATACTCAAGAACTTTAATGCTATAGATGTATAGTATAAACAAAGTTTATTCAAAATTATTGTACCTTGGTTCTGCATGGCATGCGGAGGTTTGAGCAGATGTTGATCTTTAACACTAAAGTATCTCGGAGGTTGATGTTGTACGGCTGGTAATTTAGCCGCCAGATTTGTATTAGGTAACATTGACACTGGCTGTAAAATAAAATAATACTTTTAGACTTTAAAATAATAGGCATAAAGTCGATTCTCTAGTGATTTCGGCGCCCACAATCGATGAGACCCGTGTTCGAACCTCGCTAAATCCTAACCGGTACTAATGCAACCTTGTTATAATATATACTTTTGTCACTCAGGCACTATTAAAAGGGTGGTAGGCAGGCTGTTAGGCTGATGATGGCTGTTAACCCAGTCAGCCATTCTGGGGTAGTACCACCACCTTAGAATGTAACAACCCTGAAGTGACCTTGTCACGTTTCGGGATCAGTTTAGATGGTGCTCGTCCCCGCAAGCTGGCATAGCGGAGGATGCTGATTGTAGAGATTTCTCTGTAGTAGCAGTTGTTTCCGTTCATGGACCGCACTCTAGCTTTACATCAGGCGGAGTGTTGTGTATGCCAAGATATAATAATAAAAAAGTTGAATCTTAATTCTTACATTGCAATGATTAGGTGAATATATTGATGCATTATGTCCATCGGCAGAGGCAGCGGAATTAAGACTAGAAACTGGTGTCGCTACAGTGCCAGGTGTGGTCAACTCTAATGCCTGTAAAATAAAACGCAGTTTAGAATAAATAAAAAAAAAACAACGGAAGTCCTAATTAACTAATTAACATGTTACAAAATAGAATAACAATATAATATAATCGGAAGATCTGTTTCAATAACAATCAATAGACTGAGCACAATAGATAGATCAAGCACATGACCCTGAATTTCTAATAATTTTGAATATTTTAATATTTAACTAAACGGTTGAATAAAGTAATCTATATCTGTTTTTAATCTAGCATCTGCATTATTTAAATCTTTCATTTAAATAATAACAATTAAAGTTAGATTAGACTTGCTTGATAATCCATATTTTATCTAAAATCAAGTAAATTCAATTGGCATACCTGCGCGTGTCGGCAATCTCCAGGACCTACAGTGTGACGCCGTGTCGCGTGTAACTCAGTACATGACTTGTTATTAGAATCTTCTTCAACATCCACTGTAGTAGAATTTACACCATCCCCAAACTGTAATATAGAAATATATGTATAGCTGAGGTTTCACAAATAATCGTTTTTTTTATATTTTAGACTGATCCAGACGGATCCTGGATATAAAACTTTTAACGAAACGACAAGCACAAAGCAGACCATATTATTCTCCACAGTTAAATGCCTATACGCAGCTTGTATTACAGGCATAGAGCGATCAAAATACACATAACATTAGTACCAAGTTACATTGGTGCCAGTCAGAATTTAGCGAGGTTCGAACACGGGTCACATTCTTATACATTCACGCCTTCTACCGCTAGACCACGGGCGCTAAAGTTGAATAACAATAGACTAAATATGTCGTTATTGCTTACCCTCTCAAGTGTATCCTCTTTGTAGGTGAGACAAACAGACGGAAGTAATATTAGTTCGGAAGAATCCTCAGAATCCATAGGTTCACCATTTTCAGAAGTTAAATCAATTACTTCCGAAGGAATAACATTTGAACCCGTTAAATCTATAACTTCTGACGGTATAAGCGAGGCTGAAATAAATATGAAACTATATCTTACACGTGTCTTACAGTGCGGTCCATGAACGAAAACCACTGCCACTACAGATAAATTTCTACAGTCCGCAGTCGCCTCCGTTATGCCGGCTTGAGGAGACGAATGTTGACAGTGCACACTCCACTCATTACACCCGACTACTTCCAAACTGGTCACTTTATATGGTGTCACTATCGAAAGCGGTGGTACTTCTTGTTTGTTTAAGACCAATATTTTAAGAGAGAAGAGCTTTTAATCGATATGATTTACCTAGATCTCGTGGTAAACGTCCCTCCAGTTTATCGTGTAACAAATGATATATGGCAGATGAATGATCATATTTGTTCTCCTTAATGACCTAAAAAAATTAATTTAATTAACATTCAACATTTTATACTTCTATACAATTTAACTCCTAAAATAACTAAGTACTTATCTTCTAGACCTTCTAGAATCATAACTGATTCGTATATTGAAAACAGCTTAACTATTTATGATTAGGAGACATACATCTAAACGTTGATTTGTTTATTGTATTATAATCTCGGCATGTACAACACACCGTCTGATGTTAAGCTATAGGGTGCAGTCCATTTCTGCAAACAGCAGTCGCCTCAAGTTTTTTTTTAATTGTAGCTCGGCATGTGACAACACTCCGCCTGATGTAAAGCTAGAGTGCGATCCATGAATGGAAACAACTGCCACTACAGAGAAACCTGTGCGGGTAGCAGTCGCCTCCACTATGCCGGCTCGAGGAGACGAGCATGTACCACCTTAGATTGACAGTGCACACTCCTCTCGGTTAACTTTCCCGAAACGCGACAAAGTCACTTCACTATACTGGCTTGCGGAGACTAATGTGCACCATCAGGCTGACAGTGCACACTACTCTTGTCATACATGACTACTTCCAAACTGCGACATCCCGAAAAGCGACAAGGTTCCAGTACCGCAGACTGGACTAATAACCATCATCAGTCTGCCTACCACTCTTTAATAGTGCCTATAGGTACTGAGCGATCAAGGTACATATTAATAAAATATTTAAACACACCTCATTAAATTTCTGTTCAGTCATCCCAGGTATATTTAGCATAATATTTTTTATTGTCGGTTGTAACTGGGGATCAAACGGTGGTTTGGTTCTGTGACAACTACAATCACCTTTCCATAGTTCTAAAACAAAAATAAATAAATCAATTTTTGCGGAGAGTTTTGGCGGCCATCTTGAGACGTCAGGTTATCTGTTTTGAATTATTTTCCTAAACTTGTGTTTCTTCGAGTGTTAATGTGTAATAATGGTGGATTATTAACCATCAATTGTTCATGAACGTGTGTGAGTGTGGGCAAACAATTCAAAAGAAGAGAACCTTTGTTTCCATTTTCCCTCCAAAACTCCCTAGGAAGTTTCAGTAAAGATTCTACCACTTTACTGGAATAATTTTTGACATGACTGAGACTTGGTTATTAACTTGATGCAAAAATATTTACTTTGACACTGGCAAATTGTTGCAAACAAAAAGAAAAAAATATTTTTCGCGGACCTATAGATATTTTTATCATTCCGACGAGAGGGCCAAGTACGAGTTTATATTTACGTCGTGACGGCGTAACGTGAGATCTCTTCACCAATCAGACGGTGTTATTATGACCGCCGAGATAATAAAAATCAAATGAAGCGATACTATTGGTGGAGAATACTCGCGTTACATTATTTCATATGTAAAAAATAAAAGTTAGGGCCATGGGTAAAGGTGTACTACAGGCTCACAATACTCTTACAAATTGCTAGAAAATTGTATCCTTTCGTATAATGAGCGTATAATTTTTGCTTAATTGCTTAGAATGTGCAGGCGGTATTCTGAAACTAGGATTTGCCAATAAAGTGTTTAATAGTGCAGTGTCACGCGAGAATTTTCATCTACACATATGGCATCGTTTAAAGAGTAACACGACATGCAATCGTACCTAAGTTAATATTTATTCCTAACAGATTTATAATTAGAATTGAAACAGAATCATAACTGAACGCTTATATATCCACCATAAATTTTTAATATATTCTACTAAGTTATTTTCACTGCGGTATGAATATCTCGTGCAATTTTCGTTGCAAAGTTTGCATGTATATGTATTTGAGTACTATTATAGTCCGTATTACATATGCAGTAAGAACATAATTCGCGTATCGAGACGTCAAAGGTTAACGTTGACCTTATAATACTATAGGAAATTATATATAATGGTTGCATGTTTTGCATTCATTTAGTTGATAATCTCGTATGGAGTTTTAATATTAAATAAAACGAACCAACTATACCGCCACCAGGATCAGTATGCGAGGTCACCCATCTATGTTTTGCGACACCACGAAGTGACAGCCGCCTTTCAGGAGTAACGACTAGCATATGTCGTATGAGATGTTCACAATCTGAAATAGACAATCAGTTCGAAAATTTTGTTTAGACTAATGATGGTTATTATCCTAATCCGTTCCTCAGTACCACCGCTTTCAAATATAACATCCTAGTCGCGTTTCGGGATCAGCTTGGAAGTGTCCTCTCAATGGATGGTACACATTAGTCTCTTTAAAGCAGCATAGCGGAAACGACTGCTGCCTGCATATATTTTTCTTGTTTCAGCTCATGGATCGCACTCTAGTTTAACTAACATCGAGCGGAGTGTGATAGCATGTCAAGCTACCATAGAAATCTAGACTCGCAGTTTGCATCTAAATGTCTGTCTCCTGTAAGCAAATCGATCAATCTGACGCGCTCCACTGAATAATTCATCATTCGTGTGTCGAGTTATTTAAGTTAGTGTGCGTAATTAACCATGAACAGAACAAGCCGGCATACGTTTAGCTTCAAATTTCGTAGCCGAAAACGTAACCTAATTTAATGTAAAACACATACCCTGTGACATGAAATATGGTATTCTGAACTTTCCCTGCACTACTGCAGTACGTAGTATGTGTAGCGTTTTGCCGTCGAAAGGAAGAGCACCACAAACAAGCACATATAATACAACCCCTAATGACTGTAAATAAAGAGAAACCACATTATAGATTGGACCTTTTTTTTTTCTTTCTTAGTATTTTTTTTATATTTTTCGTACTCTTCACGTGAGGCCTGAAGTTAAGCTAAAGTGAGGTCCATGAGAGAAAGCAACTGCTACCACAGAGAAATGTCTGTAAGCAGCAGTCCCCTCCATTATGTCGACTACACCATCAATTGATAGGGGACACTCGTCTCGTTTAAAATGCAGTTGGATTATCGACATTTTTGTAGACCTGACGTATTTTTAATATAACATTATTTGCTATTCAGACTGTTTAAATAAACTTGAATGTTTGAAGGTCTCCCCCTATCCTCGAGTACACTTAATTGCGGTTAATGACGTTAACATTGCATGTTTTATAACGTTATTTAAAACATATGCTTTTATTTACTTTCACGAGGTTTACATATGTGTAGCCTGAACTTAGAAAAATACAAAAATAAAAGCGTCAATGACAATAATGTCTATGAATCTGCTATTTCGGGTTAGAACCACCACTTTCTTGATACGTCACAATCAGTATTTTTTTTTTATTGTAGCTCGATATATGACAATACTCCGCCTGATGTAAAGCTGGAGTGCGGTCCATGAACGGAAACAACTGCTACTATAGAGAAATCTCTACGGGCAGCAGTCACCTCCGCTATGCCGGCCTGAGGAGACGAGTATGCACCACCTAGATTGACAGTGCGCACTCCTCCCGAAACGCGATCGGGTTGCGTATCGGGATTATCTTGGAAATAGTATAGAGACATCTCTACGAGCAGCAGTCGCCTCCACTATGCCGGCCTGAGGAGACGAACCCTCTACCGCTAAACCACGGCTGCTCACTTATTATACAAATTGAAATTGAAAAAGAAAAAAAAACATTAAATAATATTACAAAAACAGAACAAAAGCGCCCTTTTTTATTATTTAGTTGTTTGTAAACACTCCTCAATATATCAATGAAATCTATTTTTATATGTACAAGAAAAGGCCAGGCATCCTCCAGATTTTACTACGTACAATTGAAATACAGGGCGTTTCAACAAATATTTAAATATATTTCGTTTTTTATATTAAAATAATCGTAATATTTTTGTTTCAATTAAGTACGAGCTATTTCTAAACGTCATTGGTATATTGGCTATAGCATTTGCGCATCGGTTGATTGTTCAGAGGCAAAGTATGAGGTTGCATTTACGCCGTGACAGCGTAACGCGAGATCTCTCCGCCAATAGGATCGCTTAATTTAAATCTGGCGGTCAAAATAATATGCTTTGATTGGTGGAGAACTATCGCGTAAAGGCTCTCAGATCCATTGTTAAGCCAAAATGTTGAAGTTACTTGCTGACAAGTATATGCGAAATACAATTGTAATAATAAAAAATATAATTAATTGTATTATCAAAACGCACCCTTTACCTATAATTGTTTGTACACAGAGGACGAATCGGGACTCCAAGTTTCGGTCACGGCCGTTCGTTTACTCTATAGATGTAACCTAATAGAGCCCAAATTTAGATCTATCTATTTTCAATAAAGACTACGAGATTTTATTCAATATAATAATAAATTAATAAATTTGTAGCGTTTCGGAATAAGTTTAGAAAGAGACAGATATAACGAGAGGAGTGTCAACCTGGATGGTGAACGTTCGTCTCCTTATGCCGGCATAGCTGAGGCGACCGATGCCTGCCGAAATTTCTCTGTGATACCAGTTGTTTCCGTTTATGGACCGCACTCATATGCCGAGCTACAATAATGAAAATATGTACCTATATTTATTTATTTAAATAATTTTGAGTTATCTCTTTTTCTCCCGCATTTTTAATAATCTCTATTCGTATTTCACACGTTTAATATTAACGAATAACTCACCCATATGTCCGCTTTTGGTCCGTCATATTTTCGACCCTCAAACAACTCTGGAGCAGCATAGGGGGGACTACCGCACCAAGTAGAAAGGGGAGAATCGGCCTGGAACTCGTTGCTGAACCCAAAATCAGCCAACTGAAATGTTTACATTTGATGACCTCTACCCAAATTATGCAAAGCCAGTCGAGAGACAAATTAGTACGCGTATTTTGTCTAATCTCAGAAGGTGCTGAACCGATTTTAACTAATTATTGAACTACGTTGGCTAATGGAAATACTTTTAAAAAGAAAAAAGAAGGATTGTGGTCAGTAGTGTATGTTTGCGGTATGGACTGGTAATAGTACAGTTTATGTTATTTATTTTCACATTAAATAATAAATTGGATCATACAATTGAATGTAATGATCCATTGAGATAATCCACTGTGATGTTTATAATACTTCTCTATAAAGAATATCGTGATATATGACTTTTGCGCACCATGTATAAGTTTCAACACTGCTAAGATTAAACACGTCAAATAGTGCCTTGAGTATAGTTCATGTTTTGTCAAACAAGGACGATGAGGGTTCAATTTGCATGCAAATATACGAGACATTGTATTTTTACAAAGTGCAAAGTTGATTCGATCGCATGTCTAGATAGCATTATGGGTATTCTTATGCTAAAATTTTTTAGTTTATATAATCACATACAGCTAGAGATAGGAATCGAACATCGATATACGTTATATATCTATTATATAGGGTAGCACTAAGCTACACGCGCCGAGATTTTTCTAATCTATCTTAGTAATCTATAGTCCTTTCGATAATATCTCCACTTTGCAGTTGAGGTACGAACCAAACTTTATGGCGGCTCCGAAGTTAGGTACAAGTCGCTGCTTAGTATACAAATGGAGGTATCACGAAAGTGAGAGGGAAGTGCACAGCTCCGCGCTACTACCAGTAGGTTTTTTTTATATGTTATATTCATATTTGAAATAACTCGTTAATTAAATTATTGTATACTTGACTGTAACTGCGTGCGCAGCTAACTTCCGAGACGCCATAAAGTTTGAATCAACCCATAAATTGCTAATTACAATTCGTATTTCAAGTATTTTTTTTGCATTTATTATTAGTTATTATTACAAGTACTTTGTTTTCAATAAACGTATTGTTTTCTTTAAGGAACTTTATTTGAAATTAAAATTATATCTTTTTCTTTTAACGCACATAAGATTAAGGCTACGGTTACAGTGGGTGCGCGTTTTTTCAAACACTTTTTATGAGGTTTTCAGAACAATGGGAGTTAAATGAAAGAGTTAACTCCGTGTGACGGCCTCTGCGGATTACGTATGCACATGCACGTCACTAAAGCTTGATCGTTCAAATCATTTAATAGGTATACCATGGATGGATGTAGAAAAATAAGTGTCTGTAGGATAGAAGAATAGAAAACTTCCCGTCACAAATGGGATATAATTATATTAAGTCTTTCCATCAATAATATTTTCAATATGTGATTTTGAAGTAAAATATATAGGCATTTTCTATGGGTTCCATCATTGTTGATGGATAGAAGGAAGCAAAATGGTATTCAGATCTGATATCTGACGAATGTGCTAATGAATCTGTGACCTTCCCAGCCACGTCTTTCCCCCTTCCTATAACATGGGATCCTTCAAGCGCAGTGTGAAGAGGCATCTCATTAAGCCGGCATAGCGGACGCGACTGCTGTCTGCAGATCCCCTTCTCTGACAGCAGTCACCTCCGTTCATGGATCGCACTCTAGCTTAACATCAGGCGGAGTGCGGTCATATGACGTGCTAAAATTTAAAAAAATAAAAAATCTGCGAATTCAATTCCGAAAAATCGCCACTGTAACCGTAGTCTAAGTATTGAAAGATTATATCCTTATTAGCTTAAGAATCGTGTAGGCGTCACATCAGATTATCAAAGATTAAAGCTCAAATTATTCACACTTCCGTGAAAGTATAATTTAACGACTAAATTATTACTACTGAATTTTATATTCTTACCTTAATATTCATGTTCTCGTCCAGCAATAAGTTCTCAGCTTTTAGGTCTCTGTGCACGACACCGTTGGAGTGACAATAACCAACGGCCGCTAACATTTGCGCAAATACTCGAGCGGCTTCATCCTCCGCCATGCGGCCCCGTGAGACTAAGTGGTCTGCAAATAATAATAGAAGGACTTTGTAAATTGAACCTACTCCTACGCTAAAAGGGAATATTTATTATTACATATAATAAATTAATAACTAAGATGTTTGATGATTTTCGTCGTAAGAAACCTAACAGGGGCCAAAGTCTAAAGCACAATGAATATTATCACACTGGACTTTATCGTTATGCTGAGCGAAACGTCAAATACATTTTATTTTCGATTAGACCGAGTGACAACTTTCATTATGCTTTTGACTTTGGTCTCAGGTTTGACTTCTTCTTTCAGTCTTCTTTACATTATATTTAAATTGTGAAAGAGGAAAAATGTGGTAGGTATATATATATATATATATATAACACGTGTAAGCGTATTCTCACAACGTAGATGAATAAACTGTTATTAAGGAGTGCACATGTGTTTTAATTACGTGAGGATTTTTATTTGTTTATTCACATCAACATTTCCTATATCACAAGCACTGTAGATCTAGGGAATAATAACAGAGTGTGTAAGAATTATTACATCACCAACTATACACCCATGTAACTAACAAAAATAAAACATTCTATTAAAAACAAAAAACAAAAAAGAACAAAATCAAAGAAAATATATGAATGAAGTAGTAAACTACGAAAGAGAGCACAAACAAAAATAAAATTAACGTAAAAAATATATCTTATAAACATTTATAAATTACGCAATATATTTATTTTTGCTACGTTCTCTGGGAAAAGGGACACCTGGTTGTCGGTTGTAGTTTCTAAAAAAGCAATTATATTACTTTATAATCTAATAATTAACGGACAATAAAGTGTAAATAGTGTAAGAAAAGTGTAATTATATAATTATTCTATGTAAATTTATAGTAAGACTAAATTATTTATGACCGTCAACAAGGTCTTTTTTTAAATACAATGCTAAAATGTTTACAAAACTTTACTTTAGTATTATAAACATTTTGATAATTTTGTAAAAAGTTTTATCACACTTCATTGACTAAATTAAATACTCGTAACAAGTGTCGAAAAAGGTTCCATATTTTTATGTTAAAAAAATTTAAGTAAAAAAGTTTGTATAACCATAATATATTTTATTTTCAGTAAGTTCTTTTAGTTGGTCATTTCGCATAGATAATAATAAAAAATGCCTGCCAAATTAACAAAATATTAAGTCATCATGGAGCTTTTTGTTGACTTGCATATAGTAATATGCATAGTAATAGTAAATCATGTTTTATAATCCAAACAATAAAACATCTATGCAATACTTATTTAGATAAAATTTCGTAGTTTTTAAATCCACTAAGTCTTTTTAAATGCATTTTGTTGTAAGGACAGTTACTAGACTTGTTAGTAAACTATTACGTTAATTGCCTATTTATTAATCAGTAAATAAAATGACATTGTTGAAAAGTTCATACGCTCATACAGTGAAGCAAGCATAGCCGAGGCGACTACTGCTTGTCACTGGTAGAAGTTGTATCCGCCCATGGACGGCACTGTGGCTTAACATCAGATTAGTCTAATAAATAATAGAATTTGCAGAAGTTTATATTAATAGTTTGATTAGCTTATTATTTCATAATAGTGTTTATATTAAATTATATTTAGAATATGGATTTATTGAACATTACTTCAAATTACTGCCAATTTGTATATAATTTAGATAATATTTCTATCCAGGCATATAAAATAAGACATCTGTTCGTTCTTTGGCAGTGGGGGGTCCTTATTTCCTCTACATTTATTTATTTTGTAAGATTCCTATATATTAGATAATTTGCAAAACATTTGGATATCATTGTATATATAGATATCTACCGTTAACTCGTGAAATAATCCCGCATAATCGTTACATGCTTAACATTATACATGACGTGGTGCCGAAAAAGTAAAAAAAAAACAGGAGACCTACTACAGAGCTCACGATATTTACTGATTCATACGTCACATTATGATGTACAAGATTCGATCGGGCACGAAACTTTATAAACACGTTTTTTTAACTAAATTTACTGAAACTCTATTTTACGTCGAACTTTAGTAAGCCCCCAGGTTATTGTGTCCTAGTGACGGTGCCTTACGTATGCAGTTACTAACTATTTAATCATACATTTTATTAGATACATCAAGATTATATCCGATCTTATCCGATTGGTTTCGCTGATAAAGATCAGTGTATACTTTTCCAAATTATTTCAAGCTACATTGTTATAATAATAATAATAAAACTCTTTATTGTGCAAACAAAAACAGAACATACAATTATACAGAATATTTATCGTGCGAAGGTGTATGTAAACGCACTTGGAAGGTCTTCATTATTCTGCTCTCAAGGGTCACTAGCGTTTCATAGTATCTGCCAATCCCGGCAGGGACATGGGCGTTAGTTACTATAAAATAAATTAATCCATTTTAACAATCACTAAACTTATTAAGCTTAACTTTAAATATAGGTAAACAAATTAGCAAATTAAATACATAAAGTTATTAGTTAAAACTAATTGGCGAAGTTAATCAAGAGCAAACCCGACAAATGCAGGCAAAGTTATATATCACCACGACAACAAACACAAACACGAGGAGCGTATTCCTGACGAAAACGATCACATTTATTAAGATATATCTAGAAGAAGATATATCTATGCGTATCTTTTTTGTTTGTTTTATAGTAGCGATTCATTCACGTGCAGTTCTTTCGTTTGCACAATCGTTTTTTACACACATTCTACGTAAATTATATTTGCTTAATAAAAATGTATAATCATATACGAATACAGATTCATAAATTAACAGAGATCAAGACGGTCTGGTACGCTTTTACGTAAATTGCTAAAATGTAAAAAAAAATTAGAACGAATCAATACAAAGTCTGGCATCATAGTACATTTTTGTGACCTCGTTTATATTCTATTCAGCTTTCAAGTCGTTTACGTGCAAGCCGACTACTTCTCATGTTTAAAAATGCATGCAACAACTACTGCAAAACTTAACGTAGATGTTTATTTTATGCTATTACTTTTTTAGTATTTTTCTTTTTATTGTAACTTGGCTGACAACATTCCGCCCTGATATAAAGCTAGAATGCGGTCCGTAAACGGAAACAACAGCTACTACAGAAAAATTTCTAGAGGCACCAGTCGCGTCCACTATGCCGGCTTGAGGAGACGAATGTGCACCTGAATGATGACGATTGACAGTGAACATTCCTATCTACATCTATACCTGGCTACTTCCTAACTGAGCCCGAAACGCGACAAGAGAATTTCACGGGTGTTACATTCGACAGTGGTGGTTCTACCCCAGCTAATAACTATCATCAGTCTGCTTACCACTCTTTCAAATCTATTTTAGCAGCGTTTGATTTTAGAAAGTTTTTAAGTTTATTTGGAAAATCATGTTTACGAGAGTGAGACCCGTGTTCGAACCTCGACAATTCTGACCGGTACCAATGTAACTTTGTTATATGTACTTTGGTCGCTCAGTGCCTATAGAGTGCTTAAAGAGTGGTAGACAGACTGATGATGGTAATTTGTCCTCTCTGCCGTCCTGGGGTAGTACCACCACTTTAGAATGTAACACCCGCGAAGTGACCTTGTCGCGTTTCGGGAATAGTTTGAAAGTAGTCAGGTATAGCGAGAGGAGTGTGTACTGTCAATAGATGGTACATGCTCGTCTCCTCAAGCCGGCATAGCGGAGGTGACTGCTGCCCGCACAGGTTTCTCTGTAGTAGCAGTTGTTTCCATTCATGGACCGCACTCTAGCTTTACATCAGGCGGAGTGTTGTCAATGCCGAGCTACAATAAAAAAAAATGGGAGATTTGGCAGGATTTGCGAATTCTGTCCCTAGTAGTTAAGAACGAGTACATACGTCACATTATACTTAAACAATTGAATTTGTTACCAGTTTCTAAATTTATACGAGGAACTCGAGTCAAAAACTTGTAACAAACTTTTAAAGATCATTATTTGTTAATATTGTACCTCCTTTGGTACGAACATTTTCACGGAATTCATATTTATTATAATATTATTCCCTAAGCAAATATTTGAACATCTATACTTATTATATAAATTTGTTGTTTTGAATTAATAAAATATTATAGGAAATTTGTCATAGATTACGTAAATAATTTTAAAAAATCAATTCCGATTTTTGTTATGACACAAAGTAACCTTGCATTTGGTGCACTCAGTACGTGCATTTAAGGGTTAAACATTGAACAGATCCGATGAAATACGTCAAGGATCGAGACTACCTTTCGTTTACAAATAGAAAGGGGTGAAATAGGCGATGAAAGTTTATATGAGAAACCAATTAGTTCTTAAGTTTAACGCATAATATTAATTATACGCATACGAAGTCGCGGGCCACAGCTGGTACATTCTAGCAAGAAAAAAAACCAAAAACAAAACTCATAACGAGAGGAGTGTGCACTGTCAATCTGGATGGTACAGGCTCGTCTCTTCAAGCCGGAATAGCGAAGGCGACTGCTGCCTGTAGAGATTTCTCTGTAGTAGCAGTTGTTTCGATTCATGGCCCGCACTTCAGCTTTACATCAGGCGGAGTGTTGTCACATGCCGAGCTCCAATAAAAAAAAGCAAATTTGTTACGCTATATATCTCGAATAGATAAGACCAAACACATACATACAGATAGTGAAAATACTGTTTATCATAGTATTTTCACAATGTCAACAGATGTGATTATAAATGTTACAGGAAATGTATACAATTCAGTCATTGTGTAAAATACCTAGTTATGTAATACAACACCGGATTAGTTCACGCATCCTTGCGAACCTGAAGTTATATACATGATTAAGATATGGTATAAGTATTTCTTTTTTATTTTTGATCTATATTTTCGCATATTTTTTTGACATTTATTAGTCTAATATCAACTACATAACATTGTGGTACCAATATTTCTTTAAAAAATCGCAAAAATCATGGATTTATCATAAACAAGCAATAAGATTTTTTTTATGCTTAATAGGCAAGCGTTTGACCACACCCTGCCTGGTGTTAAGCAGAAATTGATGGCTGGTGTAAATTATTATCTTAAAAATATGTATAAATTCTTGTATTCGATTTATTACACCAAAATATTAAATATAATATTTCTCAAAATATGAAATATAAAGCATTATTACTTAGTTCTATAAATATAACAACGTATTTTAATAGCGTTTTATTCCTTTTCCCAAATATATATTTAGTCCGACGTGATTTTACGACTGAAGTAAGTTGTATAAAATTATATTTTAGTTTAGTCGAGTGTACATCAGAATCGTCACCATTGCAAGTGTAACACGTGGTTGAAGAGAATGCCCGCAGTTCTTTTACACCCGGTATAAAATATTTTAACTTCATGTTAACCATTACATACCGTAACCAAATCAATGTAGGTAGGTACTTACGTAGTTTATTTAGGTACCAAAATTGTTTAACCCTTAATTACTCGCATGGGGTATATTATACCCCACGACATGATAGGTTTTTTTATGCTTACTAAAAATATTGATTATGACTACTGTTGTCCTTTAGTTCGATGTTGATTATTTCTAAATTTTAATTTTTTTTTTTTATTTACCTTTTAAATTGAGGTAATATATACCCCACGCGAGTGTTTGTGTAACTTTTAGTATGCGAGTAATTAAGGGTTAAGTGGTCAACTGGCCACCATGTTGGTATATGGTTCAGTTCAGCACTAAAAAATTGTACTGGTTTCAGTCCCCAGTGGGTCCAGATGACCCAAGTTTTCGAATCCCCTCTAGCTGTAGTATGTAGTATTATATGTACTATATTACTGTAGTATATTGTTTTTTTTATATTCTATTAATAAAACAAAATTAACATTTAAAATACCAAAAATTAGTAGAAAAAACACTGATAATCTTTTGTTTGCTCAAAATAAACTTTACTAAAATTATCACCCGCTTTTTAAAATAAATTTTAAAATAAAGTAGACCTTTATTTAACTTTAAATGATAAAATGAATCTTGTTTATTTACAATTGTAAATACTTTAATAAAAAATCCTTTTATTTAAATGTAAATTATTTTAAAAAAAATACCTTTAGTAAAACAAAACTTTTTTAAAAGCTGTGTTAAATAAATGTAATACTAAATATAAAAATAATAATAATTCTTTAATGCACAAATAAATGTTGTACAATGGCGAGCTTAATGCCATTAAACATTTTCTCCCAGCTAACCGATGGGAGATGGAAGCGGAGACAGGGGCAATAAAATATGAATAACAGAAATATTATAGGTACATATATACAAACATACATATCTACATACAGTATAAATACAATACACATACGAGTATAATATATAAATCATAGGGTTTTCATAAAAATATATACTGCCCACCCCAAGCGTCAAACCGCATCTATACTAATCCGGTATTATGTATATAGAATTTTAAGCTAAAGTTATATTAAATAATATTTTATACAATGCCTAAACGTTTTAGATATTTTACAGAATACCAAATTATAGAGATTGTCGATAGCATTTGGTGAACAATGAAAGCAATCGTAGATGGTATACCTGAACGTACGTCACGAGTCTTCCTTTGAATGGGCATGATAATACAATTTAATGACGTATGAATGTACGTAATTTGTAACGGGAACCATTTTGCGCATGTGCAAAAGTGTACCTATATCTAGTAGGAAAGTGCACAGCTATGTTTTCGTAATACATTAGCGAAGAGCGTCCGTTTAGTTCTCTCAGCTGCTAACAGATGGAGCCAGGTGCACTACAATTGCATCGTCGAGCACATGGCTTACATCAGATGCCGTAACCATTGAATGAACGCCACTATTTTGTAAACAAACCCAGCGTACGAACTTTGCGTAACATTCATATTACTCTCTCATATTTTATTTTTATATTTTGCTTTTTAAAAGAGTGGTGTAGGTAGACTAATGATGGTTTAGTTTGGTTTAGTGCGGTCTGTCGTCGTGAACGGGGATCAGCTCCGAAGTAGCAGGGTATAACGAGAGGCGAATGCTATTGGGATGATGGAAACTCGTCTCCTCAAGATGGCATAGCGGAGGTGACTGCTGCCTGCTGACTTTTATGTGATAGAAAGTTGTTTCTATCACATGTGGAGCTACTATAAAGAATTTACGTTTTACTATTTGAAATATAGATGTATAAATGGGCTGCGCGCGTTTATTTTATTTTATAGAATAGGAAATGTTGAGTTATTATTATTATTATTATTGCTTTATTTTTTTATTATTTAAAACTGCGAGTGTACTTTTAGATCAAATTAATGTACTTACTTATATAATCATCTAATTAGTCTTTTTTTATTGTAGCTCTACATATGACCACCCTCCGCTTGATGTTAAACTAGAGTGCGGTCCATGAACGGAAACAACTGCTACTACAGATAAATTTCTACAGGCAGCGCTCGCCACCGCTATGCCGGCTTGAGGAGACGAATATGCACTGTGGTTAAAAGTCCTCTCGTTACCTGGCTGCTTCCAAACTAATCCCGAGACGCGACAAGATCACTTCACGGGTGTTACATTCGAAAGTGGTGGTACTATTCCAGAACGGCAGACTGGGCTAATAACCATCATCAGTCTACCCCACTTTCAAATGTAACACCCGTGAAGTGACCTCGTCGCGCACTAATCTCGAATTAGTTTGAAGGTAGCCAGATATAACGAGAGGAGTGTGCACTGTCAATCTGGATGATGCATATTCGTCTCCTCAAGCCGGCATAACGGAGGCGATTGCTGCTTGTAGAGATTTCTCTATAGTTATTTCTGTTCACGGACCGCACTCTACAATAATAAAAAATATATATAATTATCATTATATTTTGTAGATGATTAATTATAGCTATTTATTAAAAATAAATCATCGCTCCGAAATAATCTGAAGAAAACAACTGAATATCGTGTGAAATTCTTAGAACATAATAAGTATGTATTTGTAATGTATGTTTATTAATAACAATTGTTATTTATATCGAGAAAAATATAATAAAATATTATATTATAGCTAAAGGGGATGATAAAATATTTGCTTCACTGATTTTTTCTATAAGCGTTTATTTTTAATATACCCAGTAGTTATTAATAATACATCGTGGAGGCTAAACTTGTGTAGTTTTAAGTTAACTTTCTACAAACTTTACCCACAATGCAAGTTTTAATTGTATATTCTCCATTTATGAATAATTAACTTGAAGCTCGCAACTTCTGCAAGCTAACTTCTCTAGAAAACAATTGGACCCGCCAACAGAACTTGAGCACATAATTGCCTTCGTAGAACTTTTTAGAGTTAATTCTAAAATTAGTCAAGAACATTTCGTTGTGATAAATTACTAGTTGCAAGAGTTAAATTTTAAACAAATTTTGTAATTTTAGATTTACTGTTTTAGACTTATGTGAAATAATAAGTATAAGGAGTGGTAGGCAGACTGATGCTGGTTATAATTAGCCCAGCTTTTTTGTTTTGAATTAATAAAATCGTATATTGTAAGAAATTTAGTTACTAATAAAGAATATTTTGAAAAAGATAGTATGTATACTTTTGGCAACAATAAGCATTTAAGGGTTAATACCCTTGTGACATTGTGTGGTGTAGAATTTGAATATTTAAAATGACCGCTCGTGAGATATAACCTGAATCCCCACTTTCTATTCCCCTCGCAGTTTAAATATTTAAAAGGGACAATAAAATTTCCTATTCAGTCCGACATTGAAGAAATCAGGACAAGGTCCTTTATCCGTATACCGTAATTAATTTCTCTGCGGGTTATAAGTTTATTTTTTATACAATGTTTTATAAAACGTAATAATTATTAAAAGTATATTTACATAACATAACGTACCTTTGTACCAAGAACGCAATCATTAATTGTAGGTACTTTTATAACATAGTTAATGATAAATATTAATATTTCTAGTGTTATTTTCGTGTAAAAGAGAATAGAAAAAATAATATTTATTTAAGCATAACAGACACTGACAGGCAATAATATATAAATAAGATAAAGTAGTGTTAGATTATAGTTATACCAAAAATAATCACACTAATACAAAGGTTAAATACAAGTGACAAATAAATGAAGTGTGTGACATGTCTGTTCCCTTCTTCCGTTACTAATTACGCTATTAACCCCACTATTACTCGTATATTCTTTAATGATAGGCCGTGGACTCACGATCGATGAGCCCCGTGTTCGAACCTCGCTAATTCTGACCGGTACCAATGTAACTTTGTTATATGTACTTTGGTCGCTCAGTGCCTATAGACACTATTAAAGAGTGGTAGGCAGACTGATGATGGTTATCTGTCCAGCCTGCCGTCCTGGGGTAGTACCACCACTTTCGAATGTAACACCCGTGAAGTGAAAGTTGAAAGTAGCCAGGTATAACGAGAGGAGTGTGCACTGTCAATCTAAGATGGTACATGCTCGTCTCCCTAAGCCGACATAGTGGAGGCGACTGCTACCCGCACAGGTTTCTCTGTAGTAGCAGTTGTTTCCATTCATAGACCGCACTCTAGCTTTACATCAAATGGAGTGTTGTCACATGCCGAGCTACAATAAAAAAATAATAATAATAATGATAAATTTTCTTCTTCAACTCTTTTCTGTTTCTGCTTTAAAATATACGTTGAAAAAAAAAGGTTTATAAAGGATCCTTCAATGATATTGTAATATTAAATAAAAAAATCCGTTACAAAATGAAACCTTAAAGCTCACTACCTATAAATAATTATGATGAATTGAAATCGCAATATGAAATAATAGCCTTAACGAGATGCATGAAAGCCAATCACTCGAATTACGTTCACAATACAGACCGCCTACACCGAAGCTCGCCCGACCGCAGAGCCTACACGCGCGGACCCCTACCTGTGCACAGTGTGCGTGGGTAGTCTTAAAGTTCGGATTAATACATATCATGTAGTATAAGTCTGACCTTATGAAGCTCTATTTTGACTGATATAACCTTTATTTTAAAAGTAAATAAAGTTATTCCGAATGCATTTGTTATCAATCAGCCGACCTTCAGACATAGGTATATAGACACGAAAATACTCTTATATCATTTCTCTTTTAATTAACCTTTTATTATATTGAGACACTGGATTTGTTATTATAAGACTATGATAAAAATTGAACTTTGCTAGTAATTAAGTATTAAAGAGTGGTAGGCAGACTGATGATGGTTATTACGCCTGTCCTAGGCTAGTACTAGTACTACCACTACTGAATGTAACACCCGTGAAATGACCTTGTCGCGTTTCGGGATCAGATTAGAAGTAGCCGGGTACAACGAGAGGAGTGTGCCAAGCCAATGGATAGGGCACATTCGTCTCCTCAAGGCGACTACTGCATGCAGAGATTCTGTGACATCAGGTGTTTCCGTTCATGGACCCCACTCTAACTTAACATCAGGCGGAGTGTTGCCAATGCATAGCAGAGCTACATTTATTAAAAATTAAATTCAATAATCTCTTTGTGAACCAAGACATACTGTATATTAGATACTTATGGTAATTGACGATGATTAAATCGTTTTGAGTACTATCCTGACAACAATGTACATATATTGAACATAGATATAATCGTACACACAATAAAAAAACTGCGATCACTTTATTAAATGTAGTATTTATTGGTTGAATAATATAATTTAAAGAAAACGTAAATATTTAAATAATGTGTTTTAAATAAATAACTAAAGCCATTAGAAAATATATCAACTTTTCCAAGCGATCGCAGACTTTTTGTTGTGTGTAGGTAGCACAGTTTGCGCTGAAAGCTAATGCGCGGAAGCTTTCTTCATCCAAACAGAAAGACGGTTGTCTGTCTATAAACGAAGTCCAGCTCTTTTGTGTATTATAAAATTATTCTATTTGGAAGCTATATTCAGCGAATAATTACGCCCTAACCAGGATAATACTGAACACCTACATAAATTATTAACCTACATATGTATATTCATGTTTTTATTGTATTTCAAATATACTTTTAAATATATATTACATCCCTATCTATATCTCTGTACTAGTATGTAAAAGTAACCGTCTGTTTGTTACCTTTTGTCGTAATAGGTAAAGAGATAGATTGCATCCTTGGGATGGGCAAAGACTGTTCCTTTAGTATCAAGTCGTACGATATGTAAATATATTCTTATTCCACAGTAAGGTCATAATTATACACGAGCGCTTATTTCTCTTCACTGTCCTCGACATCAATGTCGAGGTAATATTTCCTTACATAATACTCAAGGATGCGACTTTCTTGTACATCTTACTGCAATTTTAAATTTCTTATTACTTCGGAGTTTGTAACAAAAACAAAAATATAATATAAGTACACATGTGTTAGGACTAACATTCTGATATTAGTTATCGTAGATCGTAGCATGCTACGATTATTGTTAAACTCTACGTGCTCGTTACGTGGCTACGCGAAAATGTTGTAGCGTAATAATCGTAGATGCTGAGTTAGTTCGTTTATTACGTGTAATTATTTTTTTTAAATCATTGTATTTATTCTGAAAAACAAAAACAAACGTTTGCACAATGGAGAAGGTCCGAAAAATTAACCTACGAAAACCTTTTCTAGATAATATCACTTCGATTAGACATTTTTGTATTGCCTGCCAAAATCTTTTTAAATATTGATCTTATTAGTACAAACAAAAGTCAAATTAATGGTTTTAAGAATACAACGATCGGCCCACGTAATTTGCAAATAGTAATAAACAAAAATAAGGAAACACGTGCGAAAATTTATTTATATTATCTAAAAAGACAACAACATTTCTTTCATTATTTAGACTTTCCGCATTTGTATTACTAATTATACAATCAACATTGTTATCTCCAGATTACAAATGAACACAGTGACGATAACTAGTAATTGGATACTAATTTAAATATATTTAATAGTAGCTCGGCATGTGACCACACTGAGCCCGATGTTAAGCTAAAATGCGATTCCACTATGCCGGCTCGAGGATACCATCCATAGACATCTTTTGTTATAATATAGAGATTGAATTTTCATAGGAGGGTATACATATTACATATGCATTTACACGTCTACACACGAAGCCTAGTATCAACAATAATTAATCCTTGAATAATGTAGTACAGTGCCGGGAATCCTAATTATGTATTCCACCTTGCATTGGTGTTAATTCTGTTGTAGTTAATTTTAAACAACTTGTTCTACTTCTTTTGTCTGATATAATATTTTTCCGCCTGGTGCGGACAGCAAATGTCGACCGGAATGGCATACATTCGTCTCCTTAAGCTGGCATAGGGGAGGCGATCGTCTGCAGAATTTTCTACTTATAGATCGCAATTTAGTTCAACATCAGGCGAGAAAATTATCAAAAATGTGAAAAAAAAAACAACAAAAGAAAGGGTGTTTCTGCTAATAATAGGTAACATATTTGATTAACACGAAGCCAGGTAGGTAGCTGACGACAGTGATTATCGTCAGTAGACCGTGTCGTTTACACGTGTCCTGTCAGTCGTGAGTTTACTTAGTCCGAGCATGTGCAACCCACCACCGACACGACGTGCGCCAGCGACTGGCGACCCATCCACCTATTTCCCGTCTACTGGTGTGGGTGATGTGGGCGTAGGTCAATATAACCTAGAGTTCCAAGAAAAACAAAATTTATTTTGCAATTTAGCTAAGCTTATTTTCTTTTCTTTTTATTCCAAAAACTAATACTCACGTATTGAAGCTTTAGCGTAACAAATTCAATAAGGAAAATATTATAATAAAATAATTATGAGGAGTACGATGTATAATAATCAAAATTATAATGTATAAACAATGATTGCCTTTTTAATTTATATAATTAGGTGTTATTAAATAAATAGTTAAAAATAGATCGATAACACATTTTATAAAGAGTTATAAAAGTACAGAGTTGAAGTAAATGAATAAGATTTGCAAAGAATCCTCCTATAGGGTGATAAACCCTCGTTAATTTTATACAATGTTGCGTTAATTTTAAATTAAAGACAAAAAACATTTACGACTTAAAATTCAGTAGATAATGATGTTCCAAGCAATAAGTCTTATTAGCTTTAATTCATTTTAACTTTTAACTTTTTCTAGAAAAACAGAGGATTTATATTTATTAGTTTTAAAGAAAAGCTTTTAACGATTTTTACTTTAAATAGAAATGATATTAACACACATTAACGTTAATGATTAAAAGCAGTCATTACTTATTAAAATTTAAATAAATAAAACACAGAATCTTTAAGAACCAGTAAAACACGTTATGTTGTATTATTTGTAAACTTTTCATAGTCACAATAAATAATGAATAATAAATAATCGTCATAACATCAACATAAAAGCTTTTGCTTTGTTTTATAAACACGAGTCAGTTTATAAACATTGGAGTTTTGTTTATAAATATTACTTACTGGTCTTCCAAGCCGAAGCGATAGCGAAAACACTGATTAGCTCCGTCAAGAATATCCATTACGCGAAAGTTCGTACGACCTTGGATAAATGAATCAGTTTCAGATTCTCTATAATACGTAAGCTAGATAATTAAACGTGCTTTTATAACAAATAAAATGTGATCTGTCGCTCTCATTATACGATTAGCTCACGCCCATCTCCTTACAAGGGTAAGTAGAGACCAGTGACCGATTTCGCCTCTACCAAATCTATCACATGCATACTCATCTTATCCTTTCTGAGCAGATGACCAGTCTAATCGATAAAGTAATCGATTCGTAGATAGATAGTTAAAAATCGACAGTAATGTTAAATGTATAAATTTAAAGTGAATACGAATTTTTAAAATGAATTTAATTCGAACAGTATTAATATTTAATAATAATGTATACTCGCGGCTTGCAATGAGCAGAGATGTCACATTCAATTTCATTTAAAATGTTTGAAACGAAGGTTTTAATGAATTTCACATGGTAATATGGACTTAAAATAACCGAATTGAATTCATATCATATGTTACCTGACGCCTGCCTGCGACATAACTAGTATGCCCCTTTCGAAAGTACGTATGTTAACAAATCTAACTTTTAATAAGCCAAAACCAATTTAAAAAAAAAACTTACAATAAAATTGTAGTGAAAAACGAAATAAAAACACTGTTACTTTTATATTTCCTTAGCGACCATCTTATAGAAGGTATCACTGAAACAACGCAAATAATAAACAATATATAAATATAATAATTTCGAGATAATGGTTTAAGACAGTTTCTTCCAGAACGTCAGGTTTAATAATCGGGAAAATGTGACGCAAAAGGGCGTCTAGACAAAATTGAAATTTATAATAAAAATAAAACCTATGTAATAAAATTATGTCGATTAGAAACAAAGAATACACGATTAAAATAATTGTACCGTAAAATATTATCATTTAATACATTTAATAATTAATAAAATAGGGCGTTTGTTTAGGATCGGGGTGTTAATTGTCTGTTAATATTTGTATATTCTTAAATTTTAATTTCTTTATTATATTTTAATTTATTAAATCATATTATATCTAAAGTTCTATAAAATTGGCAAACATTTTTTTAGTGTATTTTAAATACGTGTAGACATAAGTCTTGCCGTTGTTTTATTATACAATATACGATAAAATAATATTAGATTCTAGTATTTGACCACAAACTGCATTAAGGTATGTGTACGTACGCTTTACCACAAAGGCTTACCAGGGTTATCACCAAATTTCGCATTACTTCTTCGCAACGAACTCCTCAACTGTTTTTTATTTATAACACCTCGACATATGACAACACTTCATGCACCGAATACGGTCAATGAACGGAGACAACTGCGAATGCAGGTTGGCAGTACACATTTCTTTCGTTATACTTTGGGTACTTTCAAACTGATCTCGAAAAACGACCAGGTGGGATGGACTTTTAAACGAGTGTAAGGTAAATACATTTTAATTCGTAGTATATAGTATTGACAACCCTAGCCTTATTCTGCATGACCGTCTTTCGTCAATCCAAAATGTTATTTGAACTTCGGCCGCCAACAAAACATCATGATTCAAACGTAAATTTAGGACCAATAGCTTTAATCTTTTAATATCTGCTTTCATATAAGTTGCCAAGAATTATTCCGATAAGTTTTTTTGATCAACAAAAATAGTTATAATTATTTTAAAGTAAAAGTCTGTTAATGACGATAGGTCACTTCTAACAGTATTGTTCCATTCCAGTGTGCAATTTTTCTAGCCTCTGTGGCGCGTAAGTCTGTTATGCAGAGGTCCCGGGTACAAACGGCGTTGGATAGATTCTAATAATACCAGGACCAATTTGGGGCCTTGCCTTTGGTCAGACTTTACTTTCAAATGAGACTCGAGACCCTTCATGGCGTGGGCGGTGGCGGTGGAGGCGGTTCATTTTCGCCTTCGCCCCGAGCCAAGAGGCGCAGTCCCAAGGTTAGGTTGCTACTCATTTATTTGCTGGAATAGTGTTTCTTTCCGATGAGGAGGATGTCCAGGGGATCGCGAAAGCTAAGCGACTTGAGCTTATGACGTAGTGAGGGACACCGTGAGAGTTTTAGTTGTGTATACCCGGCATTGGGAAGTACCGGGGAGTCCGACGTTTTCCCCGAGACGCGAGGCACAATTTCCCCCAAGTAAAACAAAATTATCTTGTATAAATATATATGTAGGTATATATTATACATAAAAAACAACGTCAGGAAAATTGATCGTTAAATTGGTTAGTCAAATGAGCGGTAATAACTTTTACTTTATAGGGAAAAAGGAAACACGATCAATTGAAAACTTAATAAAGACAATCAACTTGATTTCACTTGACAATGTGCTGAATTTTTAACGAGAATTTGCCGCGCAACTCACTTAATAACTTAATTAATTCGGTTAAGTCCTAACCAGCGGCGTAGGCAGGCAGTTGAGGGTCCCGGTGCTAAAATCGGGGCGCTTTATCTAATACACAGTACGTAATAACTCAATGCCAATAAACTATAATTTATTCCATTAACTATTATTAGTACTTCAGTATGTCAAATTGAATCAAAATTTGTAATTTGTAGTCTGAATAGTACATCAGCGTAATTTTTTAAGTTTAGTTAGATTTAAATTTAAATAGCGAGAGGAGTGCACTATCAATCTAGATGGTACATAGGCCGATATAGCCGAGGCGACTGCTGCCCGTAGATATTTCTCTAGCTTTACATCAGGCAAAGTGTTGCCATATGCCGAGCTACAATAAAAAATAATTATATGGGTACGATACAAAGCTTGCAAAGCTTGCACCCTTTGCACGTGGTAGGCGTGATAATTCTTTCTTTTAATGATATGTTGCACCGTCGATCTTGGAATCCCGAGATTACGGGATATTTGGCGTTGACTTATACCAGGATCCAATCTTAATTCTCTCAGCACTTCATCTTCATTTTCAAGACGTAGCACTGGTCTGCCTGCTCTCGGAGCATGCTGACCGGGTAAGACTCCCTCCATGTACGAATTATGTACGCGCATAAAGACCCTGTAGTCCGGAAAACGATCACGGTTAGGGTAGCGTTGACGATATTCCCTGGCAGCAGCCCGGGCATTACCGTCGCAAAAGCCATAAAGGTAATGCATTTCTGCATACTCTCGTAAGGTGTATTCTCTCCTCGCAGCAGCCATCTGTCTACTTTTGTAGCCAATCCGTCCGATTCACACAGCACTGGTTACAGGTAGGCAATCTAACACAAGTCCGAAAAACAAATCGTATGTCAAAGGAAAGAAACCGATCACAAGTCGTCGTAAAACCGAGAAAAAAATACGCGCGTAGTCACAGGCAGGAAGCGAGTCACTAAACATTCCAAAGGAACATGCTCACACGCATCCCCCGGCCCCCGCCCCGTCCTTTTGTTTCCTAGAAAAGATATCGCTATCTGAACTAACGGGCGCAAACCGGTCTTTTATTGACAAAGGTTAAAATGGTTAGTGTAAAAGAGAGGTAGAGAGTCTTCGTCATTAATTGTATTAGTTCCAGTTTATTTTTAAATAAGCCTAACCGAGTTTTATGGTTGGGTTAACTTTGGCCTTGCTACGAATAATCGTCCTTGAAAGATATTAAAGCGACGCATAGCCATGTGTAATACCTTTTCAGAATCCCCATTAAATGCGCCAAAACTTGTAATACAGGGACAGTTTTCGGTAGAGTATTTTTTTTTCACAGTGGGGTCCAAAGTAAATTAAAAGTTATGATTTAAGAAAAAAAATAATCGTAAAAGTGAATATTATCTTCAACACACCTTATAAACAACCATAAATAGCATGTCTAATGCAAGGACTCATTAGTACCAATCTAGTGAAAATTATAAAAAAGATACAGGATGTAGATTTTTGGAAATTTAATAAGAATTCGTTAAAAAAAATCAATTTTCTAATAAAAACACAAAATAAATTATAACTCTGCAGGCGTTGACCTGAAGGACCTCCCCTAGAACAACTTTTTGCAGCTGATGACCCCATCTAACCCCTACTTGCGTTTGATCCACGACTTTTTGGCCACCCTGTATATAATATGTATTAAATGGTTAAGATTACTTTTATGACTTGGTTATGTATTAGTAGAATTAAATTAGTAGATATTGAAACATCATACATAAACACCACCTCAAAAATTAGCATTAATTACTTCAATAAACTTTTCTAGAAGTAAATTGAGAAGAAATACAAACTTATGGATATTTTTATAATGACAAGTGACCTCGATTGGCCTGATGGTATGCAGTGGACCATAGACCTCCATGAGCACTAACCACTAAAGAACCGCTTATACGGTGGCTCCAATCGCCATTAATAGCCGGCCGGTTTTTTTTGCACGTCATATGACCCGCACTCCGCCTGATGTTAAGCCAGAGTGCGATCCATGAACGGAGGTGACTGCTGTCAGAGCAGGGGATCTGCAGACAGCAGTCGCGCCCGCTATGCCGGCTTAATGAGATGCCTCTTCACAAAGCGTTTGAAGGATCCCATGTTATAAGAAGGGGGAAAGACGTGACTGGGAAAGTCGTTCCACAATTTAATGAAACGACAGGATTTTAAAATATGTTAAGTTATTGTTAGTAAAAAAGAAAAACGCAAAAGCTTAGGTAGTATAACATTAAATAATTTTGAATAACAAAGAAAAAAATGTTTTGATAATATATTTCCTCACATTACCATAATTTTCGAATACTTTCCTTTTACAATAAATAAATAATAATTCTAGCAACTTTGTTTTATATAATTTGCTGTGAATATGTTATTTTTTTCCAATATTGTAAGTTAGTAGTGATTAGTCTTGTATTTACTCAAATTACTATTAGGTATACTATACACACAATTTATGCATATTTATTTTTATTCGCCTTTTATTGCAAATCGCGTATGCATTTCGGTGGTTAACGCATCATACTTCCAACGCGAAAGCTGTTAAAGGCTTAAAATAACATATTTTCAGTTGCAACTTTCACGAATACCGCTAGCGTGCTTTTATTATAAGATTACAAAAATAACTTTGTTTTCGCACAGTGTCTGGAAAAATCATGCATTACGAGACAAGAATGCAGAATAAAGTTTAATAAATATATTACACTAAATAATGAATATTGATAATCCAGATAATGTATAAAACAAAATCATTTACCTAAATAATAATACATTATTGATGGCTCCTGAACAAACTGTTAATTTAATTTACATAAATTAACTATTATACATACCTAATCATTAACAAAATGTCAATTCTAAACAATTATACATTCTTATAACAATGTCTAATTGTATGTAATCTAAAACATTAACAATTATAATTAAAATTTTATATATGACATCTATGCAATTAAAATATTGCGTAGTGACAAATTTTAATATTGAGAGGCCCAATAAGAAATTATTTTTTTTTTGGAATCGGAATACTGTATGCGTAGACAGTTAAAACAATCACGTAAACATTAGTCATCTTAAAGAGTATCATATTCTACGAGTATCTACAGATCAAAACAAAACCGTTCATTTGCTTATCTCTCTCTTTCTCGTTACGCGTAGTATTTACCTAAAACAATAATTGAAACAAACTTACCGAATATTTCTCCCTTTTGTGCATATTCTGTGACCAGGTATATTCTGGATGGTGTGTCCATCACCTGGTACAGGCGCACTATGTGCGGATGCTTGAGCCTCTTTAATATTGCTATTTCCCGAAATGTTTTATTTAAATTATCATTATCCAATCTTGTTTTATTAATTATTTTGATCGCGACCTGTGAACAAGAGAAAAACAACTTTAGTTTTAAACTTTTTTATAACGCGTACGTGTTCGAAGGGAGGAAGCAGTTTGGACGTAGCTTGTATAACGTATTTTCTGCGGTGGCAGCCTCTACCTTTACACCGTATACTAGTAAATAAAAGAGCATCCCCGTTTCTGTATTAAATCTACTCGGAGTGATGGCTGACTGGCATTAACGTAAGCATGTATTGTTGAACAAAACCGCGCGAAATAAAGAAACCTCGGTTACGCCCGATAAGGATGATAGATATCAGTATCTATCACGTTACTCAATATGTTTGCGCGACAAGAAACGTACACAATATTTATTTATTATAACACACTAGTAATTAACAAAAGAAACTCAATAATAAATTCGTTCTATAGTTTATTACTCGGGGTCTAGCATTAGAATTTCCATGTAGGTAATCGTCGGCGTACGAACCGAAACGCATCCGGTAAGTGACCACACTTCATCTGATGTTAAACTCGAGTTTGATCCCGAGCGAAGACCACTGCTTCCACAAAAAAAGTGCTACACCCCTATCAATATTTTGTTTTGAGAAAGATACCTTATTATTATTACACAATGATTAATTCATTTCCATTAATAATTGTATATTTATTGTAAAAGAGATACAAATTATAATTCCGTAATTATAAACATAATATATTTTTTATTACTGAATCTTATTGATAGTCGTAATTTAAAAAAAAAATTATCAAACAAAGATATTTTGCGTCACTGACGGGGTTCATTAATAAATCGATCACAGGAAGCCCTGTCTAATATTGTAAAATGAAATGCTACTTCAATTTAGGACCGCTCTAACTAAGAACTTAATCCTTTGACAGCAAAGGAGTATTAGACTACCCATAATAGACACACTTTTAGTTACTATTACGATACAATTTATTAATTATTAAAGCAATTTATAAAAATAATTTACAGAAACGGACATAATCATGACTTTAATAATTGGTTTTCGTAAGTAAACCTCAAATTAATTAAAATTTCAAGAAAAATAGCGTATAAATTTTATTTTAATTTCGGCCTACGGGTGGGTACGTTCACTTGCAAAACGAGGAGCAATTGTTTCAAATTTTTTTTCAATTTTCTTATCACATTTCAAAATCTGTACACCTTATTGAGTTTAATATTCCACGTTGAATAAAAGATTCAAGGTTAGCTAGATAACAATCATCCACATAATATATACACTTATCTCATATTATATCTTACATTAACAAGTACCTAATGTTGCATATTTTGATACTATTTATTTATTATAACATCAAGAAATAAACACACACACAGAGAAACGCGCGCGCACGCGCATGTATACGGACTCATTCATACGAAATATAGGTGTTGATTTACTTATTTACTTTTATAGGGTTACGAAGAATGTACAGGCATCGATGAAACATTAAAAAATTTAATGAAAATTTAAGAAATATTTTTTGATAGAGAACTAGTTAACTATTTGCTATAATTTTATAAAAAAATAATATTGTAAATACACGACAGAATTATATTTTATTTATAATTTCTTATAACTAAAGTTAAATTTGCTTTCAAATGACATAAAAAGTTGTTATAAAATAATAACAATCTGTAACTTTCAAACTCAATATCATATCTCGATTCCTAGGGGAAGAAATAAACTTTTTATGAATAAAAACTTATAATATCAAGTTCAAGGTTCGAACACGCCCACGTTTCCGAGAGATTTTATTCGCTGAATTTTCTCAACATTATTACGAGGGAATTTGTTTTTATTAGAGTCGACACATGCATTTTAAATACCGTCAACCGATCGCCCCCGTTTTGTCGTCTAGAATTAAGGGATGGTTCAGAGTTGCACAGATACACCTACGCGCCTTGCCAGACATTCAATGGCCCTTTATATATATTTTATTTTAGTTTAGTAACAATATTATTATCACATAAACTGACCATAATACGATAGAATTAAAATGGCGATACGATAAATAAATTAAGTCACGCTATGGGACACTCGAGGCCAATAATTTTAATTTATGATGTACGAGTAGAATCTTTGAAAACCCACGCGAATATGCAAAAAGCCATTTTGAAATTTATATCCTAAAGAAATTCGTTTTTCTAATCCATTTAGTACAAGATCGCTACAAGCGATTTGAGCTTTTTACGCAAGGATCCATTATAGTTTTATTTCGTACGAATTTTAATGAAGTCTATGAATGAATAAACAATAAACAAGTACAGCTGAATGAAATGGATCCTAAAGGTTGCCGGCATACCTTTCCAAAAGTTTTAATTGATTTGTTTTCAAAGTTATTTTTAAAAATCCTTCTTTACTTTTGCGAGGATCGAGTGTCTTTTTGTTTTTCTTTTTTTTTCTAAAAATAATATAAAATCATTGTGTAAGTTTTAACTCGTTAGTGGGGTTCAGATTATTTAAAATCATCTATGATGACATGGCATTCTATGAGTTTAACCTCACACGCATTATTCCTTTCAGTTGGATTTAAGCGTCAAACAATGAATTGTCGTTTCGCATTATTATTAGAAACGCCCGTATTATGTACATTGTACATACATATCGATCAATGGATTTTCAACTCGTTTGAACCAGAATATTCGGATATTTTTTAATCGAGTCTAACACCCGTGAAAACACGTGTAGGCGCGTTTCGGGATTAGCTTCAAAGTAGCGAGATGTACCATTATATATAACGAGAAAAATGTACCCTGTCGATGAACAGTGCACATTCATCTAGTCAATGATGAGCCAAGGCATTGCGGAGGCAAGTGACGCCAGTAGACATTAACCTGTAGTAGCAATTGTCTCTGCTCATGCATCGCATTTTAGCTGAATATTAGACGCACTGTGTTCACATGTTGAGCTACTATGAATAAAAAAACTGTATAGTATAAAGCTGCAATGCTTTTATACTATTTTAACCAGTAAGGTTGTGTTTACTCGCTGACAAATGCATTATTTTTTCAACATCCACTACCCCGAGGCAATTTAAAGTGACAGACCCGAAGCATGTCAATTAACGCCGTAACACGAGAGAATATTTTATCGTTCACTCGAGTACCTTTTTCATTGCGATTTTCTGCGAGAGTTATCTTCGAAGCGAAGCTTTATGAACCGTAGTAAAGCGGTGAATACCGTCACTGTTAACTTTTCCTTCCATTAGCGTGCAGCTATTTTATTTATTTAACAATGGTATCCAGCTAATTTATGTTAATTAATTAACAGTCATCTTAGTTTTTATCGAATTTAATAGATAGTTGAATAAAATTTTAAAAAAACCCTACTCCCAAAGGCAAACTCACTAGTGACCCCTAACCACGCCAAAATTCAAAACTTCACTTATGTCGGGCGTTTTCCAATTATTTTTTTTATTTCAGCATGTTATGCTAGAGTGCGATCCATGAACACCTCCGTTCATGTCCGTTGCTGTCAGAGAAGGGGATCTGCAGACAGCAGTCGCGCCCGCTATGCCGGCTTAATGAGATGCCGCTTCACACTGCGCTTGAAGGATCCCATAATATAGGAAGGGAGAAAGACGTGGCTGGGAAGGTTTTTTTTCATTAATTTTTTTTAATTTTTTTTTTCAATACCTTATTTATAAATTTTTCATTAATCAAATATTTAAACGTGACAATTAAATAACAAACTGACCTATTATTTGTGAATCTCTGAGTTATGAGACTATTTAAACAAAATCTTATCTAAGTATTGAGTTTTTAGTTTTTTTTTTTATTAGGAGCAATATATCGCAAATAATAGAAGGAGCCTGTATAAAAGAATTCACTACTTTCTGAACGAGTTTAGTTTTATTTTCTCTCAATAAATGATTATTAATTATCCTTACCAGACTACTTTGTAAGCTGTTAAGTAATTTGATTCTTTATTATCATTCAATTGTTTTTATAACGTTGCAGATGAGACTTCAATTTTCTCCTTAAGAAGTATACAGAAACGAATGAAGCTTTAAATTACAGGCAGATGTGGATAATTGACCGATTTCTTTGTGTGCATCCGTGTTCTTTATATCGCAGGATGTCGCTAATACGATAGTCGTAATAGATAAATCGGGTCAAGTGGTTAGTTGACGTAGATCCGGATGTCCTAAATGTATTATTTGCATTTTTTCGTTATTTATTTATATACAGGATAATATTGTCAAGAATTTAATATATTATACAACAATATGCAAGCGAATATTCCTAAGAATTTATTAAAAATAGGTGCATGTCTCTCCTACTGCAAACTCACACAACGCTTAATACATTCATATTGTACGAATTGCGAGGGAAGCGAGGAAGTTGTGTCAAGATCGTGGTAAGGGGCGTTCCGTTATCTCTGCCTATCCCTGTGGGAGTTAAAAAATGCAAATATAATTTTTAATTAATCTAGTTGACTTTTTATTTACATTTCGATTTTCAATAATTATCCACTTGTTACATGAGCAAAAACAATTGCTGGTATAGAGAAATATCTGCAGGCAATAGTCGCCTCCGCTATGCCGGATTGGAAGAAGAAAAGACACGCCCCTCACTATACACCACATGTTTACAGAGATTAACAAATAACCATAATCAGTCGACCTGCCGTTCTTGTTTGGTAACCGACGTAATCGTTAATATTAATGTGTTTGTTTGTTAAATTATTAATTGAAATTAGTTCGAATCAAGTCGCAATCAATTTAAAGAGTAGGGGGCAAAGGCTATCTACAAATAAACAATGTCTAGTTGCAATGTGACTCGGCGCATAACACAATTAATCATTACTAAGTTCAATCAGAACTAATTGCAACGACTTTACTCATATGTACAAAAGTAATAAATAATTATATTTTGCAAAGAGTGGTAGGCATAGTGATGATGGTTATCAAGCCCAGTCTGCCGTCCCGGGACAGTGCCACCATTTTTAAACGTACCACCAGTAACGTCGGATCAACTTAGACGTGGATAACAAGAGTGGATGATGCGAGCGCATCCGTTTCCTCAAACGGAAGCGACTGCTGTTTGCATACATTCCCTGTGGTAACAGTTGTTAGCGTTCATGTACCGCACTCTAGCTTAACGTCAGGCAGATGTTGTCATATGGCGATAATAAAACTATACTTTGTAAAATTTTCAAGATAAATACACAGAGAAAATATATACTAATAGAAAAACCAGCACGTTATAAATTAGAAAGCCTTTATTTGCCGCCTTTGTTTTCCTATCGCGTCGGGCTGAACAACTTAATGTAATTAATAACAGGTAACAAACAGGTCGTTATGAGAGATTATCGAAGCGAGAGTAGACCGAAAGAAGGAACGGTTATTTACAATTTATTAATTAAAATTTCACAGATCTTTTACTTCCACCCACGCTTATTTATTCAGAATATAAGATAACATTTTTCGCTTGGGATAATGTGTTTATGTTTCGCGTTTATGAAAATCACTTAACAAAAGCATCCATTTATAAAAGTAATTAACATAACAAAAAATGATATATATTTTAAAATTATAATTTGAAAAATATGTACGTAAAATAAGATTATTTACATAACTATAGAAACATATCTTTGTGGCGTTGAGAAGACGCTGGTTTATTATATTATAATACCATTACTTTTTTTAAAATATAGTCCTTAGAAAAAAAAATACCCTCAGGGCAGTTATTAACGAGACGGTAAGTCCGGTCGTCAATTATTTATTTAAAAAAGGCCAGGTTACGCAGGTTAACAAGCAACATGGCAACGGTATTATATTATATTAAAATCTTTTTATAGAAGCTTTCGTGATCAAGCCCCAATTCAAATTATGCTATTGTTATGTGAAGTGCACTAAAACGGACTAATCCTGGAAACGCGGGTCCCTGCGATAATAGTTTATAAATGATGTTTATTGTTAATTTATCTTTGTCGTCCGGGCAATATTTATGATAATTTTAAATTATTGCAATACGTGCCCTAATTGCACTGGAATAACAAGAACAGATAAGGACACATCGCTATAAAAAGGATATTTACAAACGATAACACATCCCACTCCTATTTAAACAATTATTTGCTGTTTAAAAATAATTTAAAACATCATAAACGATTTCGCGTTTACCGGTTTGTTACTTGATTGATACACTGTTTGATTATGGATAGATTCAACGTCACATTCTCGATTATATGTCTTGCATGGATGTTACGTCATTAACTTAATAAGTGCCACTTTCATTAAAGCATCAGGTTAATAATTAAGTAGTTATTAGATATTTTAAATACGTATAAATATTATATAAATTAATATACCTAGATTGTTTTTATAATAGCCAAACTCCATTTAATGTAAAGAGTACGCTTCCTACATAACTGTTAATACAGAGATATATCTGAAGGCAACATTCGCCTCCGCTATGTAGGCGTGCGGGGATGTATGTTTACCCGTCCATCACTTGTCTGCCTACCACTCTTTATGAAACTAAATAGCCGATATTGCTCGCGCTATTTAGGTATTTAGAGATAAGATAGATCATAGATCAAAAAATAATTGTTTATGTCTATACAATTAATTAGTAATTAACTAATTACATATTGAATTAATAAATAATTTCAAATATATACTCGTATGTTTCTGTTTTAGATATAAAATTAATATTTTGCCTACAAATCAAATCATGAGCGTTTCGAGATTCCTTTGAAAGATTCGCGGTGAAATTAACCATAATAACTTCGCAATATTTGTTCCCTTTACAAATTTAATCATCCAAGTGAAAAGATTCGTAATTTTGCGGATAAAATTATTTTACTAAATAATGTAATAAAAAATATATATATTATATTCGACATTTTCAAATCCATATCTTAGATGTTTCAAATTATAAGTCAAATATTGCATAAAACATGTTTATAAATGAGTAGTCGAATATAATTTGTATAATAAAGACTTTGTAAGTCGTAACCTTTTTTAATTAACTTGCAGAAACGTGCTGAGCCCAGGTTCAAGGCATACCGTTAAAAGTAACTTTGCAAAATATACCGTTAAAACTGAATGATGTTACCGATACTAATAACTTCTATTTCTTTGTTTAATGCCTCGATAACGAGATAACGTTATCTAATATTTTGCGTTACTTTAGGCAACGGAAATAAATACACGGTATTTTTTGGAATAGCAGGCAAAAAAGACAAATCATCTCATGATGGAATTGTAAGCATTCCCTGGTCCATTAATTCTTTAATTTTCGTTCCTGGGAACAACGAAACTCAACGATATCGGTATCATCAAAATGCTGGGAAATGTTTTATGTATAATGTAAAATTAGCATAAAAATTCTAAGGACTCATAATTAATAAATTATGTCGACAAAAGAATATTTCGTAACTTATTTTTCCTGCTCGTCCAATTATCATCCTTGGCCTATTTCGCTTAGTAACTAATTCGTATTGAATCCAGTACTATTGTTTCGATTATACCAAGGTAAAGTGTTAACCTCGGACCGGCCAAGGCTACTCCTGTATTCGACGTGCAAGGAACTTGCTTTTACTTTCCATTTAATTTTAATACATTAAATAAAATTATATTAAAATGAAATTGATACGATATTAACCCCGTGACAAATATTTAAAATTTCAAATGAGCAATTTTTGAAAAACATACCATTTGCTGTGATTTATTTCTGTTACTAATATCGCATTATTCGGTTTTAATATAAAAATAAATAAACAATAATTTAAGGAATTATTTTTATTTACTTTTTTTTTTAAACTAAAATTTTAATTCATACTAGTTTTCTTTAAAAAAGTCTGCATCGTGACGTTATCAATCTTATCCGGTTCACCAAAATTAAATAGACGTGTGATTTATAGTAGTGAAATAATAATATAGAAGACTTTTTGCGCCAATATTGTTATTTATAATCGAAATAATATTATGAGAACCATTCCATCAAAGAAAAACAAGAGCAACTAATCCACTTGAAGTCTATATTAAAATAATACAATTATTGTTTTTGGCTTGCGCTCGCGAAATTGATTTTAATTAAGTGAAAACTTATTTTCTTAATATATTTACTATTCATCGCTCTTTCAATTTCCACCACTAAATCGGTTATTTTTGGATATAATTTGTGCTATTTGTTACGATAAAAAATTGTCATTGACTAACTGACATTGTCTATAATCAAGTCCCAACTAAGATCAATGACACTACCAATAACGATCAAGGGTATACACGTAGATAATTTCGCTGGCATTATCAATGTATCGAGTTACTGCAGTCCGTTGACCAAAGACGTCAGGCAGATAAATACATTGTATTACGTATCATTTAATTATTATCGTCTTATATGTTAAATGTCATTACTGTAATGCTAAGCGGGATAGTGTCGGGGCCGGGACGAGGTGCATCGCATAAATCCGCCTGCCAACCAACATGTGGAAAGTTTGCTTAGCCTGTGAATGCGCTATAATGCGGCTGGCCAGGCAGATTGCGTGTTACGCCGGCAATATATTTTTTATGAAACCATGACCTAGGCGCACCATCTGGGACGATCTTATACAAAATGTTTGGCCCGACCCATCTCGCCTGGTGTTTACTGGTGACTACATTTACTATGAATCTATGTATGTCCACTAGAAGCCGAGCGTCCAACATATTTACTTACTATAGGCTATAGGGCGCGATTCTTCTAAAATAACCTCACACGAAAGAAATGCTATTCGATAAGCCTTGATTTTTCTCTAGTGGATAGAGTTGTTGAGCGTGCGTTAATTGTGCAGTTTTAATGCTCAACGAGAGAAGAAATTATAAAGTTTAAAGTGGGAATTTTAAACAATATTGTTTACTAACATAATTTATTAAGGTCGCGGGTACGTTGAAGATTTGAGTATGCGTGATAGAGACCAATTTAGGCAATTTGAGTTAATATGACAGTATAATTAACGAGCTGAGAGTCCTCTGATGCATCATTAAGATCAATATAGATAAACTAGAATGCAGGCCAATTGATGCCAGTCTTAAGATAAAATTCCTATTACTTTACATTCGCAAACCCTTAAGAATAATACGTAATTAAATCGTTTCAAAGAGGCAAAAACTTTTCTATACAATTGCTATTCAGAACATTTACATTTTCAAATAATTTTTTCTTTTTTTTTTTTAAATTATTTTACGACATGTGACCTCGACTGGTCTGATGGTAAACGCAGTGGAGGTCCACGAGCATTTACGACTAGAGAACCGCTCGCACGGTGGCTCCAGTCGCCACCACTATGCCGGCCTGAGAAGGTGCTTTTATTATTGCTCTTTTTATTACATTTCGCCTTAACTATTGAAATAATGACCAAAAATTATTAACAATACAATATTTTATTGTAATTTTTGAAGTATTATTGAATTATTAATAAAATTATGACGGAAATTGAACAGAAAAAATAAAGGCGCAAACAACAGCCTGAACTGAAGTGGGATTCAAACCCACGCCTTCCGTTTTGCGCACGAATGGTCTGACTAAGCTACAAAGTCATTGGCGCTTCACGTGACTGTATCCGTGTATGTATTAATGTGTTCCATCTTCCAACAATCGTCCCGACTCGGTCTATTACCAAGATATCGCGGGAATTTTCGGTCTAGAAGAGTGGTAGGCAGACTGATGATGGTTATTTGTCCAGTCTGCCGTCCTGGGGTAGCACCACCACTTTCGAATGTAACACCCGTGAAGTGACTTTGTCGCGTTTCGGGAATAGTTTGAAAGTAGCCAGGTATACCGAGAGGAGTGTGCACTGTTAATCTAAGATGGTACATGCTCGTCTCAAGCCGGCATAGTGGAGGCGACTTCTCTGTAATAGCAGTTGTTTCCATTCATTGACCGCTACGCGTTTAATTGATCAATTAAACAAGTTGTGGCACAACACTTCAGTCTTCACCTAGCTACAATGGAAGGTGTTAAATAAGTATATCGGAGTAGATTTTTTGACGGTCAATTGGAGACATTTTTTTTGTAGCTCGGCATGCGACAACACTCCGCCTGATGTAAAGCTAGAGTGCGGTCCATGAACGGAAACAACTGCTACTACAGAGAGAAACCTCCACTATGCCGGCTTGAGGAGACGAGCATGTACCATCTATATTGACAGTGCACTAGGGAATGCAATCCCGACTCGAGATCGCAAGTTCGAGATCCCGCGGGATTAGAAATATCAATCCTGCGGGATCCCGGAATTTTCGGGATCTCGTCTAGTTTTAAGAAAATGTAAAGTTCGGATGACTGAAAACGATGAAAACTCAAACAAATAAACCAATAATTTTTTTTCTGCAATAAGCCTTATTAGACAATGCTTTTATCTCGTTCACGCTAAAACAACTTATACTGTTGGTATCTCTCTCACTCATTCGTAAGCGTTCATTGCATTATTTACATTTCCTTTCGGTTGATCAACGTCTTCGGTGCTCGCCATATGACAACACTCCGCCTGATGTAAAGCTAGAGTGCGGTCCATGAATGGAAACAACTGCTACTACAGAGAAAGCGGCCAGCAGTCGCATCCACACACCGGCTTGAGGAGACGAGCATGTACCATCTAGATTGACAGTGCACACTCCTCTCGTTATACCTGGCTACTTTGAAACTATTCCCGAAACGCGACAAGGTCACTTCACGGGTGTTACATTTGAAAGTGGTGGTACCGTACCCCAGGACGGCAGACTGGGCTAATAACCATCATCAGTCTCCCTACCACTTTTTAATAGTGCCTATAGGCACTGAGCGACCAAAGTACACATAACTCCTTTAAAAACGGAACGTTTTTGTTTACAAACAGTTGATGGATTTAACTGGTTTCGTTCAAAACGAAAAACGGTTAACTCGTTGACAGTAGAAAACGGTTGATAAAAACAGTTCGTTGAATCAACGCCCATCCCTAGCGCACCGTTTGCGCCCCGAGTAGATGTGTGTAGCGTTGCTGACCACTGCAGCACTACCGCCCAATCCCGTCAATCTCGAACGGGATCTCGTCATATTATGCTTCGGGATTGATCCCGAAAAATTACACGAGATCTCGCGAGATCGGGATCCCGCGAGATCGGGATTGCATTCCCTACAGTGCACACATTAGGTTGTCTCTCTTAAATTATTCTCCTAAACTTGTGTTTCTTCAAGTATTGTGTAATAATAGAAGATTATTAACTATTAGGTGTTCGTAACGTGCGCGAGAAACAATTCAAAAGATGTGTTTTTATTTTCTCTCCAAAACTCGGTAGGAAGTTTCTACTACTTTACTAAAGCTATTTTTGACTTGACTGGGACTCAGTCTGACTATTTATTTATTAATGAAATATTTAATTTGACACTGGCAAATAGTTATAATGCCATAAAAAGTGCAAAAACAAAACAAAAATCGGAGTATAGTTTTTACCCGCCAAAATTCCGACAGAAGACAAAGTACGTGTAACTTGTGCCCAAGTTGAAACTTAATAATATAGTATTGTGAAAAACTTGTACTCGTCAAGAATACGCAATACTGGGCACTGCTCGTATGCAGTTGGTTATAGAAAAAAATATTTAAAACAGGTTTAGTGTTGTAGATGCTTCAAGTAAACGCATTGAACCTGTTGTCATTATATGAAGAAAAGAGATGATTTAATTCATCATTAAAATACATTTAAAATTTTCTCTGGGAGAAAAGTAAAAAATATTTATGACCACTTGAAAATAACAATACAATACAATTGTCACGTCTTTTCGCACAGGGATAGGCAGAGACAACGGAACGCCACTTACTACGATCTTAACACAACACCCTCGCTTCCTTCACATCCACAATTCTCTTCATGCACGCCCGACGGTTATGGGTTAAAATAAATAACAATACCATAATTAAATGTTTTATTTATATTTTAACCTATCAATAACCATTATTATCAATATTACTTTAGAGACAATCTCATGAAAGCTGGGTTGCCTAGTGCCCATAGCCGTCGGGCGTGCATGAAGAGAATTATGGATGTGAAGGAAGCGAGGGTGTTGTGTCAGGATCGTGGTAAGTGGCGTTCCATTGTCTCTGCCTATCCCTGTGGGAAAAAGGCGAGACAATTGTATTGTATTACTTTAGCTTCTTGTTTGGGAAATATGTTTTTGTTTTGTTTTTGATACTCAATGCCATGTGACAATTCCCATCCTCTCCTTACGCTAGAGCGAGCTCCATGAACGGAAACAAATGGCCATCCCGCCACAGAAAAAGAACAAAAAATTATTTTGCACAAATTTTATCATATAAAATGATGACCGGGTCAAAATTAGCTTGAAATTATCCGAGTTAGGAGTGTGCATTGGACGGCGCGCATATTCGTCATCTCAAGCCGGCATAGCGGAGGTGACTGCTGTCTACAGATATAGCTCTGTTGTAGTAACTTAACATCACTCGAAATTGTTCACATAAACGAGCTACCTAACATAAAAATAATAAAAATATGTACATAATAAAAAATAATAGTAAAAATATTTACCTATTTATAGTATAATTCTACAATAATTTTACTCCAGTATTTACAAGATTCATAAACAAATTCATTGAAATATTTACTATTAAACCCGTTGAGTATCAACATGAATGGAGTATTTAAAGCCCCGCTGGGTGAGCTTTAATTCCAAAAATGGTTTGCTAACAAAAAACACATCACCAATATTTACAATAAAGCTTATGGTTTATTTATAAAAAAGTTACTATTTGTTATAACTTTGATATTTATAAACATTGTAGATTCCAATTTGCTCATTTCTTTTGTTATAACTTTGATATTTATAAATATTCAATTCGCTGATTTATTTTGCTCAATTTACTTTTTAGATTGTGTGGGACTTTACATTAATAGATAACAATTGATAATATAAATAGCAGTACTATTGGAATACCATTGCTTGTGATTAAAAAATAATAAAAACAAATGATTGTAAAATACACCTACATCATTTACAATACTATAAACTTTTATTGGTTAAACAAAACAATTAGTTAACATGATAGAGATTACAATTGAATAATAGAGAGTTACTTATTGAAAAATATACAAATGAAGAATGTAAACACGACATAATGAAACTAGTAAAACTTAGTTCTTGACAGAATTTCGTCAACTTTAATCACTAATTAATAAAAATCATTCAAATAATGTTAAAAGGCGTTACACGGAAGTACCTAGGCCTATTTTTGTTTCTACTTAACAAAATAAGTGTTAGATTTTGTATTTGTAATATCTAATGCTTAACATTTAAAACATTAAATATGCAGGTAAAGGTAACCACGATGGTTATTATAATATTTAAATCGGTTAATAAAAAGGGACCAGTGCATGTTACAAAGAAAACAAATAATGCGGAAATAACCTTTTTTGATGGAAAATTAATTTTGAATTCGGAAGATGATAAGACGACAAAATGAAGGTGGCCATGACGCATATACGCTATATGTAGTAAACAATGTTCGACCACAACCGGTTGTATAGTAACATGTGTTATATTTTTTCGTTGTCATCAATCGCGCCGTTCGGAGTAAGGAAACAAGTTAGCGACTACGGCCAAACTTCACTGTCTTAGTGGAAAAAACCGGCATTGGCTTCGAGAGCGAGCCCTCTTTGCGGTCGCCATCATCTTCAAGGATGCACTACTCCAACAGCCGAACGATCACCACGAGAATACGTACGACAAAACACAAATTAAAAAATATTACATACCTGACTTTTGGTGCTAATGTGTGTAGCTAATTTAACGATAGCAAAATTGCCCGTCCCAATTGTTTTTTGAAGATCATAGTTTCCGACGCGCACTAGCTGCTCGACCGAAAATTTTTTACTCCGCGGTGAGCGACTACTGGCCATTTTCGTGCCGGGCCTCGGCCGCGAATGCCGAGCGAGCGACAGCGACTGGAAGGTATCCCCGTCTTAGTTCCAGGGTACACCGCTGTGTGGCGCTCGCAACGTCAAGATATTCATTCTAGAAGGAGGTTCAAATGTGGGTTGAGAATATTAATTAATAAGAAAACAATAGTAATAGTGTCTTATTTTGTGTTGTTATATCCCATTAGCAACTCAAATATTGTTTCATATTGATGCATATCGATGTAATTGACAAAATCAGTGCATACAATGTATAACACTAATGTGGATAACCTTAACAAAAAATCTGTTATCACTCGAAAGTAGTCATTTGAACATCCCATGAGCTTTTAAAACATGAATTAATAAAGAATATGCGAAACCACGCATTGTCTCTTTTCATTACACTTAATTAAGATTAGGCATGAAGGAGATGGAAGTGATTGTAACTGTCAAACTCATCGTGTGGTCCTCTCTGTCAACGAAACGTCAATTTACGCGCCTTGTTTGAAACTACTATAACATTATAAGTTTCCTTTTATTTCCGGAAGTATTTCATGTTATATTATATTCGATGATTAATAAACTACCTTATATATGTAAATCAAACAAGTTTTTATATATTTACATCTCTGTTAAGAATCCTTAAATGTTAGCGCGATATAAATAGAGCGACATCTATTATCATTGAAGGGTACTAAATGAACAGGGGCCGGTTCATAAATTCAAACCTTCGTTATTTATAATTATAAGGCGACCTTAGGGCCAGTAATTCAATCCTGCTTTGCTAATTGAGCTATCTTAGTCTGTTGACTGATTTTTGCCGATTAACGCCAATAAGCGATTAACGTTGCTTTCTATGAATTTTTAAAGAACGTATGTATTAAAGCATGCTCTCAGATATAATCCGGATGTTCAATTTACACCCAATCAAACATCCGGATATAGGTAATTTGCCGGATAAAAACGATAAATGCGAATAGTTTAATATTTCAAATGTTTTATTTTATTGTATTATCCAGATTGCGACCTTAGCAATTTTTGCCTCATTAAGTAATTGAAGTCGCTTTCTACGAATTTTTTAGAAACGTATCTATTCACCGAATACATTATCTAGATATATGTATTTCCGGACAAGAACAAGTCAAGAAGAAGTTAGGTTTTTTTTGTAATTAAAACTGGAGCGCGTGCGAGCTGAAATATAGAATTACTTCGTCTTTCGTAATACATATAATATACAGGGTAATTTTTTTAACTGGGACAATATGGGGAAATCTGATACCACAGGAGATACAGGGAAACTGTCTTAGGAACCATTTGCTCTTTTTTTATTAAAACGAATTTGGCATAGTAATTTTTCTGGTCAAGCTTGAGTTGTCTATGAAAATGAGTCATTTTGATGAAAAATTTTTTTGATGCAATTCGACTCAGTTTCATGTAAGGATCATTTCATTGTATCGGAAGAAAAAATCGGAGCAGCAGAAGTTAGTCAAATTTAGTCAAATAATATTTTTAACGGGGCAGTATGGGGAAATCCTAAACCACAGGAGATACAGAGAAACTGTATTAGGAACCATTTGCTCTTTTTTATGAAAACGAATTTGGCATAGTAATTTTTCTGGTCACTCTTGAGTTGTCCATGGAAATGAGTCATTTTCATGAAAAATTTTTTTGATGCGATTCGACTCAGTTTCATGTAAGGATCATTTCATTGTATCGGAAGAAAAAAATCGGAGCAGCAGAAGTTAGCCAAATTTAATGAAATGGTCATACAACGGGCCAGTACATGGTAGATACTGAATGAACCATAGTCGATACATACACACTCAAAAAGTGTTCCATAATTAAAAACTAAATTTTATTTGCACTCAAGAGGCAGAAGAGAACCACTATGATCTTACGAGTTACGGTTAAACAAAATTTTAAAAGTTTAGAACAAACATTGTTCTAACTGTGATTTTTATTAATAGTGTACGAGTATGTTTACAAGTCAAATATCTAGAGATGTTGAATGTAGTTGTGGATTTGGATGAGACCATTTCAAATAAATTTCATTTACTAACAAGATGGTGCACCTCTTCACAATGGTATAACGAATAAACGGTTTTTGATGAACACTAGGTCGTTAGATGGGCACATTGGTCGGTGGTCCTGATAAATGACCACAACGTTCAGCCAACGTGTGATGCAGATGAGTTTTTCCATGTGGAGTTACGAGTTTCGAGTTTATGTCGTTTCTCATTAATTCTTAATAAAATATCATACAACGCAATTCTTTATCATTTAACAAGATTTACCACACAACTTTTTGTTACTAGAATAGTTCTGAAACGTGCCCGTAACATTTTTGCGTTAGTATTATTAATGTAACCATCAGATTACTTACAAATTGTATGGGAATACATTTCATTAAATTTGACTAACTTCTGCTGCTCCGATTTTTTTCTTCCGATACAATGAAATGATCATTACACGAAACCGAGTCGAACCGCATCAAAAAAAATTTTCATCAAAATGACTCATTTCCATGGACAACTCAAGCTTGACCAGAAAAATTACTATGCCAAATTCGTTTTCATAAAAAAATAGCAAATGGTTCCTAAGACAGTTTTCCCGTATCTCCTGTGGTTTAGGATTTCCCCATACTGTCCCACTTAAAAAAATTATCGTGTATATAATATTTATCACTTAAGCCGGTATTCTTACATCCGGATTATCCAGATACTACAATATGTAGTTGGATTTTTTAGGAATTTGATACTTATATTGCTTTGAGGTATCCAAAATCATCGAATTATCCAGATTATATCCGGAAAATAAAATAGTTTACCGCCTGAATTGACCTGAAAAGCCCGTTTATTTTCTTTTTGTTGTTACTAATATATAAAGTGTTAAACTGTCCGTTTTATTTTTTTGATGTGACTCAATCAGAATAGATTTCATAACAAAAATGAGCGATAATTGTCGTTAACGTAAACGTAGCGTATATTTTTATTAGTCATGCGAGATTTTTTATTTTATTTTTGATAGCGCCATCTAGTGAGTATTACGGATAACACAATTAATATGAACAATGAAAACAATACACGTAGAGTCAATAAATTTTCATAGATGGCGCTGGTTTTATAAGATTAGATAACTTTAGAAAACTTTGGCCAGGATAGGTGGCGGTAGTGTGTTTTGTGTTTTAATACACAAAATATACAACAATATTCAAAAAATACCCAGTAGCAAACTGTTAATATAAATAAGTAGATACTGAACAAATCTAGTAAATTACTCATGAAATACGAAATTAAAAAAACTTTCTCAATAAATTAAGAAAATATAATTCAGGTTTCTTTTTTTTTGACTTAGAAACTGATGAGCGGCCGTCGTATAGCGTATAGCGTATAGTAGAGGGCGGACCTCACGATCGACGAAACCCGTGTTCTGTGTGTGTCTGCCATCCCGGGGCAGTACCACCATTATAAAGTGAGTGCATCGATGAAGGTCACTAACCTTACCGCATTTACCGCATTAAAGGATCAGTTTGGAAGCAGTCGGGAATAACGAGTGTGTGTCAACTTCGATGGAGAACATTCGTCTCCTCAAGCCGACATACGGGTTTCAGCAATTTTGTTCCGAACATCAGGCGGAGTGCAGTCATATGAGTTAGGAATTATTTAGTGATATTGTTCGTTGCGAAGCGCTCCTGAAGATTGAAACTTTTATGTCGATGAAAGGTTTCTAACTGTATTATGGACCGCACTCTAGCTTTACATCAGGCGGAGTGTTGTCATATGCCGAACTATATGTATATTGCACTGCCTTTCATTAAAAAATATAATAAATAGTACTCAAAATTCTATAAGGATTTCACTGGAGGTATTAACTAAACTATAAATTTGGCGGAATCACAATGCAAAAGAACCAAAATGGGACAAATCCGTTCGTTCGGAGGAATCTGACCGGACGTAAAACGAAACTATACATTATCGTAGTAGACCCCCTGCTGGTTAAAGGTTTATAAAAATTTATTACTAAAGACTTAAGTGGACTAATGGTTTATTTGTAAAAAGCTAAAAGTTAATCAATCTGTGTTTTATTGGTATTTATTTTTTATTTCATCTATCTATAATATATGATAAGTATTATTAAAGTTAATCATTTTCGGGCATTGACTTTAACAAATGTTACATACATGTATAATAACTTAATGTTTGCGGGCATCAATTACCTCCACTGAGTGTGCACCATCCACGTTAAGAGTACACCTTCCTCTCATTGAACCCGGTTAAATTCAAACTGAATCCCGAATCGTGCATCACAGACTAATAACCATCATCGAACTGATCACATGACGTACGACAATGAATGGTGACTGTATGTTTAAAAAACAAATGATGTTTATTATTTGTGTTTGTTAATTAATATTTCCTGTTAAATGAATTTGTATATAAAAAGAAATATACGGAAACAGGAAAAGATAGCGACCGTCTTCGTCGGAATCGATTTAGTAGCATTGTGTGCGCTCCAAATTTCACCATCGGCCAACAGCTCTGTCAGGTGCTACTGAACTATATTCTAGGACAGGTAATTTTATATTTCCCTAATCCCGATTTAAATTTCGCTCGAGGAGCGGGGATTTAACATCTTCAATTGTACACAGCCGAGCGAACGTTACGACGTGTGGCGGTTGCCCAAATTAAATTAGACGCCGCAATATTTTTAAAAATAAACCCGTGATTTCGCGCGCGCGTCCGACAAATATTTCGTGCGTTGAGTGTGAAAAATTTATATTGTTATTTTTACTAAATATAGATTCGTGTTTTGTAAGATTTTCGAAACCGCATATTCATCGAGGATGATTTTGAGGGGGTAAGTAAGTATTTTTATAAGTTAAAGTTTAATTCAAATTAAATATTTGCTTGCGTATCGAATAATTAATGGCCCGCGCGCCTATTTTGAGCAATTTAAAAAAAAAAGTTTTCGCCATGTGCTAGTATTATTTCTAAAAATCATTTAAATTGAAGACTCGGATATGGAATAAAACAGTATTACATTCAATATTCGGCCGTTTATATTTAATTTCTGCAATTTTATTTTCAATTTTCATTTCAACATTTCAGTTTTCTATTCTGTAGTTTCTGACTGACGAGTGAAACTTTGCTCCGAAATACGTTCTCTAAAATCCTGCTTTGATATATTGCATACGACGACTTAGATTACGCTTTCAACAATTTGTAACAAAGTTGCAACAATCATATTTTATCTTTCATGGAATGGTGCCCAAAATTTAACAACTGGATGTAATTATATTTTTAAGAATTTTTGTGTTTACTGATATTTTAATAAATACTATTAAATTTAATTATTTAATTATTGGCGTCCAGCATTATTATTTAAATTTACTTATACGAGTAGGAACTGACCTCTTTATTATCTTTAAGTTCTCCAACCCTTCACATAATACTTAAATTATAAATTTATACCAGGTAAATGAAAAACGAAACATGTAAATCGACGATCGAAAAACGCAATTTTTCTTCTTAAATTGTTTGCTTTCATAAGAAGGTCTTCAGTGTTACAATTATGATTTGTGTTCTTTTAATTAAAATTCATTAAAAAAACTTCACTGAGTTGCAAAAACTTGATAAAATTACAAAGTTTGCTTAAGTTTCATTTTGTTCGTAACAGCAATAAAAAAGTATAATGAGAAAGGAAATCTAAGGAAAGTTATTTTATTTAAAAACAACGAACGAGTCGTATAAAGAGCACATAATAACTGTGTTCTGAAACCTTCTTTCTGAATAAAATTTATGAACAATTTTATATTACATATAAGATGTAAATATAGAAAATTTAACGTTATTGTGAAACGTCGGAAGAGCAATATTCTGCAACTTTGCACACGTATTTTGTAATGTGAAAACGCTTCTGATATTAAATTGGTTTTTTGCAGTTTTATTCAAAATCTAAATAAATTAATTTTTTTGTGACGATTTAAAAAAATATATATATTAAACGGCTCTGGGTTATAACCCTCTTAGCCACTTTTTTCCATGAATTCATACAGTATTGCCACAAATTTGCATTGTCATGTCTTATGATTTGATTTAGGTTTCTAATGGTCTTAGCTTGAATATGTTTTGTAAAATATTTTCATCTAAAAACGTGTAGTCGTCATTGTTTGTTTATAAAGAATGTCGGACTGTATTTATTGTTTACAAAATTCTCGTTATCCTTTAATTATTCCTGGACATAGTTATTTCCGAGCTGTGTCTTTTGCCAACTTTTCATAAAGGTCGGGCAGTCGCTTCAACGTTCTCGTGTTAATTGTAGGAAGAACTTATTTACAAAATGGAATACGCGGTGACCTAGTGGTATGTTTTGAGACCAAAAATCTTTAATTCCGGGTGTGAGTTGTCTTTTCGAGAATGACGACGCATTTTTACACGAAATTTGGTAATAAAATCACTTTTCAATTCAATAAGTTTGTTTTCCTTTGTTTCTTTCATTTTATAAACATACTTAGCTCCCGCCTGCAACTCCGTATGCATTAATATTTCACGTTTAACGTTCACTTTGTTTTTAAATCCGCTACGTAAACAACCGACACAAACAATGAAACAATAATTTATAAACATATCTATATATTCATCTCCTATCATATTTGCAGGTATAAAATTTAATTTGTGTATGGTCCCAGTTTGTTAATTAAAACTTCGTATTTATGATACTTTATCAATTATAACTTTAAATATTGAATAACTGTTGTAGTTTACGAGTTTTCCCTGTTTTAAAAGGGAAACCCTGATAGGTGAGTTTGACCGAGTTTCTCACACAACTACGATCTCGAAATTACTAATTTGCGTTATGTTGTATAGGAAAAGTTGTGTATGAAATCTGTACATCGAAATTAAAAAATAATTTCAAATAACTTTTAAATAAAAATATTGGTTAAGTCTAGACCACCATTTTAGATTGATCTATTATCTAGATCTATAAGAGGTAGGTAGTGGTAGGCAGACTGATGATGGTTATTAGCTCAGTCTGCCGTCCTGGGGTAGTACCACCACTTTCGAATGGAACACCCGTAAAGTCACATTGTCGTGTTTCGGGAGCAGTTTGAAGCCCGGTATAACGAGAGGAGTGTGTACTGTCGATCTAGATGGTTCATACTCGTCTCCTTAAGCCGGCATGTGGACTGCTGTCTGTAGAGATTTCTCTATGGTAGGTTTACGTCAGGCGAAGTATTGTCATATCCGAGCTATAATAAAAAAAAATCTACTGAATAGAGTCCAACGTGTAAAGCTACACGAGCTTTTGACTGTACAATAAATAAAACTTGTAAATAATAGCAGAGCGTAGTTGAGCGTACGGAATATTAGAAATGGAATTGGTGAATTCATTTTAGTTTCGGCGTACGGGTATGATCGATCAAGCAACCAAAGTCTTTGACTTAGGCTTAGGACTTTAGTTGCTCTACATTTGATAACTTTTTTAGAATCTCTAGGGGGGCAGGGAGGAGCAGATGCCTCCTCTGGGCGACGCCCTTGACTATCAGAATTAGAAGAAATGAAGTTATACGTATGACGTAGAATTGCCCCCAGGCCTGTCTTTAGATATGCTCAGGCCAGCAGTCATCGCTCTTAAGCTCTAGAAATGACCTAATGGTGTTTCAGGATCAGTTTAGGGATACCAAGAGAAACTGCTGAATACTTCTCGTTGCATTCACAACATATTGGAGTACAAAACACATTATATTAGTCTTTGTTTTACGAGTAGGGAATAGAAAACGTTGAGCTCCTCTTTTATGACGTTTCCACTTTAAATATAATACATATTGCATTTTTAACATAGTTTCCTCAAACGTTAGAAAGCTTGCTACATGTGAAACTGTGTAAATATAAATACTGATCTATTTTCATCTGAATTGGTATGATGTGCGTATGAAGTTTCCAAGTTTGTTTACATTTAATGTCTATTCCGTTTAAATGTAGTATACACAGTATATTTGTAATATAAACTGAAAATAGATACATTGTTTACACTATTGATTTAATAAGATATATTTTAATACATTCGAACAATTTCTTAGTAATTTGTGGTATAGTTAAATGAATGAAACTGGACGAAGGACGACGATGTGGAGCAATTTGTTTTAAATGCCTATTGTAAGCAAGTAATAAGCTAAGCTAGAGCTTGTAGAGCTAGGTGTATTGCTACCGTTAGACCACAGTTGCTCATCTTATATTTTACTTTATTATTATATTTTACAAAATTATTTTTTTTAATGCATGCATTTATTTATCACCATACTTTTCAAGTAGGTACTGGTTTCGTTGCCAACTAAGTAACAATTAAACTCATCACTACCACTTCCCTAGCGCTGGTTAGTGCGCAGACTGGCTGAGATCACAGGTTCGATTCCCAATCGAACCAAATGTTTATTAATATTATCGGTTACTTTTTATTAATTTTTGGCGAATTAAAATGAATGAATGATTAAAAAAATCAATACGCGCTCAACAGACTAAACCGTATGGGGTTCGAACTCGCGTCCGCCACTATGCACGCGGATACTAACCATTAAACAACACAACCATTGGCGATTTACGTGACGATTGGCGATTGGGTTGACGCCATGCCATACATTAATGTTTTTTTTCTTATTCAATTTCCATCATAATTTTTTATTTTTTTATTTTAAACAGACATCGACATACGAGTAACTAAGTTCTTAGAATCGTAATATTCGTCTGTCTGTCGTCAGATCCTAATACGGGCGCTACTTCTTGCCAAGTGTATATATCAACACTCGCCACTATTGTTGAGGACAAAATGCGATGTCAGTCAAATTGTAAGTAGATCAAATGTAACTTTGTATATAAAAATCATTTAAAAAAACAAAATAACAAATTTATATTAAAGAGTAGTAGGCATACTGATGATGGTTATTACCCCAGTCTTCCGTCCTGGGGTAGTAACACCACTTTCGAATGTAACACCCGTGAAGGTTGTACCGAGTTTCGGGAACAGTTTTAAAGTACTCAGGTATAACGAGAGGAGTGTGCACTGTCTCCTCAAGCGGGCATAGCGGAGGCGACAGAGCGACGAGGAGATTTCTCTGTGGTAGCAGTTGTTTCCGTTCATGGACTGCACTCTAGCTTCAGATCAGGCGAAGTGTTGTCATATGCCGAGCTACGATAAAAAAAGAATGCCGTCCTGGGGTAGTACCGCCACTGTGTACACACAAGACGTTTCGGAATCAGTTTGGAAATAACTAGATACGAGAGCGCACTGGCAATCTGGATGGTACACATTCGTCTGCTTCGGCTACTGCTGTCTGTAGAGATTTAACGAAAACCTCGAAGAGCTCTGCATGTCTATCTACCTATACTGTCTAACTTAAACACATCAATTTAGAAGTGGTAGTTTTTTTAATAACCCACGAACCATCTAGCTTATCGTTAATTGCCTTTGTTCTGCAATATTCACAAGTTATGCGGACTTATGCGGTTATCTTAAGAGCGGCCGTGGTCTAGCGGTAAGACGCGTGAACTCACGATCGATGAAACCCGTGTTCGAACCTCGCTAAAAGACCGGTACCAATGTAACTTTGTTATATGTACTTTGGTCGCTCAGTGCCTATAGGCACTATTAAAGAGTGGTAGGCAGGCTGATGATGGTTATTTGTCCAGTCTGTCGTCCTGGGGCTGTACCACCACTTTCGAATGTAACACCCGTGAAGCGACCTTGTCGCGTTTCGGGAATAGTTTGAAAGTAGCCAGTATAAGAGAGGAGTGTGCACTGTCAATCTAGATGGTACATGCTCGTCTCCTCAAGCCGGCATAGTGGAGGCGACAGCAGCCCGTAGAGATTTCTCTGTGGTAGCAGTTGTTTCCATTCATGGACCGCACTCTAGCTTTACATCAGGCGGAGTATTGTCACATGTCGAGCTACAATAAAAAAAAACGTGAATACGGATTGGCGACTGTATTAATAAACATAAACAGGTCACTAAATCTAAATAGAGAGTAATGAAAATGATCTGTAAAAAAGTTCAGTGTAAAAATATCAAATGATAATCGTAACGGAAAATTAAGTAATAAAATAATTATTTTTATTGGTCTATTAGTCTACGAGCATGATTCTGTAATCGATTTGAATGTTGTAGCAAAAAAAAAATATACGGAAATGTGCGCGCTTATAATTTGTCCAGACACATTAATAAATATTTAAGTTGCGCGACATTGAATGAATTCCAACTATATTTTATTGAATTTATTTTTTAAGAAAGTTGAATTCAACTTTTTAATAATATGTATCACTACAACACAAGTGTCACAATTGCAAGTAGCACTGAGAGGAGTGTGCCCTGGCAATGGATGGCGGCATGGCGAAGGCAACTTGGAAGGCTTGACATAATACCATATCTATATACCTACCGTAGAGAAATTTCTGCACCATCAGTAATCAGTGTACACTCTTCTCGTTAAGGCGGGTACAGACTTACGAAATGTAACATGTAATGTAACACGCAATGAAATAATTTGCCGTCCACATTGTCGTAATGTCGCAATGCAATGTAACAGAATTCCAATAGTGTGGACGCCATGCGCGCACGAACTACCATTTGTCAAAGGGGTCCACACAAAGAGGCGCGCAGTGTGCACGGAGCGCCAGTGTGGACATGTGTGTCTGTGGACTGCGGGACGCGCGCGAACACAGGAAGAAGAAGACACAGCTACGGCAGAGGCTACACTTGAACGTCAAAGTCTCCGGCGATTTTTTATCACATGATTAACTATTAATAGCAATTGCCAAACAAACATCGTTGCCACTAATCCATTCTCTTCGCGTGTTCTCGTCAGACTGAGTTATGTTCGCCGCGCGCATGTCGTAAACACATGCTCTTTTGTGCGCGCGCTGAGTCCACACTTATGAAATAAATGCTCCTCTCATGTCACATTGCATGTTACGTTTCGTAAATCTGTACCCGACTTTATGCCTGGCTACTTCCAAACTGGTCCTGAAACGCAACAAAGTCACTTAAAACAGGCGGACTGGACTAAAACAATCGTCAGTCTGCCTACACTTTTTAAAGTTCGTTCTCCGGTAACAGTTGTTTTCGCTTCGTGAAGTCACGAACTACTATATAAAAAATAGGCATCACCTAGATACCGCCAGATTAATGTCAATTAAAGCTAGGTCACTATATTTTTAGTAAGTAAATAAATGGTACATCGACCCAGTATATCGAAAGTCTATTTAGGTGATATTTCATGCCAGATAGATTTATTGGCAACCTATGAATGATAGGTTTATGCCTAATTTATCGTTTTTTTTTAAATAATAATATCTATTAATGACTGAAATAATTATAAATATTTTTTTTTTAAATTGTAGCTTGACATATAACAACGCTTCGCCATGAACGGAAACAACTGCCACCATAGATAAATCTCTACACGCAGCAGTCGCCTCCGCTATGCCAGCTTAAACGAATGTACGAGTATTATGATTTTTATTTAGTGTTAAAGTAAAAACAAAATTGGGATTTTTCGATATTGATTGACTCTTTATTACATAAAACTATTCAGTGTATTAAATGTTGTAATTTGTCTTATGTGAGTGAGTTCATGGCCAAATAACGTATAATAATATAGATATACGGTCGTCGTTGATGCAATCATGCAGAAGGTTAAATTTTTTAAATGTCGTCAATCGTTAATCGATCGAAATACAATGGCATTATGCTAATATTAGACTTCGCTTGCCCCGTCGACACAATAAAGATCAAATACATAGTTATACCGATTATACGAGTATCTATCAATTTTAGAGCAGCCATGGTCTAGCGGTTGAAGGCATGGATTCACGATCGAGATACCCATGTTCTTATCCAGCAAAATATCTAGTACCATGTAAGCTACGGTCGTGTCCGCTATGCTGGCTTCAGATTACAGTGCACACTCATTGCGTTATACCTACCTAACTATTTCAGAGTTGGAGTCGGTTAGTATCACTTTAAAGTGGTAGTCTAGGACGGTAGATTGGACTAACATCAGTCTCACCATCATATTATACCATTATATTACGATTCACTCACTGACTGACTGACGGACTGAATCAATTATGGGGCACCTGCCGGGGGGTTGGAGATATAATTTGTTCTAATACGTATAGAGGAAGCCTATGCGACCTCAGATAAAATACGACATGTTCCGGAAGTCCATTCCGTCCAGTTCCGGAACGAGATAAGGCCGAAGTTCCTGAACAAAGCTTGTAGCAAATGCCCTCTAATTTCGAAATCGACACTTTTTTTTCAAAACTACCCACAAAACTATCCCAGCGCTCGCTTCGCCACAAAAAGCTAGTTGTTTATAAAAAAAATCTCTCTTAATTAATATCCTAATATTCTCTTCTCCTCAATTACGTCTTCCTACTAAATATAAATATCCTATAAGTATTTTGTTATATATATTCTATCTATTTATTTATTTATTATTTTCCTATTGTGCACTTTGTTTCTATCTCTCTCATACTATTCTTCATCATCTATAGGTTGCCTGGAAGAAATTGCTGCTCAGCAATAAGGCCGCCTATTGTGCTACTTATTTTTCATAATTGTATGTTCTGTTTTTGTTTGCACAATAAAGAGTTTTATTATTATTATTATTATAATCTTTCTATCGCAAGTAATAAAGCCAGTTTGGGAAAGTAAAAAGTAAAAAGTGACATTTTATACTTTTATGTTTTTTTTTATTTTAAGTTTTCATCTCTTTGTTCTCGTTCATCGTGAGATTTTCTCTTCACTGTCCTACATACAATAGACAACGATGTCGTTTTGTGTACTGAAGAAAAGTCCGCTTACAAAAAACTAGATTAAAAAGCTAAACTATTTTGCTCTTAAAGACTTTTAGTTTATTTTTTAACAAAGACTTGGAGTTTAATATATATTTTTTTAAATCTCTTCTCTGTGTTACTTAATAAATTAAATAGTGGTAGGCAGAGTGATGATGATTAGCCCAGTCTGCTGTCATGGGATAGCGTAAACCCGTGAAGTGAAGCCAAGACAGCACAGCGAAGGCGATTGTTGCCTGCTTTTCGACCACACTCTAATCGAGTTAAAATAAGAAAAATATATTTAAAAAATCTTTTCTCTTAGCGTTCAATTTCCAAGTTCATGACTAATCATGAGTATTTTTTCACTGAACTTGACCTTTGGGAGGCAATAAAACATCATAATGCTATACAAAACAGTTTAAATGGATTTACGTGTATGTATCAAGAAATCAAAATCAAGGCTGCGCATAGTTATCAACTTATAAAACTGCATAATAGTTTGTGAATGATAAAAATCTTAATGTTTTTCCATTTGTTAATGGTATTTTCCACATTTTAGACACAATTATCAAAAAGTTATTTCAAATGAAGTTTCTCTTAGTTTTTTTGTTTTAATCCGGCTTATTATGACAATGGTAAAACTAGACTGCGCTACATGAGGGGAGACAACTAATTAGCTTACCGTCTTGAGATGTATATGCACCGGATGCTGCGGATATTATTTGTTTTATTCATTTATATTTATAAAGAGAGGTAGGCAGACTGATGATGGTTGGTGGGGATGGATTTGTCCATTCTGCCGTCCTGGGGTAGTACCACCACTTTCGAATGTAACACCCGTGAAGTGACCTTGTCGCGTTTCGGGAATAGTTTAAAAGTAGCCAGGTATAACGAGAGGAGTGTGCACTGTCAATCTAGATGGTACATGCTCGTCTCCTCAAGCCGTCTGCCCGCACAGGTTTCTCTGTAGTAGCAGTCGTTTCCATTCGTGGACCGCATTTTAGCTTTACATCAGGCGGAGTGTTGTCACATGCCGAGCCACAACAAAAAAAAGAAAAAAATCTATAACATATTTCCCACTATGAACAAATTCATTGTTATTCCTTCATAGCCGCCTACGCTATCAATTTCATTAGTTCGTGTAGATACGTTGCCGAAGACAGCGGAAGTATGCCTTTTAACCTAATAGATATATAGAAATAGAATTAATCGGCTCATTAAACATACGAGTATATTGCTATATCTATTATGTAATAATACCACATGTATATTTTAAAAATAAAACATAATTTATAATACGTAATTACAAATGTAGATTTTTGGGTAGGGTTCAATTTTATAATAATTTATCTATGTCAGCTTTAAAATTGTATATTTATAGTCGAATATTATTATGATTGCGTCGTATTTACTTAATAATTTGAGTGTATCCCAAGTATAACCATAACATATAACCAGGTACGATTTCGGCTACACTTATCACAATTTGGCACATAATTAAAACTAATACCAATATATTACAATACGAGGATATTAATCAAAAAGCACTGCGATCACTTGAGTCAGTTACGATGTATTTGGCAACTCTTAAAATAATTTATAACACTAATAATCTGCGGTCTTAATTGATTACTTTTAAGCGTCAACAACATAGCAATTATAATAATAATAACGACATTTATTTCACACATTTAATAATATAATAATAACCTAATATACTTTAAGAGCGGTCGTGGTCTAGCGGTGAGACGCGTGAACTCACGATCGATGAGACCCGTGTTCGAACTCGCTAAAAGACCGGTACCAATGGAACTTTGTTATATGTACTTTGGTCGCTCAGTGCCTATAGGCACTATTAAAGAGTGGTAGGCAGGCTGATGATGGTTATTTGTCCAGTCTGTCGTACTGGGGCAGTACCACCACTTTCGAATGTAACACCCGTGAAGCGACCTTGTCGCGTTTCGGGAATAGTTTGAAAGTAGCCAGGTATAAGAGGAGTGTGCACTATCAATCTAGATGGTACATGCTCGTCTCTTCAAGCCGGCATAGTGGAGGCGACTGCAGCCCGTAGAGATTTCTCTGTGGTAGCAGTTGTTTCCATTCATGGACCGCACTCTAGCTTTACATCAGGCGGAGTGTCGTCACATGTCGAGCTACAATAAAAAAAAAAAAACTTAAAAAAAGTGTTAGACTGATTGGTGTTGGTTTGCTGTATCACCACTTTCAAGTGTAACGGCCGGAAAATGACAAAACACGTTTTTGAAATCAGTTTATGATCGGGTATAAACAAAACGAGTCCCTGTCAATAGATAATGCATAGCGGAGTGTGGTCACATGTAGAGCTACATCTATTAATAATTATATTAATAGCCATCGCATTGTCTTATTGTACTTCTGTCATCGTTACGCCCTCGCCTTGCCGCCCTTAAGAATATCTTTGTTTGCTGCATCTGACGGATAATATGTAGTTTTCAAGGGCCTTTATAAATAAAGTAAATGTCAAGTTTTATATCTGTTTATAGTAAATATATAATAGTTATAAAAATATAGTATTTTAGATACGTATATGAATACTGGAACCGATCGGTAGATGACCGGTCCTTCGGTTTTAATGGACTGGTGTTATTTCGTCACCATTTCACCACAATACTACCATATTATACCTCATAAACTATTACAAAATGTAAAATAAATGAAAATAGAATCCTTTGAAGATATATTGTTTGTTATTACATATATTATACTCTGAAATGCAAGTATGAGAACAATAGAATATCACCAAACAACATCAACATGTTAACTCTTGGTTTATTGGCTACTGGGTAAACATGCACACTACAAAGCAACCCTCGAGGGTTCCCTTAACCGAAATACGTTCCCACTAATTCTATGGATAGAGAATATTTATATTTTTTGAATAATTTTTGACTAAAACCTCAAAAGTTATCAACTAGAAACAATTTTATTTTAATTGTTACATTGATCGGGAATTGAACTCTCGACCTCGAATGACGCGCTAAACATTACCAAAGGTACACATTACAACAAAACACATAAACTAGCTGAAAACCTGCCGGGTTTCAACAGCTAATAACTGTGTAAGTGTATACATTGACCTTGCAGATCTCATTTTATGAATTTCTCAACATCTTTCTTTATTTGATCTGGCAGTCGCATTTATTCTTAGCGAATTTAAAGAATTTCGCAAATTACAATCGTTTATTTATAACAGTTTGTGTTTTGTTATTTTAAGATAAAATTGTTTTGTTTTTATTTTTAAATTGAATTTTATTCTGTTAACATATTTATTGTTCTTGCATTTTATTAGACGTGTGAAATAAACTCTTATATTTTCAATATACTCATATTGAACGCTAATAACTAGAACGATATTAAATCGTGCGTAGTGATCATAGTGATCGGCATGACAATCGCACCAATGAGCATAGCAATTTCCGGACATAATATTTGAACTTATAGTAATTTAAAAACTTATGGAAAGAAACTCTAGCGATGGTTAATAGTTTTATCGAAACAATTGCTATACTTTAGGGTAGAACCATCTGTCTGATATATTATATATGTACTTAATGTTGAAATAAACATTTAAAAACGAGTATTATTAGTCGAGGTATCATTACACACATTTATCTTTTTTAAGTTGGCAATATTAAATTTTGGCTCGAGTCCAACATGCCAGACGGGAACACGCGAACTGTCTAGGATACTTTCATTTTAGATGTTTCCACTGACGGTTTTGTGGCGAACTCTGTAATACAACCAGGAACAGAATTGAACGTGTACGTGTAAATTTTCTCAGTTTACACCTTTATCATGGCTAATTAGTAGCAAGGAGTGCACTCCGCGCGTAAGAGATCAGTCTTTCAGTACACAAATAAAAGTTTTTCTACTGCATTGTGTAAATCGAAAATTTAACCTTTGTAAATTACGACTTGCAGAATTTTGCGCTAATATTTTATGAAAATAACAATATTTAAGTACTACTTTTTTATTTTCTCCGTGGCTTAGTGGTTTAAAGTGTAGAGTCTCCACAGTAGACTCATGTCCCGAGACCCGTGTTCAAATTTTGCAATATACCGTCTGGTACCAACGTAACTTTGTCATGTCATGTGTAATTAAAAGAGTGGTAGACAGACTGATGATGATTATATCAGCCCAATATGACGTTCTGGGTTAGTACCACAATTTTCAATCTTTATCCGTGAAGCGTTGAGTTTCGGGATCATAATCAAAGTAGCTGAGTATAACGTGTGCACTGTCAGCCAGGCCCGTATCGCAGACATTCGCTTAACGTCAGACGATGTGAAGTCACACAGCGAGCTACTATAAAAATACCTAACTGACCTACTTATTTTATTGAGGCTTTAATATAAGATGAATTAGGCCAGAAACAATAACATTTTCAGCGTTGAAATAATTTTAGTATTGGCTATTAATCGTATTTTTTTAAAAATAATATCATTCTACATTTTTATATCGTTTCAAATTAGTACTGGAAATAAAATATAAATCTCTATGAATAGACGTCGATGTAGTAATTATTACCTGTCGTATACAGATATGAAATAACGTGGTCGTCCGGATTGAAAGGAAAATTAAAATGCGGTGAACTGCTCAGGGTTGTCATTGAGTTAGGTTATTCATATTCTCTATGTTGTTTGAAATTATTTATTTTAATTAAGATAATACAAAAACATAACGTTTTTCAGAAAACGATTTCTTATTGGCTAAAAAACTCGTAGAAAAGTGATAGAATTTTTTCTACGTTGGAGCGGCCATGGTCTAGCAGTATGACGCGTGAACTCACGACTGACGAGATCCGTGTTCGAACCTCGCTAATTCTGACCGGTACCAATGTAACCATGTACTTTGGTCGCTCAGTTCCTATAGGCACTATTAAAGAGTGGTAGGCAGACAGATGATGGTGGTTTACCGAGTGCCGTCCTGGGGTAGTACCACCGCTTTCGAATGTAACAGCCGTGAAGTGACCTTGTCGCGTTTCGTTAGCAGTTTGGAAGAAGCCAGGTATAACGAGAGGAGTATGTACTTTTATTCTACATGGTGTATACACGTCTCCTAAGGCGGGCATGGCGCAGGCGACTGTTGCCCGTAGAGAATCTCTGTAAAAGCAGTTGTTTCCATTCATAGACCGCACTCTAGCTTTACATCAGACGAAGTGTTGTCATATGCTGAACTACTATAAAAAAAAGAGCGCCCCCCAGGTGATTATGCCTAAAATGTTGATACACTTTTGCGAATGTAATGCAAAACTGTTTATAAATTGTAAAAAAATAAGTGAAAAAGTGAAAAAAATGTAGTATAAATATTGTAAAAGTTGATTTCTTGTTAAATTATTCACGCTTAATTTTTTATCGCTAGCTCTTCGTCTATGTCGTCAACACGGATTAATCGTCATTTCGTAAAGATTACCCGACGATAGACTGCGATACACTCTCTCGTGAACTTGACACATATGAGCTTGAACTATGATTATACAAATCGTTTGGTAAAGTCTTGGTTTAGTATGAGCGATTTTTTAAGTATAGTGTTGATAGTTTTAAGTAGTAGGTATATATTTTTTTAATTTAAATCTTTACTATAATATTGATGTGTGATGTGTAATAAACCGGACGGAAGCTTTAATGAGAGGAGAAGTGTAGTGTACGATATAAATACTGTTTTATTACAACTCACTGCGTTTGTAGGACGGGCAGCGGGGTGTAACACCCTGTATTTTGATACAAAGCCTTCCCTTTTTATTGCATTTTTATAGTATGCGACCATACTCCGCCTAAGTGCATTCCATTCTAGCATAGTTAAATGTTTGCACATGAATATGCATCGTTCAGATTATCAGTGCAATCCTCAAATATGTCCGTATAGCTTTGTCCACTTTGCCTTCCCAGAATCGAGAACTGAACACAAAATCGGAAGCAATTCAGCTTTTGCGTAATTTAATAATAAGAATCTTTATTTTTATAATATTACCAAATACATAGCGGAGCCTCTGGCTTTCAGATTAGGTTGCAGTGTGCCCTGACGACGAGTGCATTTCACTGATTTCGCACTTTTGGTTAATTGTTAAATTTGGTTAATCCATCTACAAATACACGTATGAGTAACAACGAAATTCATGTTTTAATTAAATACAAGTTATTTGTATACCAATTAAATGACAATTGTGTTTGTAAAATACGATAAATCTCTTTGCGGTATGCAGTTCATTATAATGTATTATCATGAGAATAATTTGAATTGTTAGTAAATTAATGTGGTCAAAAGCTATGAATCATATACCTAAAAACAATAAATGTCAAATAACATTTAAAACAAAATTAATGAAATTCTTTACTGATATATTTTACTGTAAGAAGTTTGCAAGAGTTTTTCGATGACAATGCTTTAAATATTTCTCTAATAAAATATTATTCAAAGACTGATGATAATTATTAGCCCAGTTTGTCCTCTCTCAGGTGACACTAGTGAAGTGACGTAGTCGCGTTTCGGGATCGTCCCAGGAGTAGTGATTGTATCATGGACATTGTAGACTAATAATACATATAACATAGTAACGCATCGGCATCGGTCAGCGAGATTTGAACACAGGTCTCATAGGACGTGTTCAGAACTTCTATATACCGTTAGACCATTATCAGAAGAGATGAAACAGATATCCGGTAAATATCCGGTATCCCGCTTATCCGGCGGTCTAAATACTATTCGGCCGAATATCGGATTTTAAAAATTATATATTTTAAAGTAATTAATTGCTTAAGTAAGTATCACTTAAGAAATGCAATCAGTAATCACAAGATAATTCTACAACTTAGAAAATGAATTAGTACTCATACTGCATTAAAAACAAAGTGTGGTGAATAAATACTAATTTATCTGCAAATCGGTTTCGTTTGTTTTTGTAAATAAGGCCATCTTCAGGAAAAAGTCTTTTTCTCTACATATCCGTACGTTCGCGCGCCACCTACGTAAGTGTGCTTCTTGCGATGCACCAAACGGCAAAGTTCCGCCGGATATTGGGCGACCGAATAGTCGGTTATCCGGCCGCAAGGTTTGCCGAATATCCGGTATCCGGCTAAACTGCTATCTCTAATTATCAGTCTGCCTACCACTCTAAAATTAGTTTTAAATAATATAATATTGAAACGGTTTTATGAAAGTACGGCTTGTCTTTGTTCAGACAAAGTATACGAGTACTGAAGACGTGATATTACAAAGCGGGATAGGATTAATGCAGAGATTAATATGCAAATTTTTCTGAAGTTTTACACGAACATTACGTACTTTGGTAAAACACGTCTATCACGTAACTTTATTCAGTTTTATTTTTATGACACGTTTTAACGTCTTTTAGGTTTAATTTTAATTAAAACCTTTTCCTACTTCATAAATATCTATTATAATTAGCCCCCTACATCATTGTCTGCGTTCCATTGCTAGGGAGATAACAACTTCTTGGCAAAAGACTGCGTGGAGAATTCTAAGTCGCTGGACAGGTCAAATAACCATCAACCTGGAAATGTTTGGAACACACAACCCTCAAGCGAGTACTGATGGAAGCATCTATTTGTACGAGGAGTCAGGAGCCACGAAAGAAAGAGAGATAGATCAGCTGAGAACAACTTTTAATTATTGTGCAAATAAAATTGTTTTTAAGTAAAAAGTGCCCTCGAGTTCTAGTAGCATCTAGTGCAGTGATTCTCAACCAAATTCTAAAATTATGCCGCCATTTTAGATATATAATTATGTTAATATTATTAAATAATATGATTTAAAAAGAAAAATCGTATTACAAATATTCTTATGATTAACTTGTAATTAATCTCTTAATAAACGTACTGTTATTTTTGCAGTACATATTATTTTATTTCGCTCAATTAAAATATCACCATAAACTATTTTACGCTGTGTTTTATAGGTAAGTAAATAATTTTTAAACTTATCTTTTTGTTTGTGTGCCGCTAAATTTTGAAATCGTCAAAAGTGTGCCGCAACAAAAAAAGGTTGAGAATCTCTGATCTAGAGACTGACTCAAAATAAAAACATAACACAACACAACACAAACAACATTCGTCGCACCAAAACAACATTTTATGAAACCAACAGTTTACGTAGGAACAATCGTCTCTTAAATCTTACAAAACAGAAATAGCCCTTCCAAATAGTTCTCTAGCATTATATAAGCTTATTTTTTACGACGTCTCTTTGATGTCGACTGTAATTGTAGAATTACTAAAAATTTTCTAGAAAAATGAATATACAATCGCAAACCTTTGATTGCTTGCTACCTGTCAACATTTTGGCAAGATAATTGGCCTGTTAACTGAAACATATGTCGAGTGAATTTTTTAAATACACGACATTTGCTTTTGTTTGACGCAGACAATGATTATAATCGACAAAGCATGAAAAAGAGGGGACCACACACACATCATACACACACGCATACACACCCACACACACACACACACATTATATTACATATTTATATATTAGGTTAAGCCTCTTAAGTTTTAACAGTCAAGCACTGCAATCGGATATACAGTCCCTAGACTAGTTCCGATGGCAGAGCAGTATTGTACATAGGTAAAATTTTTGCAAATAAAGTTATTATTATTATTATTAAAAAAAGAAACGGAATTGAAGGGTTAGTTGATAACTCTCCGTGCCCCCGGCTTGCCCCCCTTTATTATACGCACTTTGGTCGCTCAGTGCCTACAGACATTATTGAAGAGTGGTAGGCAGACTGATATTTGATTAGCCCAGTCTGCCGTCCTGAGGTAGTACCGCCACCTTCGAATGTAACACCCGTGAAGTGATCTTGTCGAGTTTCGGGAGCAATTTGAAAGTTGCCGGATATACACGTGTCCATAGGCCGGCATAGCGGAGGCGACTGCTGCCCGTAGAGATTTCTCTGTAGTAGCAGTCGTTTCCGTTCATGGACCGCACTCTAGCTTTACATCAGGCGGAGTGTTGTCACATGCCGAGCTACAATAAAAAAAAAAAAAACCTAATCATATTAAATGGAAAATAACGATCATTTTCAGCGTTAAGCTAAAATTAAGCTTGTAATTAGGTATTCCTTTTAGTTAAAATTAATTCCTATTAACTCGCCTTCGAGTATTAATATCCTAGAGCACGTCTCTCTATAAAATGCATTACCTATGCCCTATAGAGATCAAAGCGCTTCATAGTACGATCTCGTAGTAATATTGTTACGTTCGTGGGGGGCTACAAAATAAATAATACACGACTTCGGACTTCACACCGATTTATTGCATACGACACACAATAACGTAGAAGCAAGAGTGGTACGATAGTCGCAGGATAGCCTTCAGTCGCTGTTCAGTATCGCTTGTTATCGCAGGTGTTGCTTGTATCGCATCCAGAATAGGACTATTTTTTGGGACACTCGGGTGTCGGTATTTATACTCAAACAGGAGGAAGTTTCTAGAAAGATCTCGTCGAAGTTGTTTACTAATTATAATGTAAACAAGGTCACAGGTCACGCCACTTTTGTGGGCGTGGCCAAGTTGTTTACGCTACGCCGCTTATACGAGAACTTTCTGGAAACTTCGACACATGCTATCTCTTTCGCACCCTAGGTGCACGTAACATTGCCCCCTCCTAAGACGTGCTCGTCCCGAGCACTGTTTAACCCTTGACGTTCCGCCAAGGGTTCCACATTCCATCAGGCTTCCAGAGCTCTTACGAATGCGGTAGGTTACGTCATCGATTCGGACTTCTCGATGCGGACCTTTCTTCATCAGCAACCTTGGTGCTCTTCTTTCCATAATTTTTCGCACTCCATGTAAATGACTCTGTCGCACGGCTTCAACTTTAAGCGTACGTGCGAGAACCTCTTTCAGCAGAGTATGGCGCCGTAGTTGTAGCAGTGACCGTACCTTTGGATCTCGGATGCCATCAACAAAATACTGCACCAAATTAAGGTGCGTGGCATCAGTAGATGGGTAGGCTTTGCGTACCAACTCCTCGTTCTCCAAAGCCCACTGCTGCAATCCCTCGTTGCGGTCCAGTGTCCTCTTGCGGAACGCATCTTCCGGGTGCTTATCTCCGAATCTCAACTCTAAAGCCTCCAGGAGTGCCTCAATGCTGTGTCCACTCGGCAGAGCATCTATTATCGCGAGAGCCTCTCCTCGCAAAGCTACAGTGAGCGCTGTCAGGCTCTGCTCACTACTCCAGCCGTTCACAGTGATAACGGCCTGGAACTGCTGGCGAAACTCATGCCACGATGTCGTACCGTCAAACGGCGGAACATTTTCTTGTGAACTGCTCGCAGGTACAACAGCTTTCTCAATTTCGCCGCACTCTACCCAGGACTCATTTGCAACAATGCTTTGCTCGACCTCATTTGATGGAACCTCTACCTGTGGACTACTCGCAGGTACAACAGCTTTCTCATGAGGTTCGCCGCACTCTACCCAGGACTCATTTGCAACAATGCTTTGCTCGACCTCATTTGATGGAACCTCTACCTGTGGACATACGCAGGTACAACAGCTTTCTCATGAGGTTCGCCGCACTCTACCCAGGACTCATTTGCAACAATGCTTTGCTCGACCTCATTTGATGGAACCTCTACCTGTGGACTACTCGCAGGTACAACAGCTTTCTCATGAGGTTCGCCGCACTCTACCCAGGACTCATTTGCAACAATGCTTTGCTCGACCTCATTTGATGGAACCTCTACCTGTGGACATACGCAGGTACAACAGCTTTCTCATGAGGTTCGCCGCACTCTACCCAGGACTCATTTGCAACAATGCTTTGCTCGACCTCATTTGATGGAACCTCTACCTGTGGACTACTCGCAGGTACAACAGCTTTCTCATGAGGTTCGCCGCACTCTACCCAGGACTCATTTGCAACAATGCTTTGCTCGACCTCATTTGATGGAACCTCTACCTGTGGACTACTCGCAGGTACAACAGCTTTCTCATGAGGTTCGCCGCACTCTACCCAGGACTCATTTGCAACAATGCTTTGCTCGACCTCATTTGATGGAACCTCTACCTGTGGACTACTCACAGGTACAACAGCTTTCTCATGAGGTTCGCCGCACTCTACCGTGGACTCAGTCGCAACAATGCTTTGGTCGACCTCCATGTCGTCAAGCTCCAGCTGAGGGATGCACTCGTTGGTCTTCGAGACATCGTCTTCCTGAACCTTCTTCTGGACTGGTTTCAAGTTTCCCTTGAGAAGGTTCTCCATCCTATTAAGATATTCGCGATGTCGCAAGGAGAATTTTTGTATCTCCTCCAGGACAGCTTTAAATAATCTGTAGTCATCTGAACTTCCCCCGCACCCCTCTAAACCGGAGGGTATCAGTCCACGCGCAACAGGTAGACTTCCACACGTAACTGCTTCACCTCTGGATGCAGTCTTCATCGAACCCGCAGACTCGCTCGCATCCCGGCTTCTCGTGCCAATCCTCTCGTGCTTCTCTGCCGATGTGAACATCATCGTGTATCCCACTTCTGACACCAATTGTTACGTTCGTGGGGGGCTACAAAATAAATAATACACGACTTCGGACTTCACACCGATTTATTGCATACGACACACAATAACGTAGAAGCAAGAGTGGTACGATAGTCGCAGGATAGCCTTCAGTCGCTGTTCAGTATCGCTTGTTATCGCAGGTGTTGCTTGTATCGCATCCAGAATAGGACTATTTTTTGGGACACTCGGGTGTCGGTATTTATACTCAAACAGGAGGAAGTTTCTAGAAAGATCTCGTCGAAGTTGTTTACTAATTATAATGTAAACAAGATCACAGGTCACGCCACTTTTGTGGGCGTGGCCAAGTTGTTTACGCTACGCCGCTTATACGAGAACTTTCTGGAAACTTCGACACATGCTATCTCTTTCGCACCCTAGGTGCACGTAACAATATATTTTGTTCAAGGAAAAATGGTACTAGTTATTTCACGATGTTTAATTAAAGTTTATTAAATTTTCCGTCGAGATTGCTTTAGGGCTGATAGTCATGTGTATATGTGTACCCTTTAGTCTAAATATGGATCTACAAAAATCTCATGGCAAATAGGGGTAATAAAATTAGTAGCGGGCAACACCAGGGAAATTGGATTGAAAGATCTTGATACTGATTATATCTCATACGATCGCCTACGATAACAAATCTCTTATTTTGATATGACAGATGACAACTGTTACTACTATTAATTACTAGCTGACCCTGCAAACTTCGTACCGCCTCAGAATCAATAAATAAAAAACATCAAATGTTTGACATTCAAAACCAAAGGAATAGTTTCTAAGGGAAAGCGAAATTGTTGTTTTTACTATATTCCAAGCATTTTTTACATATTTACTCACCTTTAAACCTTCCCTGGACTTTCACAAATAATTCAAAACCAAAATTAGCCAAATCAGTCCAGCCGTTCTCGAGTTTTAGCGAGACTAACGAACAGCAATTGATTTTTATATATATAGATTATTTTTTCAATGCCATGAGTTCCTGGTACACCTACCATATTCAATATAATGTTTTTAATCATATAATATAACTAAAATAAAAGAAATATTATAATATGAAGTAGCAGTTAATACCACTTAATATTTAATAGGCTTAACACCACTTCGTCAACAAAGAATAGAATTGAGTGTCGACACGCGGCGGTTGTACCGTCAGCGCATAAAATTATTTTATTGGACGTTGGACGTTTTATTGAACGTAAATGAAATGAAATTATAAAATAACTTTTTTGCTATCCATACATGTACTCGTACGTGATAATATAAAGAACAATAATATCAGGTAAACAAGATCGTCGGCCGACCAACTCCACCGTCATCTTTAATCAAGTCTATATATTATATCTAATCATTTTTTTTATTGTAGCTCGACATATGACAACACTCCCTGTCTGATAGCTAAGCTAGAGTGCGATCCATGAACAGTAACAACATTTTTATATCAAGTCAACTTCGGTTAACTTCGTTAGTGTTATCTTTATCTTTGTTTCTTGAGCAACAATGTAACTCTTCTGTGCCTACTGTGCCCAAATTACTCCAAATAAGTGGATAAAGAAATTATTATATTTGCTATTGAATTTATATATTTATTGTACTCGTTTTAAATACAAAATCATCCTTAAATATTAAAAATTTTAGATTTCAAGATAACAATAGCAGTCATCATAACAATCCATCTTTGTTATGTATTGAATAATTCATTTGAACTTGCATGAACTATGTGTTTGAACACGTTACTTGAAAGTGGATTTGGATTCAAGTGGAAACAATGTAGATCCAAGATCCCAATTGTATCGTTCAATCATCACGTCAAGAATGCAATATCCTCGGCACATGACAACAATCTGTCTAATGTAAACCTAGATTGCGGTCCATGAACAGAAACAACTGTTACTACAGATAATTTTCTACTGGCAGCAGTCGCCTTCGCTGTGCCGACTTGAGGAGATGATGTGCAGAGACAGTGCATACTCTTCTTGTTATACCACACACTACATGTTCTCTATAAAGTTAATAAAATTAGGGAATTTTACTTTATTAAATACATTATTGATAGACACGTTCAATTCCCATAACAATCGGGGTTCCGGGTTCCTATGAATATTTTAAAACAAAGTTGCAGTTTTCTTGTCTCTTGGTGGACTACTAGTATTTGGGAAATACATAGTATTATTTGTGTATCATAAAGGTAAGTATTGGAGAATACGAGTTTCGATCCCAAGATGGCAAAATTGACTTTAAATTAATATTTAAAAACACGTAGGGCTGCCAACATTTTTTTTCAATAATTTTTTTTCTTACGGAATAATGGAGAGAGTAAAAATTCCATTCCAAAAAAAATGGAAAGAGTAAAAAAAGAAAAAGGTAAAATCAAGTTCATAATATTAGCCTAATACTGTGTGTTCTATAGTGACACTATAGTGACCTAATAGCTTCAACAAATGGAGCACATTCATAACATCTGGGCCCAGTTCCATCAAATTGTGGAACGACCTTCCCAGTCACGTCTTTCCCCCTTCCTATAACATGGGATCCTTCAAGCGCAGTGTGAAGAGGCATCTCATTAAGCCGGCATAGCGGGCACGACAGCAGTCGCCTCCGTTCATGGATCGCACTCTGGCTTAACACCAGGCGGAGTGCGGTCATATGACGTGCTAAAATAAAAAAATAAAAAAAAAGTTGTCACTTGATCGAATCGACAACAAAATGTATGGGATTTGACGTTTCGTTATCCACCTAGGTGACAAGTGACAACTGTCGATTGACTTTTGACTTTAGGCCCAGGTTGGCATAGCACTCCTCCGCCCGTCCCTATCTGGCGACTGTTGACATTTACACTGAAATATAGTACTGAAGTACTATACTATTATATGATATTACGGTTGTCAACCCTCAATACACTAGTAAGTTTACGTTCAGAGTCTGTACCTGTGTATTACATATTAGTACATTTAAAATAAATATTTTGTAGGATAGACTGGACGATCATGCTACTTTACAAATGGGACAGTACACCCATGTCGTATTTTTGTACGGTTTTTTTCTGTGTCCGATGGCAGGTGGAATCGCCCACACCATCGCAAAAATAGACTAAAAGTTTTGTTCACTTCTCGTGCTGTTCCTCACAATAAATGACTTGTTGTTTAAATAGTTCGGTTTGTTTAATATTTTTTTTTGTGCGTGTTTTTAATTGTCTTTAGAATGGTTACAAAATTGCTATTTTTAATTTATGACGTCTTTCCGACAATCTAGGGCTGTATAAAATATATATTAAACGAACTTTATTGCCTTCGACGTCAACAAAATTAAAGTGCGAAATTGCCTTCGAAACTTTACGACGAGCTTCAGTTAGTTGCAACTAAAGGTTGCACACAAAGTTAAGGCAGCGTAAACTTCCAATGTCGAGCTTTCAGTATATTGTCCAATTTTGTTCCTGTGAGATTTTACCTACCGTATTTCGTGATTGTTTCGTGACAGGCTGATGATGGTTATTAGCACAGTCAACCGTCCTGGGTTAGTACCACCACTTTCAAGTGTAAAGCGCATGAAGGCCGGCGTATCGAAGGGGACTTCTGCCAGCAGACCTTTCTCTGTAGTTTAAGTCCATGAATCGCACTCTAGTTTAACATCAGGTCACATGTCGAGCAATCATTAAAAAAAGCAGTCGTTGTCCAGTAAAGAATTCTGTTGTTTTCGTCTACCAAATAAAACACAAAAAACTCTACGCAACTCTCATTCTTTATTCCCCTTCCCCATTCTCTTGAGGTATGAAAGAAAAACAAAAACGCTGAAACACGTTTCTTCACTACTTATCAAAAGCCTGACCGGTGGGCTCCCCAACATACTTTCTTCCCGAATTTTGAGACAAAAAGCAGACTACATCCATCATTAGGATATAATATATCTCTTAGCCAAATTTTATGAAAATCTGTTCAGCGGTTTACGCGTGAAAAGTTAACAAACAGACAAAGTTACTTTCACATTTAGATATTAAAATAGATATAGATTATATTTAATATATTGTAGAAAAAAGTGTAGCCTAGGTACCTATAATTATAACAATATTCCTAGCGACCTTTCCACGAAAGGGCGACACACTCGTGTATAAAACCTTTATAATTATAGACCGTACCTTCTATAATAGGTATCTAAGTTTAAATGTGATGATCCGAAAAATATTAGATTATAGTATAGGTCAGATCTTGTTTTATATCTAAGCTAAATGCCTAGGTAAATTGATCTTAAATTATAATAGAAAAATGCAAAAAAAACTACAGTACGAAATTGTTTTTTTTTTTTTAATATTTAAATAAATATCTACTAATGTGTGTAACTATCTGAGAATATAATTGGTATTTCTAGTGTTATATATTATAGATTAATCGTTTTTACTACCCGTAGGCATTACCACGTATCTGCTTCCCGAAGGCCAGCTGGAAGAAAATGCCTTGCGGCATTAAGCTCGCCTTTTGTTGTATAACAATAAAGTTTTTAAAAAAAATAAAAAAAATCTTTATTTCAATTACAGGATTATTTTATTTACTCTGTAAAGTAATTGGGTTTAAGCCTTCACGCCTTTATTTATCATGAATGTTCAATGCAGTTTTCATAAGTCGTGAAGACTTCTAATTTGTAGAGACATAAATTTCGAATACAAATTACTCGGAGGCACATTGATTTATTTGCTGCCGATTTTTCCATTAGAAATCCTCAATTGTTATTTTAAAACGAGTCTCCCCCGTTAGCAAAAGTTATAAAAATAGTTCAATTTAGTAGATTTTTAATTCGTTGATATATTTTTACACCTCTATTATTGCAATACAAAACTATAAAATCCTATAATATCCTATAGTCCTATAAACTATATAATAATTTCCTCTATTTGTAACATTAGTAACTGACAAAGCGCCTTAAAAACTTTATCAAGCAAATGTATGTATGTTGTTTTGTTTTTAGAGAATTTACGTGTTGTTGAAATGAAATATTATAATCTGTGAACAATTCACATTAGTTTATAATATTCACACATGGGTCTTGATTGTTGCAACAAAATGTATTGGCAAACTGTCCATTAGGCTTTACCGGGATTAAATGTGAGCAATATGTATATTTACGATATATTTTAATTGACTACGATTAGTGTGATATTTATAGAACGTTTCTTTGATTTCAGGTTTTGATTTAGTTAAAGAATTACAATATTAGTCACGAGGACTAATTTCTCGTGCTGCACTAAGTAAGAAATACTTATGTTATAGTATCTTATCTTAGTGAAAAGAGTAAATTGACAGTTCTGGACCGCAGTGAGGAAAATAAAATGTCGCTTGTGGCCCCGCGACGGGTCCAATTGGACTGGGCACCAACTATACCGTGGTAAGTGCCCATATTTATTTATGATTTTTTAAACCTATCGTATACTACAATAAATATGAGGTTACTTTGTTCAGCAGAAAAAATAGCAATAAACCTGCTTTTATAGAAGTGGAAAAAGCTGGGCAATGACATCTTCCCTTTCTCCATTTATTTTGCTAGATGTGAGGCAAGCTGTGCATTAAGAACTATAAAGAAAACTGGTTGAACCGATTTTTCAACCGAAACTCTATTTAATGAGCAGACACATAATATTAGAAGCTGATTGCGTAATTTTGGTTAAATGGGTTGTACCTACCACCACTTTCGAATGTAACCATGTAAAGCAATCTCGTGTTTCGGGAACAGTTTGAAAGTCGCCAGGTATAGCGAAAGGAGTGTGCACTGTCAATCTAGATGGTATGATTGGTGACCTAACCAAATTTAATAATGGCAAAACAAATAAATAGTTTTCAATAAATATGGTGTCCTGTACTAATATGGTTGTGATGACTGGATGATAGTCAATAGTATTTTAAGTTATATAGTAACATGTAAGCATGCGTTTTAAAAGAATAATAATAACTGAAGATCCTAGCGAAGTGTGTTGTCACGTGCCGAGCTATAATAATAAAAAAGAAAAAAAACTAGATAATTGACAGTTCAATGAGTTACTTAATTTAAAAAAAAAATTATAGTTATCCATTATTTAATTTTAAATGCAATTTAATTAATGTTATCATTTTCAAATACTATTTAGTATTTGCCGTTTTTATTTAATATGGTAAAGATTGTTTTAAATATAATTTATAATTTCGTGGGACTGCGTGCTCTTCGCGTTCCGTAGTAGAACTGCGGGCCATATTAAGAGGACAATGACCTTTTTCGTACCTAAATTCGGCCTAATACTGTGACGATTCACGGACGAACTCACCCGACTTTTTCCGATTACGAGTGGGACGAGTAGGTATATCGTCAGCTGAGCCGCGTATTAGAGCGAGTAGGGGCAAACTTCGCGTTAGTGTTGGCCTGTCATGGCTACCCGGATCGATTTTGACACGTCCACATAATACGTATAAAAATAACTAAATGAAACTGACAAAAAAATAAACAAGACATTTAACAAAATGGCATCTATAGAGTTATGAGTGTATTTCTAAAATCAGTTTATTTCAATGTTGTGTGTGAAGAAAGTGAGTTTTAACGAGTTCTAATTTTGTTCGCTGTCAGTCGGGTGTTTGACTCGATATTCCGGTAAGTTTTTCTGACAATTTCTGTGTTTATTTACCTGTTTTTTCGATTGCAATAAACTTGTTATATATTTTTCTATTTATTACGTGTTGTAATTTAAAAAAATACTCGGTGTGTAGTCTTAAAAATCGATCATATGTGGGTGGGTAAATCATGTAATTTCCTATCTCACTCGCTTATTATACGAACAAAAATGGGAGTAACTTGTCGCATTGGGTAATCCTATGCGGTAAATCTTACGTCACTTGGTCGAGTAACGCGTGTAGTCTCTTTCTTACTACGAAGTTTAAGATTATTGTTATTAGTCATCTATTTTATGATTTCTTCGATTATTATTATTGTTTTTTTTTTCAATATTAATTAAATCACTGAGTTATTATCTTAATTTTTACGGCCTTGATGAATTTAATAGGTTACACATTCTTAAGTCCCTAAATTCCTAATATATTGTTGCGTTTATGTTTGAAATTGGTTGTTTATGACTCATATTTTTTAGGTCTGATTAAAATAATAGAAACAAATATTAAATAGATACGTATTAAGTATATTATTTATAATTTTATTTCTTAAATGAGAATATCGGACGTATAATATAATAACACTCAATTTAAAGTTTGATGTAAATTTTGGAATATGCAACAGTTTGTTATATTGTTAGAAGTCTGAATGAGGGTTCAGCTGTTAGTTGCAGGGTGACCATGCTTTGAAAATATCATTTGTTTTCTTGACACTTAACCCAGATAACCTATGTCTATTACTGAGACATATGAGTAAATATACAATGTTTTCGACCCCATATATATGTCTATATATATATACATCCTGACACAACACCCTCGCTTCCTTCACACAATTCTCTTTATGCACGCCCGACGGTTATAGGCACTAGGGAGCCCAGCTTTCATAAGGATGTCTCCGATTTGATCGGAAAACACCCTTCTGAGTCTGCCTTGTTTAACGCATCCATTCGCATCCGCGTTCCATTGTCTCAGTCTTTCCCTGTGGGTAAAAGGTGTGACAATTGTATTGTATTGTATAAATACGTACCAAGGATCACATAAACACACTCATTTTCCCAGTTTGACGACACAAATTTGTATCAACTAAGATTGAGAGTGCATACTCCTTTCGCTATAGCCGACTACTTCCAAATTGATTCGGAAAGGCCACAAGATCACTTCACGGTTGTTACACTTAAAAATGGTGATACTACCCCAGGACACAATGGGCTAATACCATCATCGGTCTGCCTGCTACCACTCTTTGTATAATTTTCATAACAGCTAGACCCAAAACAAACACTTAGGCGTCAAACGAAAGAAGTTGACAGTTGCCTCGACTAAAGTTGCTACGTTACACAGAAATATACCCCGATTCATTACCCTTATTCTTTGTGTAACAGTTTTAGCTTTGACTTTGACAAATAGTAGGTACATGTTAACAACACAAAGGTTGTTAAAATTGACAGAGTTGTTAGGTATTATCCGAGGTCTTAATAGAACACATTCTTAATTAAGCTTGATATTAAAAGCATTTCAGCGTAATTGTTACATACCTAATTCTCTGCAGAGAGTAAACACCCACCTTTGCATTCCAATCGTTACCGAGTACTGCTTCTCATCTCTATAAATCAATATAACCTATGTAAAATATTTTATAGGGTTAAATGTTATTAAGTAGTAATTCTTTTCATGCAAGTTGTTTATTAATAACTAAAAACAACATGGTTGTATTATTCAAAAGTTTTTTGTTGTTTGTTCTGTAGTCTGGTAGGCAGACCGATGATGGTTATTTGTCCGGTCTGTCGTCCTGGGGTAGTAACACCACTTTCGAATGTAACACCCGTGAAGTGACCTTGGCGAGTAGTTTGTGTGCACTGTCAATCTCGATGGTACTTGCACGTCTATTCAAGCTGGCATAGTGGAGGCGACTGCTGCTTGTAGATATTTCTCTGTAGTACCAGTTGTTTCCATTCATGGACCGTACTGTAGCTTTACATCAGGTGGAGTGTTGTCGCATGCCGAGCTACAATTAAAAAAATTACCTATTGACTTCGGTTTTACATATTACTTTTTCTTTTTCCTTCTGATAATTTCATAAACTGCTTTTCTTTCACTGTGGAAGCTATACGTATGTGGAATGAGTTACCAACGTCTATTAAATCTTCACCTTCTCTCCCGATCTTTAAATCTAAACTTAAATCCCACTATCTATCTTTCTGAATTAGGTATTTATGTAATATATATGTATGTATTTATAATGTGTATATGTATGTATTTTATTGTATTGTATAGTATGTTACTATTATATTATTATTTATATCTTTATTATAACAAATTTTAGATTATTTAATATTAGGTACTTCTTGACTGCATTACCCGCTTTTCTCTTTTCCTTACAATTTATTTAATATCAATTGGTTGTCTGGAAGAAATTGCTTTTAGTGATAAGACCGCCAATTGCAGTAACTTATTTATGATTTTGTATTTCTTTAACTGTGTTATATGCAATAAAGAATTTATTATTATTATTATTATTTTCTGCACCTTCTATATATATATTTGTTGTAGCTTGGCATATGACAACACTCCGCCTGATGTAACGCTAGAGTGCGGTCCATGAACGGACACAAGTGCTACTACAGAGAAATCTCTGCAGGCAGTAGTCGCCTGCGCTATGCTCACTTGCAAACTCCTCTTGTTATATATGTACTCTTTTTCCTAATTAGCTGGTAGACAATTCCTTTTTGTTACGTACTATTTCGTTGCCTTAATGTTGGGAATCGTAACAGCGGATTGCGAAATATAGGGTGACAGTGCGAAGAAAAGACGGGTTGATGTTGGATCGCCGTTTATTGTGTTCTTGATAATAATCTCCTCGTACGTTGATTTCTTCGTCGTAGATCTTGAATAGTCTTGAATTGACGCGTAGATAGGTCTTCTCTTGTTGCACTCCCGAACGATACTACAATTGGTTGGTGCAACTGTACTGTTTTTAACGCGTCGCAAGCGCCGCTGGCTCCTATGGTCGTATTCCGTTTTACTGCGGTGGGCGTGGCTTATCCCATTGTTCTCCCCGCAGTCGTAGAGCGCTCCATGGTGCGGCAGCGTGGTCGTAACGCGCTCGTTTAGCGCGTTAGCGCGCTTCTTCACTCGACGAGTAGTGGGGATAGAGAGGTGCGGGTGTAGCGAGCTAGCCGTGGGGGAGGAGCGGGGCGCATTTCCACTTATCTTTATGTATTTATTTATTTGGTTGCGCCCCGATCCTTAACATCCTCCCCCCAAGCGACATCTCCTAGTCGCTTCTTACCGATAACACGGCTAGCTTGCGTACCGGTCGTCGAAAAATGCCTCCTTTGGTCCGCACCTCTGCTACTCGTATTCTTCCGTCTGGTCCTGGGAAAACACGCATTACTTCTCCGCGTGCCCAGACGTTGCGTGGTAGAAGGTTGTCGATAACCAGGACCAGATCTCCCTCCTTTATGGATTTGTTGCTTCCTTCTCCGCCCCGTGGTGCTAAGGTAGGCAGGTATTCTCTTCGCCATCGCGTCCAGAATCGATCAGCTAATGCCTGCGCCTTCCTCCATTGCGCTTTGTCGGCCTCTTCTACTGCGCCTGTCATCGGTATTCCGGTTGATGACCCAATGAGGAAGTGATTCGGTGTTAACGCCTCGGGGTCTTCGATGTCGGTGGGAACATGGGTCAGTGGTCTTCCGTTGACACAGTGTTCCGCTTCAGCCAGTAACGTTAACATAGTCTCTTCTTTTGGGTGCCTCTCTCTTAGGGTAGCGGTTAGCGCGACTTTAACCGATCGCACTAAACGCTCCCAGCAGCCGCCCATGTTCGGTGCTCCTGGCGGAATGAAGTGCCATTCCATCCCGTGTAGCAATCCATAGTCTCGTAGCTCCGGCGCCCATTTTTCGTACGCTGTTCGCAGCTCGGCGTCGGCTCCTCGGAAACATGTAGCGTTGTCACTCCAAATTTGTTGTGGCCATCCCCTTCTGGCGGCCATTCGTCTTAAAGCCATTATAGCGGAATCGGTGCTTAGTGAATGCACCAATTCAAGGTGAATGGCTCTCGTGCTTAGACAGGTGAAAAGTGCCACCCATCTCTTCTCGTGTCGTCGTCCCACCGTAACTGATAGCGGTCCAAAATAGTCCACTCCGCTATACGAAAACGGTCTTGGTGGTTTCTCCCATCGGGCTTGAGGTAAGTCTCCAAATGCCGGCACGTCGGGTGAAGCTTTTCGTATACAGCAGTACTGACAGTTTCTCGCCACCCTTCTCACAGCTGGTCTTAGGTGAACAACCCAGTATTCCTGCCGTAGGTCGTTCACCACACGCTCGTTGTTAGCGTGATTCGCCCTCTTATGTCGTTGCAGGATTAGGAGCCGCGTCAGTGGGTGTCTTCCATCTAAAATCGGAGGTCGCCTCATGACCTCTGGCAATGTAGAAGACTGCAAGCGGCTGCTCACTCTCAATATTTCATCTTCTCCGACGATTGGAAATAAGTCCTTCAATTTGCTATTTTTAGGCAGCTTCTCCCCCCGCTTTAGCGCCTTAATCTCTGCGCTAAAGCAGTCCTGTTGAGACTTTATTACCCAAGCTGTTGTTGCCTTCTGTATGTGTTCTAACAGCAGCTGGGTTCTTCTTCTCTTGAATTTGTCCGCTGCTACTAATACGTACGCCGAGGCGTAGATTAGGCGTTGGTATGAGGAGAAGCGCTTAATGTCTGGTAGCCAATCCGTTTGCGTATTGTCGACGGTTAACATATGGACCGTTTCGACGTTCTCGTCGATCTCCGTCGGCTCTTCCTCTGGCCATTCATCTTCTGCGGCATATAGGAAGGCCGGTCCCCTGAACCATCGCGTCGCATAACTTATTTCTCCACAATGTTGTCGTGTGGCGTCATCTGCCACATTTTCCTTGGTGGGTACCCATCGCCATTGTCTCTTGTCCGTGACTTCATCGATTTGACCCAGTCGGTGAGCGACGAACGGATTGTACTTGCGTGCGTCGCCCCGTATCCAATGCAGCACTGTCTTAGAGTCGGTCCAGTAGGTTGTTCCTTCGGCTTTCATACGATGCTCCTTTTGAACCGCCTCTGCCAACTGCGTCCCCAGCACCGCTGCTTGCAGCTCCAGGCGCGGTATGCTCATCGGTCGTAATGGAGCCACTCTGGCTTTTGCGGCCGCCAATGATACAGTCACTTCGCCGCTCGCGTCTTCAAGGCGCCAATATACCGCTGCTGCGTATGCCTGCGAGCTAGCGTCGCAGAACACATGTGCACTTATCTTCCTTTCACGCCACTCCGGGCTCTGACATCTGGGGATGCGGAGCTTTGCTACTTCTTTAAGTTCTCCGCACCACTTTAAAAAGTCGGTAGACTCTGATTCTGGAATCTCTTCGTCCCATCCAGTCGGGCAGCGCCATAGGTTTTGCAGCGTTATTCTCGCCGATATGGAAAAGTGGCTGAGCAAACCCAGCGGGTCGTATAATGACATGACCGCGCTCAGCATCTCTCTTTTCGTTATCGCTCGTTGTCCCTGGAGTACTTCTTTGGCTACCCGTGGCATTGCGGTGTTGAATCCGAGCGTGTCGCTACTCGGATTCCATTGCAAGCCTAAGGTCTTTTCCGTGCCGTCATTAGTTCCCCCGATATCAACTGCATCTTCCTTGGCGTCTTGGTCGGCACCGAGAGCTCTTCTTACTTCCGCGCTGTTGCTCCGCCATCCGCGTAGGTTAAACGAGGCGTAAGAATGCACCTGTTTAACTTCCCTTGCCAGCGCTATGGCTTCTTCAACGGTGTCTACACTGTCCAGGTAATCATCCATGTAGTGCGCTTGTGTTATAGCTCTTGCCGCTTCTGGGTGCGCGTCCTTGAATCTCATCGCGTTGTGATTCCTTACACTATGCGCAAGGAACGGCGAGCTCTTCGCACCAAATATCATCGAGGTCATTTTATATTTCGTAGGCGGGTTATGTCGATCTTTCCCACGCCAGAGAAACATTTGTGCAGGTTGATCCTCCTCTCGCACTTTAATTTGTAGAAACATTTCCGCGATGTCCGCCGTCATTGCCACTCTACTTTCTCTGAATCGGCTTATAACCCCTGGTAACGATAGTAGCATGTCTGGACCCTCCAGTAGATGATCATTCAGAGATGTCCCCGAAGCGGTAGCCGCTGCATCGAAGACAAGTCGCACCTTTCCTGGCTTATTTGGGTTTCTCACCGCAAAGTGCGGAAGGTACCACGCTACCCGGCTGTGGTCCTCGTCCCCGCGACTCTTTGTGGCGTATGCTTTCTCCAACAGGTTTTCCATTTGAGCCGTGTATTCCTTGGCGAATGCTTGGTCTCGGTCCATCCGTTTCTCCACAGAGCACAATCTTTTTAGGGCGTTCTCATAATTTGGCGGCATGCGTACATCTTCATGGCGCCACGGTAGCCCAATGGTGTATCTATTTTCCTCGATCTTCACCGTCTTCTCGAATTGTTCTATGGCTCGTTTATCAGCGTTGTTGACTCTTCTCGTCATGCCAACTTCTTCCAGCTTGTAGTGTCTTTCGACCAGTTCCTCCAGGTCGGTGTGGTATACGCGTGCCGTGTTCGGTTCTGTCACCCTGGCTGCAATTCCATGCACGACCCATCCGAGCAGGGTTCGCGATACGGCAGGTTCGGTTGGTCGACCGGCGCGAAGTTCTCGAGTCACGATAAGGTGCCAATGGTCGGCGCCTATCAATACTCGCGGCGTAACATTCGTGTAACACAAGTGTCGAAAGTCCTTGAGGTGTTTAGCGTTCATAGCGTCTTCTCTGAGACTCTGTGTACTCAGCTGTAGCTTTGGCACTGTTCGCAGCACTAAATCATGGTAGTCACCGTCCGCTCCGCTCACTTGTATTTTTATGCTTCGCGTTGACACTGTTGCGTCCATATTCACTCCCCGCATCTTCAGTGACGACTTTGGCCCCGAAGCACCTATCTGTCGGGCAAGCGCTTCGTCTATTAAAGAGACTGAAGCGGCCTCGTCACAGAGAGCGTAAATTGTCTTTTGTCCTCGCGGTCCTTTCACTTTAATTTGACACACGCGCATTAACACTTTGTCCCTCTTAGTGTTAAGAGTGAGCACTGATTCTTCTGACGATGGTTCTTCTTTCTCATATTCCTTCGGCGCTTTATCCGGGTGTAGCAGCCTGTGATGATTCCGCTTGCATTGCGTACATTTTGCTGCTTGACAATCCCGCTTCCTATGCTTTGAATTGAAGCATCTAAAGCATATGCCCTTGTCTTTCACGAAGTTCCATCGTTCATTTACACTCATCTTCACAACTTTGTAGCACTTTGGTGTTTCGTGTTCTTCTCCGCAACACAAACACCGTGGAGGGCGTGCTCCCGAGACTTCTGTCTCCACTGTCGCGTACACTTTCTTCGGTGCTGTCCTACGTTGACTCGTGATTCTGCCACTAGTGACTTCTTGTTGCTGTTGAGAATACTGTATCGCCAGTTCTGCTTGTTCAAGCAACAATTGCGATAAGGCATCCAGTTCATCTTGGTTGTGCCGTCTGTCATAATTCAACCATTGGGTAAATAACGTCGGGCCTAACTTCCCCACTATTGTTTTCACTAGCGTATGCTTGTTCACTTTATCACCTAACTTCTTTGCGACACACCTTATATTTTCCACTGCACTCGCGAATTTATTCAATTCCCGACCATTTCTATGGTCGACATTTCGAAGTTCGTGTGCTTCCTTCTGCAATCGCTCGACGAGCACCTCCGGGTTTCCGAAATGTCGTTCCAATGCCATCATTATAGCCGTCGAATCTTCCGCCGAGTGTAGTAATGATGCAACTATTTTCCGCGCTTCGCCGGTGATACACTTCTGTAGACGTAGGAGGTTGTCCACGGGCCTCAGACGATACAGTTCTGTTGATCGTTCGTACGCCGCCTTAAATGGCAACCAATCCTCGGTCGCTCCGTCGAAGCGTGGTAATTCTGGCGCTCTTCCCGGTGAGATGTGTGTATGGTCGGCTCTTTTCAACAGCTTCTCCATCGCTGTTATTAGCCGTTCCATCGCATCTTCTGAGCTTCCTTGTTGCAACACCGTGTTCCTTGTAGCATCAAACTCCTTCCGTAATTCCGTTTCCTTTGGAGCTTCGGGTTCTGCATGTTCGTTCGGCTGTGATCCGAGCCAATCTCGGACTCTTTCCATCGCCACCGAACTGTTGTCCGACTGTTGAGACGCTGTTTCTACTTGTTTCAATTTCTTTTCGTTTTCGAACACTTTGCGTGCCAATTGTCTTTCCCTTCTAGCTGTCGCCGCTTCTTCTTCCTGCACGCGACGCATCTTGATAGCCAACATTCTTTCTTCCATTTCGTAGCGTTGTGCCCTGTGTTGAGCTAAACGCTGCTTCTCAGCGGCCCAGAGTCTCCTGTCGTTCTCAGGCCCCGCTGCCTTCAAGCGAGCTTGTAAGCTAGATCCCGAACGAGCCGAGCGAACGCTTCCTTCTCGTTCCTTTCCTGGGATTCTTGACGTCGTAGGTCCCGATGCAGTCACAATCCCCGAGGTAGCCGGTGATTCCGGTGCCTCTTCAAACACATGATGTGTCTGCTGAGCCTCTTCGACGGCTTTAGCTTCTCTGGCACTTTCGCTTCTTGTCTTCATCTTCGACTGTCACAACTACTGCTTCGTAATCCGGCTCTCGAAGGACCAACTCGATTCCAATGTTGGGAATCGTAACAGCGGATTGCGAAATATAGGGTGACAGTGCGAAGAAAAGACGGGTTGATGTTGGATCGCCGTTTATTGTGTTCTTGATAATAATCTCCTCGTACGTTGATTTCTTCGTCGTAGATCTTGAATAGTCTTGAATTGACGCGTAGATAGGTCTTCTCTTGTTGCACTCCCGAACGATACTACAATTGGTTGGTGCAACTGTACTGTTTTTAACGCGTCGCAAGCGCCGCTGGCTCCTATGGTCGTATTCCGTTTTACTGCGGTGGGCGTGGCTTATCCCATTGTTCTCCCCGCAGTCGTAGAGCGCTCCATGGTGCGGCAGCGTGGTCGTAACGCGCTCGTTTAGCGCGTTAGCGCGCTTCTTCACTCGACGAGTAGTGGGGATAGAGAGGTGCGGGTGTAGCGAGCTAGCCGTGGGGGAGGAGCGGGGCGCATTTCCACTTATCTTTATGTATTTATTTATTTGGTTGCGCCCCGATCCTTAACACTTAATAAACATCTCTGGCCTATTTTTATTAGGAAAGTATGAGTTACGTTTAATCGATATAATTAAGTGTTTGGGCACATCACTAAGTTTTGCGACATCTAGCGACAGATCTTTAACTAAATAAGAAACATTCGTCGTCATTTTTTATAGCTACCAATGGATGGTGCTGTAGTCGCCCTGACTGATATTTCAATAGAGAATTTTGAGAGTGAAATGTATCCAAGTATTTCGTACATAATCAAAATATTAAAATAAAAACTTCGGGCTCTGCCTGATGCTAAGCTAGATCGCGATCCGTGGAAAACAACTGCTACCATAGAGAAATGTCTGCAGTTAGCAGTTTCTCACTCTCGCTATACCTGGCTTGAGGAGACGAATCTGCATCTTTATGATAAGATTTCTTAGTGGCGGTTTGTTTCTATCCTTCATTGAGTTAATAAATACCTTTCCTGTTTAATGGAGATGATTTTATTTACCCATAATTTACTTGAGCGAGCGCATCCCAAACAGTGTGATAAGAAATCGCTGCGAGCTCAAGGACAGTATTGTGGCCAGAGTCGAAAGGAGTATGCTGAAGTGGTTCGGTCATTTTGAAAGGACGGATGAAAGGAAATGTCAGAAGGGGCGCTCTAGGAAGTCCTCCAGACAGATTGGTGAACTGCTGAGAAAGGGTCGGATGAGGAGCACCCTCAACCGACGTGCATGCATGATGGGGGTAATGGATGTGGTCGAAGCGAAAGTGGTATGTTAAGAGAGGAGTCGTTGGCGCTCCATAGTTTCTGCCCCAAGGCGTGATCTAAGTAGTAATAGTAGCATAATTTTATTATATACATTATATTGCCTTAGTATTTTCCATAAATAGCTGAACTATTAAAGTCCTGCCAACGATGTGGTAACCCATGGACAACATACGTTTTAATTAGTGCCTTAAAGTTTGTTTTGATTCCAACATAATACTAAAATTATTATGATTTAATATGCAATGTCTTATAGTCGTGTATATAGAGTTCAAATACGTTTTGGGACACACTATAACAGTATTAACAGTTTTATTATATTCCTAAATCTCTAAATTATACTCTTCTATTAATAATAATAATAAAGACCGAGTGGCCGTGGTCTAGCGGTCGAAGGCGTGAACTCCCGTATGAGACCCGTATTCAGTTCTCGATAAATTCCAACCAATGTAACTATGTACTTTGGTCGCTCGGTGCCTGTAGTTCCTAAATCTCTAAATTATACTCTTCTATTAATAATAATAATAATAAAGACCGAGTGGCCGTGGTCTAGCGGTCGGAGGCGTGAACTCCCGTATGAGACCCGTATTCAGTTCTCGATCAATTCTAACCAATGTAACTATGTACTTTGGTCGCTCGGTGACTGTAGTACAAACGCTAGCTTAGTACATATAGGCATTAGGCGCAGTAAAACATTTTTGAATTAATTCGTTTGTATTTAAGGAATCTTAGCAATAACATCCGCATAATATAACAATAGCGTTTTTTGAACAGAATTCAGCCTTGGCTTTGTGACAGAAACTTCGCGTCTAATTTAAAATAATCAGCACTATGACGATGTACTTCAAAAGTCATAATAATAACGCCTTTATTTTGGTAATAGATCTTTACTTATGGAGTTGTGGTTCTGTAGTGTTGGCAATTTCTCACAAAACGGCTTTTTTTTAAATTGTAGCTCGGCATGTGATAACACTCCGCCTGATGTAAAGCTAGAGTGCGGTCCATAAATGGAAACAACTGCTACTACAGAGAAACCTGTGCGGGCAGCAGTCGCCTCCACTATAATATATTTAATAGATTAAAGACCTATTATTTAGAACGATAAATCTATTTGGAAAATTATTAAACAATAACGTATTCATACTCGTAAGTACTGTAACTGTCAAGTGTAACACCCGTGAAGTTTTTTTTTATTGTAGCTCGATATATAACAACACTCCGCCTGATGTAAAGATATAGTACGGTCCATGAACGGAAACAACTGCTGCAACAGAGAGATCTTTACTGCCAGCAGTCGCCTCCGCTATCCCGGCTCGAGGAAACGAGCAAGTACCATCCAGATTGACAGTGCACACTCCTCACGTTATATTGGCTACTTTCAAACTGTTCCCGAAACAAAGTCGACAAAGACGCTTTGAGATCAGCTTGAATGTAGACTAATAAACGAGAGAAGTGTGCCCTGTCAACTTGGAGGTGCACATTCATCTCCTTAAGCCGGTATAGCCGAGGTGACTTCGGCCTGTAGAATTATCTCTGTGGTAAATCGTTTTTACTCATAGGGACCACTCTGGATTAACATGCCGTCACATTTAAAAAACATATTTTGTTTATACATTCTCTATCCTGTACTGTAAGAAGCATACTATATAATTTATTATAATAGACGTTCTACTAGAATTTTAAAACATCACTACGAACATTTTCTTCAAAGTATAATGAGTTAACTCAAGATTTCATACATTGCTGAACACTTTAGGGTTCATTACCATTTATATACAGAAGGTATATCCGATGCTACATTAAAAAAAAATCTTTTACACGATCAAATCACACTCCCTCGCATCTTGGGGAAAATTACGTATACCTGAGTCTCTAGTTCTCTCAAATACCGGGTATACGCGAGTAAACCTCTACGGTGTTCCTCTCTACGTCACAGGTCCACTATTACATTTATCTGCGACCCAACCTACGCTTGACCCCGAGACAACCGCTTTTGGCTCGAGGCGAAAGGAGCAACTAAAATCCACAATCTGGCTACGCGATGAAGGGTGGTTTCTCACTCCAATCTCCACAGTGTGACGAGCTGGGTTAGTTCGCGCCGGGCTATCTCAACTTGCTTTATCTACCATCTGAGGGAGCGCCTAATGAAAGACCAGCAACTCCAACAGTGCAGACAGCGGATTAGGCTGTTAACAGTTATTAGTCTGTCTACCACCCTTAAAACTTTCAGGTAGATTTGAGAATATTTTTAAGTTGGATCCTTGCTAACTAGAAGTTGTATTCATCATTACTTTCAAGTACAGTAATACCCCGCTTGACGCGAAGGATACGTTCCACAAAAACTCGCGTTAAGTGAAATTCGCGTACAAGGGGATCACGTTTAAGCAAAACCAAAAGTCAGTACAAAATGCAAATCAATATACTTTCTACTTTACTTACAAGATTTTCATTCTAAAAACACATTTTTCAAACGCTTTTTTTTACGGAAAATACAATACACAATACCTTTTTCCCACAGGGATAGACAGAGACAACGGAACGCCACTTACCACGATCCTGACACAACACCCTCGGTTCCTTCACATCCACAATTCTCTTCATGCACGCCCTACGATTATGGGCACTAGGCAGCCCAGCTTTCATGAGGATGTCTCCTATTTGATCGGAAAACACCCTTCTGGGTCTGCCTTGTTTAACGCATCCATTCACATCAGATTTATATATTCCTTTCGTCAATCTCCTTTCATTCATCCTTTCCAAGTGCCCAAACCATCGAAGCATTCCTTTCTCAATCCTCGTCACTACATCATCTTTCAAACCACATCTATCGCGCACAACACTATTCCTCATTCTATCCGCTATCGTGACTGTACCTATCTATTGTCTTCTTGGTTACGTTTCGTTTATGGTCTTGTAAAATATTTTCGTAACACGTAAAACTGTTTTTTACTGATCGACACACGGTTAAAACACGGTCATCATTACTGTCTATGCTCTGCAATATGTCCAGACCTGAATAAATCTTTGAAAGAGCCATTTTAGCGTGAAATTCAAAATTCGCGTAAAACCGAAACCGCGCATAACGGGGTCGCGTACAGCGAGGTGTTACTGTATTTTAAGTATTTTTTATGTCATATTAAAAAGTATTTATTAGTCTAATATTAACTACATAACAGTATGGTACTATTATTATTTTTAAAAAATCATCGAAATATCTAAAACAAGCAATGCGAATGAAAGGATTGATATTCGGCTTGAGTCGCGACTGCCTTGTAGTACGCGCGAGGCCTTGAATGGCCTGGTAACGTGCCCGTTCACAGCTGGTAGACAGCCGAACGCGCTTGCCTGAGCGATGTTTTTATTACATTGCAGCTTGATTTATACAAAAATCTTTAAAAAGTTAATAATAAAAAAAATCCTTCAGTATTTGTTAAGGGAATGCCCTCTGTCCTTTTGCACCCTGTCCAAGGTTCGCAGGCGTAGTGCTAATTATATAGATACGTGGTTACGGGTAACAGCTACCCCCACTATGTTCTATAATTACAAATAGGCAGGACCTATAGTTTATTAATTTCACCCGAACTAATATTTACATGCACATTATAATATAATCAGACTAAAATTGTCCCATATCGTGATAGAATCAGTCCAAAGTAATAATCAATATCGTTTACATAAAACAAACTACAAATTCATGTAAATTGCATGCTAGGACATCATGCGCGTCAATATTTCATATATTTTTTTTCATAAATACTGATTGTATTTGAGACCATGTTTTCGTCGTTACCTTGGGATAACTTAAGGATATTTGATTGGAAATATATTATTTTGGTGTATTATATAAATCTTAATAGCAATTGATCTTGATTGGTAATTGTATCGTATTCAATATTCCTTTGATTACATAATGAATATATTTATATTCTCTATTGAATTATTCTTGAATAGTTACTCTAAATTAACAGATTGCTATGTTATGATAACCTTCAGATATATAAATATGTATATCACAGTAATCGCTCTGTACAAGAAATTTCTTTAAAAACAACCTTCTTTTAAGCGCCCTCTTTAGCAGTAATTTACATTTCGAAAATAGAATAAACAATAATATATTTAATATAGAATAATTATATTCTGTTCTGTGTTCGTGATGGACTTGGAATTCGACTTCAACTATAACTTGTTGCTTGTTGTAAGTCCTTAATATAATACGGAGTGCTACTTAAGAGCGCTTAGAAGACTTAACTATATGATCAAGACTACGTACGTATACACATTAGCTTAACGAATATGGAGCTTTGTATAGTTATCGGCATCGTGCTCGAAGCATAAGTAGGGATAACTGGTGTAAGCGTATACTCGTGCACGAAAGTGCAAATGTAGTGTACAAATGTGTAAGTACGTCATATATCACTGACTCTTCTTTCTCTCTCTTACTCTCTTTAAATGATGTCTCGTAGTTTACTTGCACTTGACTTTCTTTGTTTACCGAGATAACTTCCGAATCCTGACAGGTTGGTTTGCGCGTACTTGGTACATTTCCGCAGGCAGGGTACCAGTCGAGGACACCCGTCGTAATCCCCTTCACCCCTCCAAACAGACTTACTTATACACGGATTCTGCGGATTTTAAATTGTAGTTTTAGATTCATGCCGACAGACCTATATTTAGTTTTTTTAAATTTTTTTTTATTGTAGCTCGACATGTGACAACACTCCGCCTGATGTAAAGCTAGAGTGCGGTCCATGAATGGAAACAACTGCTACCACAGAGAAATCTCTACGGGCTGCAGTCGCCTCCACTATGCCGGCTTGAGGAGACGAGCATGTACCATCTAGATTGACAGTGCACACTCCTCTCGCTATACCTGGCTACTTTCAAACTATCCCCGAAACGCGACAAGGTCACTTCACGGGTGTTACATTCGAAAGTGGTGGTACTGCCCCAGGATGACAGACTGGACAAATAACCATCATCAGTCTGCCTACCACTCTTTAATAGTGTCTATAGGCACTGAGCGACCAAAGTACATATAACAAAGTTACATTGGTACCGGTCTTTAGCGAGGTTCGAACACGGGTCTCATTGATCGTGAGTTCACACGTCTTACCGGTAGACCACGGCCGCTCATATGGTAATATTTGTACAGATTAAATAGGTCAATGGGAGCGCGACGGACGACTCGTTTTTTTTTGTTATTATATTACCTATATTATATCCCTGACACGCTGAACTTTATTTTCTGTTGCTATGGTGACTTTGTGCCGTTGTGATTGAAGGACTCTTATGTCTATATGTATCTCTCTCTTCATAAGCTAAGAAAAGATTTCCTGGATACCCACCCACTCCTGAGAGTGAAATTGGGAGGTTAATATGAATGTCCTATATTTTTACAGCTAGAGACATCAAAATCAGTATGTAGGTTAATAGTCTTAATTAATAAAGGGTGTAGAATAGGCGATAAATGGCTGTCCGAGAAAATTTTATTTATTGTACCGAGAAACTTGGAACGGGGTAGCTAATGTAGTCTTAAGTATATGATGAGTTATTACTAAATAATTAATGCGTCGTTTATTGATCAAACGATTACCATTTACAGTCATATGCGGTTAAGTGAATAATATAAAAAGTGTGATGACCGGGAAAAATGTAGTTTATATCGATTTTATGCCTGAAGCCTGGAGTACCAGGTAAATGCGCAGACAGAGCGCTAGTTATGCTGTTCTATCGTAAAGGATATACGCGTGTATTTAGTTGCGTGAAAATTTCATTTATTTATTATTAAGTGGCTATTAAAAATAATTTTGGACTTTTATTTAGTTATGACAGTGCATTATAATAATACAAAATGATAGTGTTGTTGTGGATGGCAGCTCGATTCATTCTTCAATTATTTAAATGGTATGAGCTGTCTTAAATTATTTGACCTTTAACACTAGTGTATGCATAAATGGTTTATTATTCAGATGTAGAGCAGGTACTATTTATTAAATAGAATTTCCCACATGTCGGAACTATTGCATCGGCCTTGTCAAATTGGTCTTGTAGTTGAAATAACAGAACAAAAGTGGGTTCGGACTGAAGAGAGAAATATTGTCTGCGAAAAGTAAGGGTTGAGATTAAACAAAAGATATAATTGAATAGGATTTACTATTAGGATGCTGTATTAGTGAATTTTAAAAATATTATCTGTGTTAAAGTGTGTTATTACTATTATTGGCCAAATTATTGTAAATGTTGAAATAGATTTAAAAAAATAAGAGAGAATTTCTCGTATCAGAAGCAATGGGAAATGTGTAAAGGTTTAAGGTCGTGGTCTAGCGGTAAGACGCGTGAACTCCCGATCGATGGGACCCGTGTTCAAACCTCGCTAAATTCAGTCCGGTATCAATATAAGTTTGTTATATGTACCTTGGTCGCTCAGTGCCTATAGGCACTATTAAAGAGTGGTAGGCAGACTGATGATAGTTATTAGCGCAGCTTACGAATGTAACACCCGTGAAGTAACCTAGTTGCGTTTCAGGAATAGTTTGAAAGTAGCCAGGTATATCGAGAGGAGTATGCACTGTCAATCAAGGCGGCATAATGGAGGTGACTGCTGCCCGTGGAGATTTGTTTCCACTCATAGACCGCACTCTAGCTTTACATCAGGCGGAGTGTTGTCACATGCCGAGCTACAATTAAAAAAAAACCATTTCCAGAAATCACTTCCATTAGAAGTACATACTTTTTAATTCCCAGTAAAATTAACAGTATCTTTTAGTTCTCTTCTGTTTAGTTTAGGTCAAAGCTCATACAGCCATTTCTTCAGTATCATATTTTCTTTTTTTATTGTAGCTCGACATGTGACAACACTCCGCCTGATGTAAAGCTAGAGTGCGGTCCATGAATGGAAACAACAGAAACCACAGAGAAATCTCTACGGGCTGCAGTCGCCTCCACTATGCCGGCTTAAGGAGACGAGCATGTACCATCTAGATTGACAATGCACACTCCTCTCTTATACCTGCCTACTTTCAAACAAGGTCGTTTCACGGGTGTTACATTCGAAAGTGGTGGTACTGCCCCAGGACGACAGACTGGACAAATAACCATCATCAGTCTGCCTACCACTCTTTAATAGTGCCTATAGGCACTGAGCGACCAAAGTACTCGTACATGTAACAAAGTTACATTGGTACCGGTCTTTTAGCGTGGTTCGAACACGGGTCTCATCGATCGTGAATTCACGCGTCTTACCGCTAGACCACGGCCGCTCTTTTTCGTTTTGTTTACTGCACCATGTGTAGAGCGAGCGAATCTTGATGTTTTGGCAAGTTGTTCACTATCATAGCACATCATTATACAAATTAATATAAGTTTCATACAATAACAACAACTGTAAACAATTTATAAAAACGAAAAAATAAGATGCTCGACGACGACGTTCCCGCACTAATGGCACGATAATATTTTTTCTTATTTATTGGCAATGGTTTAGTTTCGTCCCGATGGTTCCGATAACTATATTACAGTCGCAATTTTTTTTTAAATGGTACAAAGTAGTAATATAAGTAATACAATAAGAGCGGCCGTGGTCTAGCGGTGAGACGCGTGAACTCACGATCAATGAGACCCGTGTTCGAACCTCGCTAAAGACCGGTACCAATGTAACTTTGTTATATGTACTTTGGTCGCTCAGTGCTTATATGCACCATTAAAGAGTGGTAGGCAGACTGATGATGGTTATTAGTCCAGTCTGCTGTCCTGGGGTAGTACCACCACTTTCGAATGTAACACCCGTGAAGTGACCTTGTCGCGTTTCGGGAATAGTTTGAAAGTAGCCAGGTATAACGAGACGAGTGTGCACTGTCAATCTGGATGGTACATGCTCGTCTCCTCAAGCCGGCATAGTGGTGGCGACTGCTGCCCGGACAGGTCTCTCCTCTGTAGTAGCAGTTGTTTCCATTCATGGATCGCCCTTTAGCTTTACATCAGGCGGAGTGTTGTCACATGCCGAGCTACAATAATTTTTTTTATAAAATTCTGCAAAAACACGTGTCGACTAGATTTATCTATATTATCCAAAAAATATATAAAAATCATGTCACCATTTCTACCTTCCCAATTATTATAAATTATTTGATTAATTAATAATTATGATATATGCAGAATGTATTTACTGGTTAAATAAAATTAACGAGCTACATTTAATAAAATAGTAAATAATAATAAATGCGCATAAAATATGTAGAGTTTTGCCCCAGTTCGGAAAACTGTATATCCGTGGCTGTTTAAAATATTTTATAAGTTATATCTATATTTTAAAGAGAGGTAGGCAGAGTGATGACGGCCACTGCCCCAGTCTGATGTCCTGGGGTTGTAACAAGTTAATACCTATGATGTTATCTACTTACATTTCGCGATAAATTTGAAAGTGGTCCAGGTAAAACAAAAGACTGTGCACTGTCAACCTGGATAGTATCCATTTGACTTCTTAAGCCGGCATAGTAGAAGTGTTTGCTGCCTGAGACATTTCCTCAACAGTAGCTGTTGTTTCCGTTCATCGACCACATTCTAGTCTAGTCTAGTCTAGTCTTTGTCATCAAGCGGAGTGTTGTCAAATTATGTCAAGCTTCTATATTCTGAAAATACCTAATTAAAAAAAAACACGTCTCGGTGGATAGTTAGCCTTTAATATTTCAATAGTTTTCTTTATTCACAATAATCGTGTTGTCAAAGGTCAGTGGTATTACATACAAATTAACGTATGTACATTGTAGATAGTGACTTAAAGGTCAGTAACCTTAGTGATGTATATAATTAATATCAACTTTTGATAATAAAACATAAATTGTATGATAATTTGTAATTGAATTATTAAATGTTTGCGTTAATTAGGTCAACAATGCGATGTTATAGGTCGTTCGATTGGGAGTCTATAATAACGATATTAAACATACTTAATTATTTACGTTTATTTTTGGTAAATATATAGTTATTTCGGCCAGTTTAATAAATATTTTAAAATGGCCGAAAATTGAGAGCTTCTTATTTATTTATTAGCTCAGTCTACCGTCCTGGGGTCGTACCACCACTTTCGAATGTAACACCCGCGAAGTTCGTTTGGAAGTAGCCTGCTGTCTGTAGTAATTTATCTGTAATAACGGTTGTTTATGTTCCTGGGCTGCATTCGGACTTTTACTTCAGGCGGAGTTTTATCATATGCCAAGCTACAATAATAAAAAAAATCGGTGGCAGACTGGCAGACCGGCAAAAAAATTCCTCTCTTTCTTTTGCGTCTTATCATAGATTGATTGCTTTTGTTGTGATACCATAAATAATTATAATTCTCTGTGATTGCTGCTTTGTGTTGAGAGCACACGGAACTCCCGGTATGAGGGTTGTTGGCAGGCGCTTAGGTGGCGAGACCTGGGGAGCACCATCCCCTGGGATGGATCGCACCTGGAGCAGTAAGGAGTCCTGGATCCCATGCCCGGATTAAGTCGTAGTAGCAGGGTATACGTCGTTGTTCACTGTCACAGGTAACTAGTTTGACCTGGAGACTTCTGGTGACCTCGAGGTGATTCAGAGGTGTCCTCTAGAGATGGTGTAATAGTGAATTGTTCAGTGATAATGGTGGTTAGAAATTGTGTTATATTTTGTGTTAAATTATTAGTGTAGAATAGTGTACAAATGTTAATTTAAACCTAAAATAAATTTGAAATAATTGATGAATAAACAGCCAGTGGTCCGCACAATAAATTTTGTTTTATTCATGTCTGGGCCGACTCTCGGACAAGAGTGAAATATCAGTATTTAAAAAAAAAGTATACATAAAAGAAATAAGCTTTACATGAAAACATCTAGTACACAAAACTTTAAGCGTATTAGAATTTTCATAATAACTGTTTACCAGACTATATTTGTTATTCCCGGAGTAGAAAAGCTTTTTCCAAGTATTTTTGCGTAAAAATTAAACTTCGCCTGTTGTTAAGTTACTGTCTGTGAACAAAACAACTCCTACCACAAAGAAATATCTACAGTAGTCGCCCCCGCTATGCCGGATTGAGGAGATAGATGTACAATATCCATTGACAGGACACACTTCTATCTTTATACCCGGATGCCTCCAAGATGACCCCGAAACGCGATTGAGTCACTTCACAGGTGTTACTCTTGAAAGGTATACTACCATACCATACCATGTGTACCATTCTTCGCATATTCGTCTCCCAAGCCGGCACAGCGGAGGCGACTGCTACCTGTAGAGATTTATCCGTAGTAGCAGTTGTTTACGTTCGTGGACCGCTTAACAATAAAAACACGTACTCTAACAAAGGTACATTGCTACTGGCTAGCATTTTTGGGAGATTCTAACTCGTGTATCTCGTTTGTGTCAACGTCTCCAACCACTAGACCACGGCCGCTCATAACATTTATTTATCCTCTTTTAAAAGGATTTATTTAACCGTAAAATGTTAACTATTATTATCTATTAATACTACCATGATTTTTATCTTATATAAAATGTCTCCTGGCTGAGCTTTCAAGGTTGATCGTGTTTTATCTATACCTAGGTTTAACTATCTCGCAGAGGGTCGTACGACCTACATTGACTAGGGAGGGGAATCGGTGTTTATTTAGCGGAGATTTAAATACGATATTGTAGTGATTTTTTCATACAAATGCAAAAATTTTATTCAATATAAAATATTGTAATTTGATAGCTATAACGGCTGTTTTGGTTTTACTATATTTTTGTGTTTTATTTCTCAATAACGTCTAGTTTCGCTTCCAACTTTACGTGACTTTAAGTGCAAACAACTGGTTAAATTAAGAACACAGTAATACCACGATTTTGATATTGTTTTAGGTGTTTATTTCACTCGTATATACTATTATATGTTTCAAGTAACATTGTCTTTTTCCAATTTTATTTAGGGACTTAACCCAGTTCTGCTACGCCAGTCCTATCATACCTTAAATATAAAAAACAAAAAAAAAACTTACTTATAACTATTACTTATTATTAATAATTTTTACAATAAATTTATATATACATTTTAAAATTATATTATAATTTATATCAGCGTTACCAGATTTAATTTTTGCCAAGTCGGGTTTTCGGAACTTTTTGAGTGAAAAAAAGCGAGATTCTTTCTTCGAAAGCGGGACATAGTAAAAAACAAATTATATATAATCAGAAGTGTTTAAATATGTATCTTTTATTTAAGTTTTAAATTACGTTTACGTGACAATAGATAGCAAAAATAGCCATAGAAAATGTACGTACAGTTTTACAATATCGGTTGTTACAATTCACAAGCAATAAAACGCGCACAATGTAACCGTTTTGTTCCGTTCAAAAACATATGACGTCTCACTGACAGTTATGACGTTAAAATCTTTTTAAAGCTTTAGGCAAAGGCTATACAAATATATTATTATTCATTTTCTGAATTCATTTTAGTTTATTTTTTAATTGGCAATTTTCTTGTGGTTTTTGTGTCGCAGATTGGAGATCTATCCGTCGATATGTAACTTCGTACCGCTACAGAATCAATAAATAAAAAAGCATTTCTGAACGACTTTTAAATTTAATTGGTTTCTAAACGACAGGACGAACATCAAATGTTTCACATTCAAAACCAAAGGAATAGTTTCTAAGAGAAAGCGAAATTGTTGTTTTTACTATATTCCAAGCATTTTTTCATATTTGCTCACCTTTTAAACCTTCCCTGGACTTCCACAAATAATTCAAAACCAAAATTAGCCAAATCAGTCACGCCGTTCTCGAGTTTTAGCGAGACTAATGAACAGCAATTGATTTTTATTATATAGATATACAGACTATTTATTAATTGTTCTCTGTCGACCTGTACCCTTTTTTTTTTACGTGGGGGAAATCTTTTATAGATGCCTCGCCGTCTCGGAGAAGACGACGAGGTTATGTCGGACTCCCCGGTACTCCCCAATACCGGGTATACACGACTAAAACCCCCACGATGTCCCTCACTACGTCATATGGTGAGATCACGGGCACGCTTTCGCATTCATCCGCGACCCCACCGACGCTTGGCCGTTAGGCCCCACCTCATCGGGAAGAAAGAAAAACCATTCCAGCCGAGTAACTGAGCGGCAGTGCAACCCCGGGACTACCGCTCTTGGCCGGGGCGAAGGAGATAGCGCTTGGTACCCCGCTACCGCCTCCGCCCACGCGATAAAGGGTGGTCTCTCACTCGGGTCTTCTCTGAAAGCAGAGTATGACCCGAGGAGAGACCCCAGGGAGGTATCCCGGGACCCTCTATCCACCACCTGGGGACGCGCCCGATGGGAGACCGGCAACTCCAACAGTGCCTCCCATAGGACACTGTCACTCACGGTCAAAGGACCGCGAGCCACGGGGTCGACCTGTACCCTGACACAACTAGTCATAATCAAGTAACATTAAAATGCAATATTACAATGATGCACGCAAGTGAAGCGTGCAAACTATTTTGAGTGCTTTGCACGTCGTTACGTTTGAAGCTATACTGAAGTTTATTATAATGTTGGGTTATCTTCGGGAAGTTTCGTATGCTATTTGAAACTAGTTAACTATCTTACTTGTTGAAACTGCTTCATCCGAGCTGAGATTATTATTATTATTATTATTTTATAATAGATGAGCTTATGACAGCACTCCGTTAAACTCCGCACTATGAACGTAAACTGAAATTTCTGGTCGTCTGTTCGGTCATCCAGGTTGACACTAGACCTACTTCATTATTAATCCGGAAACGCGACTAGGTCACAAACAAAGTGGTGGTTCCCGTGGTACTACCCCAAGACGACCTACTGGGCTAATAGCAATTGTTACTCTGCCTACCACTCTTTATTTTTCTTAAATAACTGCTCTAGTTCCTAAATGCATTACTGTATTTAATTCTAAATTTGTGCTGACCTTGACTTTCAAGGCAAATTTTCTCCGTTGCGATTTCCACGAGTAACTATGGAAACTGAGTATTACATTTGTGATGCAAATATTCTATTTTTCGTGTGAGATTTGCAGCCGTCCATAGTATATGGGAAACATTTTCTACATTTTTTCTCCGAATAACGTGAAATAAAAATCATATGTTATTATTAAATTCAAATTAATTTAAAAAAAGTCCTATTATTCCTCATGTTAAGATAGAGTGCGGTCCATGAACGGAAACAATTACTACTACAGATAAATCTTTACAGGCAGCAGTCACCTCCGCTAGACCTGCTTGAAAAGACGAGTTTGCACCATCTAGATTGACAATGCACACTCCTCTCGTTATACTTGGCTACTTTCAAACTGTTCCCGAAATGCGACGGGCGTGACACTCGAAAATGGTGGTACTATCCCAGGACGACTAACTGGGATAATAACCATCATCAGTCTGCCTACCACTCTTTAATAGAGCCTACTGAGCGATCAAAGTACATTTAACATAGTTAAATTGGAACCGGTCATAATTTAGCGAGGTTCGAACACGGGTCTCGTCGATCGTACGCTCACGCGCCTTACCGCTAGACCACGGCCGCTCAAGACTAAGCATCAAGACTAGAATAATACGTATACACACAAATTCGAATCAATTATGCAAATGATAAATCTTGCTAACTTCCCCAACTAAAGTTATAAGTGCTTCATGTAGATAGTATCGACCTGATGTCCTACTTAATATGCTTGACATTTTTGACTTTTTTATAGTAGTCCACCTTCTTGAATAGGCGTGTAAAACTAAAGTCACCTTCGCTATGCTGATTAGATAATAGGGATCTGTCATCTCCCCTTTTGAAATACGAGTGGTTGCACTTGAAAGTAGTAATAATACTCCCAGACGGCTGACTGTGCTAATAACTGCCGTAAGCTAACTTGTAAAATTCTTTTTATCTAATGACCGTATTATACCGTGGTTAACCACTCGGCGAAATTATGTACGAGCATATAACAAATATAATGTAATTTATTAAAACTTTATTTAACCCTTAAATGTATGATTTTTCGTTTTGTTAATAAAGAATATATATTTTGAAAAATATAGTAAAAATGTAACCATTTAAGGGTTAAATGTTAAAAACATAATCTGCTAGGCTGTACTTCTTGGCCGTAGGCCTGATGTGTAGCACGTTCTAATAATTTCTTATCTAAGTAAAGAATATAATTTAAGATCAAACGTGTTTTGTTAAAATCGTGTTAACGCAGTTCATCAGCCAACTCTCACGTGCGATCGATCGTAGATACTAGAAATATATCTGATTTTTTTAATGTACTGTGCTGATATAAAATTGTGGTAGGTAGACTGATGATGGTTATTATCCCAGTCTGCCGTCCTGTGGTAGTACACACCACTTTTGAATGTGACACTTGTAAAGTGATCTTGCCGTGTTTTGGGATCAGGGGGCTAAAAGCCAATCGACAGTTGTCACTTACTTGAATTGACAACAAAATGCATGGGATTTGACGTTTTGTTATCACTTGGGTGACATATTATATACCGAAAGGAGTGTGCATTGTCAACCTGGGTGGTGCACATTCGTCTTCTTAAACCGGCATAGTGGAAGCGACGAGTGCCAGTAGAAATTTATCTGTAGTAGCAGTTGTTTCCATTCATGGACCCCTTTACATCAGATGGAGTGTGTCATATGCTGCAATAAAAAAAAGCTAGCGGTATCAAGTGTTAATATTTGACTGGAATATTTTTATATTCCCTGCTGGCCACTCCAGTTGAGTTCCACTAGGTTCGCAGCAATAACTTTATTGAGGATTAAATGACAATATATTATTGTATTGTATTGTACCTAGGGTAGATTTTTCTTAACGCACTCGCCGCGTAAAGCGAGTATTATTCACCAATAAAACTAATTTTTTTTTCAATTTAATTGCCTGTACTATGATAGTGCTTGTTGCTTGTATAATTTAGCGAGGTTTGAACACGGGCCTCATCGATCGTGAGGTCCATTTATTCCTAGACCATGACCGCTCTTTAGAATATCTTTATTTCGATTTTTTTACTATTATAATAACACATTAATATTTCCTGATTTGGCAGAAAGTATACTAGAGATTACTGAATAACCTAGTTACGAAATTGCTTTGCTAATTAATAATTTAAAATTAATAATCAATGCTTAATATAGATGATGTAAACATTCCTTTGAGACATTGTATTTTGACACGACGGTCGGTTTTATGTAGGTTCTTAGTATTGTGACTAAAGGTGATCACTTTATTAATTCGATTCTCTGAATGCTAAATGAATTTGCTTTGATTTAATCTCGTCCCGCATTTAATCATATATATAGGGCATATTGTATTTCGATATTTCCAAAATGATTTCGAAACGCGAGTTACTACTCACGAGTGTTACTACCCGAGGATGGCCTACCACAATTTCAATTTATTAGACACATTAGTAATAGTTTTATGTCATTTTGTGTTACGTGGGACTTTTGTGTTTATTCAACTGCAATTGTCCTAAGTCAGAATCATAAATTCATTGTAGAAGTGGTACTCAAAACCTATTTGAACTTAGCACATCAAAGTCGTTAATTTTAATCTAAATGTAGCCCTAAAGTGTTAAGTAGTATTTTTTAGTTTGTGCTAGGTTAGTAACCAGCAATTTGTTAAAAAAAGTGGCTTCGCAGCTGTTGTTCCAAATAAATCACAAATCCCGAAATTTTCACTGTTTAAAGTAGTCCTTATTGTTCTAAGGAAATAATATTGTATAGTGGAAATTATGTGGTGGATAGAAATGGCATAGAACGGATACAGAGTAGGATATATAGTATGTAGTACAGGGAGGGCACAATATCCGCTCTACATAGGGCTTGAGGTAAGAGAAGATCCATGCAACATACATTCGCGCTGTTGGACTCGCAGGAGACGAGACGTGCCTGTTACCCTGTCATAAACGACGAGCGTTGAGACGGTCCGGTCCGCTCGGAGTGCAGTTGGAGTTAATACGTTGAATATAAATTAGTGTAGTGTTATTGTTTTGTTTTGTGTCGTTTTTTATTTATTGACATTCGTAATTTGTTTAGGTACCTAGATTAGATTTCAAAAAAATAACAAATTTTTTGCTAATATTATTTTAAGTGGTAGTGGTTTGACTTTTTTTTATTACACGCGTGTGAAAATATAAGTGCAAAGTTCTTACTTATTATGGTTTTTGAGTTAACATTTCTACTTCTTCCAACTAAACTAACCTAAATTTGTTATTCTGATTTTCTTATCTAAATTATATATATCTAGTTAATAATATTAATTATTTATTTTTAGGAAAAACGTCTTTTTCCTATTCCATTGTACATAAAAATATAGTCAAAGGACATAATAATATTGTGCACCTCGCGTGAATATATTGTGAAATTCATTAGATATAATAAATATCGTGATATCGTTAAATGACATTCAATAATAAATGGGAATTGGATAGTCTGTTAGAATTTAGTGTAGCTTTTGACTTGTTTCAAGTGAATTGTCTAAAGATTGATGTAGCAAGTGAATAGTGGAGTTACTAAAGTTTTTTCTTAGATACTACTCAATTATTGTTATTTATACTTCTTTATTTGATTATTTTACCACAAAAAGTTATTTAAAGATAATTACTATTAATTTATTTAAAAAATGATTCGAGTAAGAGATAATGTTGCACGGGCATTTATAAGACTTGGTCAGCGGGTGCATCATGTCCTTCGGACCGGTAGGCGATCCGTTTGTTGGCTGAATTGCTGCGCCGCGCCGATTCTCCCTGAAAGGTATCTTTCGCATCACACCCCCGTCAGGCTCCGCCGTGAGCACAGCTGTTTTCGCTGTAGCGATTCGCGACCTTGCGTATAGGGTTGAAGAAAATAATTATTCAAAAGTTCTAATTTGAGTGCAAAATTAGTTTAATAATTTGTTTCTAAAACATTAAAATTAGTAATATTGTTGTAGGGAACAAGATCTTTGTGAGAAAGCAGAGCTATTCAAGCCGGATCAGCGACAGCAGTCACATCGCTCAGGTAATTTTTCTTTTATTAATTATAATATTTAGAATAAATTTGTTGCCACATACAAAATTGTGAGAATTTGAGGGTTCGATTCCCAAATCTCTAAATATAATTGTGAAATTATGTCACTGAAGGATATTTTTTAAAACTACGAATTATAAATAAAATCTGCCATATTATATTGCAATGTAAGAAAAGTCAAATATGAACATCAAAACACGATGTGATCCCCCTTTATATTGAAACCCGTTCGGTCTTAATTCTACTTTGGAATACAAATATTAATCGCTCTCTGATGTAAAAAAGAATAACTTTTTCAATGTCGTAGAATTTAGAGTCACTTCAACAAAACACAAAGATTCTATAATTTTCAGTTGTGGCAAAAGCGTCTAAAAATTAGCTCTTATTAACTTAAGAACATAATTAAATGGCGCTTTGTCGAATTCGCAATAATTCCCTTAGTTTTCTAATCTAAAAGGAAAACATAAATATCAATTTTAGTTATTGCTTAGTTAGTGTTAAACTAATATACCGGGTGTTTCTATTATTTACCTGTCATTTGAAATATTTCTGACAAAAATAGATATAATCTGTTTGTTCGAGGATTTTAAAAGCATGGAAAAATATTGTAGCTAAGTTTAGAGTAGGTTGTAGGAGACCTAGATTTTCTATATCTAACTGGCGGATAGAGCCTAGTGTGATGCAGTCATTTCTACAATTACATAATATCACTGATCAAATTTCTAGATTAGGTAGGGTGACATTTGGACGAGTTTAGGCTACCTTTTTTTAGGTTATCTAATTTTTATAACCATGCATTGGTTTATTTAATGAAGAGTTAAAAGAGTCCATAATATGGCTTGTTCTGGTTTTTGGTCATTTTTAAAGAGCGGGTAGGCAGGCTGATAGTTTGAACTTAGCTCAGTTTGCCATATCTGGGTAGTACCGCTTTCAATTGTAACACACGTAAAGTGACTTCGTGTTTTGGGATTAGCTTAGAAATTAGAGATGAGTATGAGAGGACTACGTACTGTTAACCATTTGTCTCTTCAAGGCGACACAGCGGAGGCGACTGTTGCCTGTATACATTTCTCTGTGTTGGCAGTTAAAATGTTTTATTAGCACGGGCGTAGTTTAGTATCAGGCGCGGTGTTATCACTTGCACTTTGCAAAATTATCGTGAGAGAACTGAATGCAACAGTTAAGCAATAGGATATTTTCCTCTTATCATAAATTGAATGAGTGGATGTCGTTTGTGCTTAATATGATAAAATTGATGAACAAGAGGGTGACGGAAGACTTTCTACGTGCAATTTGAATAGTATAATGCAGCAATAAAAGGTCATTGACAGTGCAAGCCATCGATCTATATTCTGTTTTGAATGAATTTTGCGAGAGATTAATGCAATTTGCAATCAAGAAGTATAATTTATATAAGCATAATTTTGTAGATTATAATGGTAATTAAAAAGTAAAAAAAATTTATCTAAAAACGTATTATCATTTTTCCTCGTTTCACGTCAGTCGGGTTGGAAACGGATGTTAATTGTTTATTGTAGAGTATATTTTATGTTGTGCTACTTCGGGGTTGGAACGCATGCTCTTTCAAGTAAATCAAAATTAAATTTAACTTATTTTATCCCAATTTCAAGATATACTGACACGCGTGTTTTAGTGTCTATGTTGCATATATGCTGAGTTTGACTAAAGTAACCCATTTTACTTCGTTTCACCCCCTTCGGAGTCGAAACAAATGTTAATTGTTTATATTGTAGAGCATATTTTATTCTATTTCGAGTAAATTTTACAAAATTTTTATTAACCTATTTCACCCCCCTTCAGGGCCGTAATGCATGTTTCCTTGTGTATGTGGTAAAGCATTTATGCTGTCTCAAATAAATCTGACTAAATAGATTCGCCCATTTTACTTCGTTTCACCTCCTTAGGGTTTGAATTTCGAGAAATGCTAAAACACGTGTTTCATCATTTATATTGTTAAGTATGTATGCATAATTTCGAGTATCTCTGATTTAAAAAAAAAAATCTAACTAATGTTTCTTAGAAATCTTAGAAAAATATATGGGACCAATTTGGGATACAGCTTAACAGGGTACAATTTGAATTATTGAAATCAGTTCGGCTGTTTTTGAGAAATCGATGAACATACATTAAGGAAAACATACGCGACTAACATAGAACCATCTTCTTTTCAAAGTCGGTTAATAAAAGAAAACATTAAATTGTATTAAATAACAAACGTATTAAGTTCTCAACAAGTTTTATAAATTCTCTTCTTTAGAGAATATTGTTTTATCCTTCTCGTGTACTCCCAGCGACAACTCGTAGCTTATACATAATGAGTGGTATGTTTGCTTTTACTCTATTCACTACGCGAAGCTCACTCTTTCTTAGTGATATTTTTGCAACTAACTTCGTTTGAATCAAGTTTATATTTTATTATTTGAACTCATGTTAGTATAAAAGACATTGTCGATTCCATGAGTTAATTGTAACAAGGCATACGACAACACTCTTCCAGATGTTAAGACAAATACTGCCACAGAGAGATAACTTTAGCGGCCGCCTCCGCTATGCCTGTAAAAGTAATCTCTAGTAGCAGTTGTTTCGAGCAACAAAAAAAATAAAATTATACTGCATTCGCAGCAAATAGCAATTAAATTAAAGGACATTAACAAGAACTTAGCACTAAAAGCGGATCATTTAATACAAGGCTCTCTTTCTTCTACTCCTGTTACAAAAGTTGTTTGCGAATATTCTTGAACAACTTTTAAAGGAAATTTTTTTGCACTCTATTCAAGTGTTGCTTAGTACAGGAAATTGAATTACTATCACTTTGTAACGCGAGTCAGTAAATACTCCTAGATATATTCTTCGCTTAGAATACAGCAAGGACTCTCCAATCCATACCTCCGTTTCTCTGTTTATCCGGTAATCCGTAGGATCAAGAGACCGAGCTTTTGAAATTCGAACTTAGAGTTTTTTAATACAACTTTAATTTTTTATACTTCTGTACGTGCTTATCATTTATTTATTCACTATTGTTATACATACATAAGGGTTTCTTAACCTAGGGTCCATATACCCCTAAGGGGTCCGTGCCATTAGTACCGGGAGTCCAGGGGTACCCGATACATACTTGATGGTCATCATTGTTTATGAATAGCGGTCATGGTCTAGCGCGTGAACTCACGATCGACGAGACCCGTGTTCGAACCTCGCTAATTCTGACCGGTACCAATGTAACTTTGTTATATGTACTTTGGTCGCTCAGTGCCTATAGGCACTATTAAAGAGTGGTAGGCAGACTGATGATGGTTATTTGTCCAGTCAGCCGTCCTGGGGTAGTACCACCACTTTCGAATGTAACACCCGTGAAGTGACATTGTCGGGTTTCGGGAATAGTCTGAAAGTAGTCAGGTATAACGAGAGGAGTGTGCACTGTTAATCTAAGATGGTACATGCTCGTCTCCTCAAGCCAGCACAGGTTTCTCTGTAGTAGCAGTTGTTTCCATTCATGGACCGCACCCTAGCTTTACATCAGGCGGAGTGTTGCCACATGCCGAGCTACAATAATAATAAAAAAAAGAATATAACAATAAATATATTATAAGCGAAGAGTGATCGTGGGTTTTTTTGAAATTTTTAAAGAGGTCCGCTAATATAATAAAAACATTTCTGAAAAAAATTGAACCGACTTCTAAATAAAACACAAATCACTAAAAAGTAAAAAAATAATTTTAATTGAGAGTACCTACACACAATTTAATAAGCATAAACATGAATAGATGCTTATTATTTATTTACAAATTAATTGTCTGCATTTTATTTAGCATATATCTGAAGTCGGTGCATGCATTTAGAACATGTTTTATGATTGGTAATGTACCTAGATTCAAGCAATGCGGAGCTTCATATTTGGTTGGCACCGACTTCAGATATATGCTAAATAAAATGCAGACAATTAATTTGTAAATAAATAATAAGCATCTATTCATGTTTATGCTTATTAAATTGTGTGTAGGTACTCTCAATTAAAATTATTTTTTTACTTTTTAGTGATTTGTGTTTTATTTAGAAGTCGGTTCAATTTTTTTCAGAAATGTTTTTATTTTGTAATTTTTAGTGGTAACTGTATGTTGTATTTTTTTGTTGTATGTATAATTGTATGGATAACATTCTAAACGGGCTGTTCAAATGAAATGTGATGAGTGGCGGGCTTATAGACAGACACTCTCGAGTCCTACCCGATAAAAAATGAATCATTAAAATCAATCGAAACATCCGCAAATTTTCCACCCTTAGAGATGGAATATTTTATTCCTTAAATGGGAACAATCCCGAGACATACTTTATCAAACAAAAAAGAATCATCAAAATCGGTTCACTAATGGCGACATATCCCCTAATTTTCCACCCTTACAGGTGGAATATTTTATTACTTAAATGGGACTAATCCCGATACGTACTTTATCAAACAAAAAAAAAATCATCAAAATCGGTTCACAAACGGCGAAACATCCCCTAATTTTCCACCCTTAAAGGTAGAATATTTTCTTCTTTAAATGGGACCAATCCCGAGACGTACTTTATCAAACAAAAAAAGAATCATCAAAATTGGTTCACAAACGGAAAAACATCCCCTAATTTTCCACCCTTAAAGGTAGAATATTTGATTCCTTAAATGGGACCAATCCCGAGACGTACTTTATCAAACAAAATAAGAATCATCAAAATCGATTCACTAATGGCGAAATATCCCCTAATTTTCCACCCTTACAGATGGAAAATTTAATTCCTAAATGGGACCAATCCCGAGACGTACTTTATCAAACAAAAAAAGAATCATCAAAATTGGTTCACAAACGGAAAAACATCCCCTAATTTTCCACCCTTAAAGGTAGAATATTTTATTCCTTAAATGGGACCAATCCCGAAACGTACTTTGTCAAACAAAAAAAGAATCATCAAAATCTGTTCACAAACGGCGAAACATCCCCTAATTTTCCACCCTTAAAGATGGAATATTTTCTTCAAATTTAAAATTGACCAATCACGAGACATCACTTTATCCCACAAAAGAAAAATCATCGAAATCGGTTCACAAACGGCGAAACATCCCCTAATTTCCCACCCTTAGAGGTGGAATATTTTCTTCAAATTGAAACGGGACCAATGCGGACATATACCCTATCCAACAAAAAAAGAATCATCAAAATCGGTCCACAAACGACGGAGATATGAGGGAACATCGCCACAAAAAAAAAAAAATAAAAAAAAAAATACACGTCGAATAGATAACCTCCTCCTTTTGAAGTCGGTTAAAAAAGGTTGACAAGTCCTGCATTACAGTATTGTTCGAGTGGTTTTTGATGATTAAAGATTAAACATCATCATAATAATTATTTCGGACAAAATTTTGCACGGATTTGTATTTTGTAATTTTATAAATACTTAAAGCATGACTCTGCTTCGTAATTCTACGTATTATGAGCGTGGTGGTGGGTCGAGATTAAAATTTCATGAAGCGTATTTCGAACTGCATACCTAACACATACGTCAATATAAATTAATGTGCCAATCGCAATGTTCAGAGTCCGTATTGAATTAACGTGTTTTAGGATGGTTTATTAGTTCAGTCTACTGGCCTGGGATAGTACCACCACGACTTGACTTCATTTTAAACATTTGCCCAGTTTTTAAGACGAACGTTCCGTCAGACGGTTTTTGAGAATTTCGATGTTTGTAAATATGTATGTTTTCGGAGTCAACTATACAGGGTGTCCCGTAAGTAGTGGTGTCAACGGTATTTTACAGATAGAGGGGTTCAATATCTAGAATATAATTTGGTGATTTTCTTTTATACCTTCTGGTTTAAAAGTTATGACATTTTTAAAGAATTATCATTTTTTCCCCCGTTTTATAACAAAATAATGTTATAAAAAATTGTTTACAATTATTTTCACTGATATTTTTATTTAAGTGGGTTGAGAAAATACAGGGCTTTCTAATTAAAATGTTATTTGTAACCAATTAATAACCATGATTAAATAAAAAATTAAAATCTAAACAAGATTTAATTTATCAAATTTTAAGCAAAATATTTAAACGAAGCTGGTGTAAAAAAATTGTATGTAAGGTTACGGGACCATTATTTTAAAAATATCTACAATTCACACGGATTCTAAAAACGTATAATAATGTTCACTATCATTTTAATTACAATGTTTTTTCGACATAAATACAACAAATGGGCGTCGATTTTTAATAATGTATCCCCATAACATGACGGATTTTAAGAATTCTTATAGTCGGAAATTTGCACTTTTTCACGTCTTAACCTACTGTAAGATACTAACTGCTTGTAGTTCTAATCTTATTTTCATTTCGGTTCCTTAATTTGACTTTAGTGATGTTCAAAGAGGGGTAGGCAGACTGACGCCTGTTTCCACTCTTACTTCATTCAGAGATTACGTACCTTAAGTACATTAGGCAGAGTGACATGCCGGACTACTATTAAATCAAAGATTATTAAGTAAATTATGGTGTTATTTTTTTTTTATTGTAGCTCGGCATGTGACAACACTCCTCCTGATATAAAGCTAGAGTGCGGTCCATGAATGGAAACAGCTGCTACTACAGAGAAACCTGTGCGGTAGCAGTCGCCTCCACTATGCCGGCTTGAGGTGACGAGCATGTACCATCTTAGATTGACAGCGCACACTCCTCTCGTTATACCTGGCTACTTTTAAACTATTCCCGAAACGCGACAAAGTCACTTCACGGGTATTACATTCGAAAGTGGTGGTACTACCCCAGGACGGCAGACTGGACAAATAACCATCATCAGTCTGCTGTTGTTAACTTTAAACAAGCTGTTTGTGAGACATGTAATAATAATGAATATGAACTACGCCAAAAATTGAATATCGTGTTCGAAAGAATTAAAAATAATCAAAGAGCCCTAGGAAATATCAGGAGAATCTTTATTAGAAGATGTCGGTTATGCATTAGAGTTAGAGGGAGACATTTTGAGCATTTACGCTAATAAATTGTTTTCTTATCCGTATCTATTTACATTGGTTTCATTGGAATTCGCATAAGGTAATAATAAAATTTCTTCGATAAATAGTACTTTGTAGCTTGTTTAACTTTGAAAAATTACTTTAATTAAAATGACAGTGAACATTATTATACGTTTTTAGAGTACGTGTGAATTGTAGATATTTTTAAAATAATGGTCCCGTAACCTTACATACAATTTTTTTACACCAGCTTCGTTTAAATATTTTGCTTAAAATTTGATAAATTGAATCTTGTTTAGATTTTAATTTTTTATTTAATCATGGTTATTAATTGGTTACAAATAATATTTTAATTAGAAAGCCATGTGTTTTCTCAACCCACTTAAATAAAAATATCAGTGAAAATAATTGTAAACAAATTTTTATAACATTATTTTGTGATAAAACGGGGGAAAACTTGATAATCCTTTAAAAATGTCATAACTTTTAAACCAGAAGGTATAAAAAAAAATCACCAAATTATATTCTAGATATTGAACCCCTCTATCTGTAAAATACCGTTGACACCACTACTTACGGGACACCCTGTATATACATATGTGTGCTAATATATGTATGTGGGGAAACCTCCCACTTACAAGAAACGAAAGAGAACAGCGCAGTCAAAATAACGATTTACGAGTATAACGATAATTTAGTAGTGACTTATGAGCGGCCGTGGTCTAGCGGTAAGACGCGTGAACTCACGATCAATGAGACCCGTGTTCGAACCTCGCTAAAGACCGGTACCAATGTAACTTTGTTATATGTACTTTGGTCGCTCAGTGCCTATAGGCACTATTAAAGAGTGGTAGACAGACTGATGATGGTTATTTGTCCTCTCTGCCGTCCTGGGGTAGTACCACCACTTTAGAATGTAACACCCGTGAAGTGACCTTGTCGCGTTTCGGGGATAGTTTGAAAGTAGCCAGGTATAAGAGAGGAGTGTGCACTGTCAATCTAGATGGTACATGCTCGTCTCCTCGAGCCGGCATAGTGGAGGCGACTGCAGCCCGTAGAGATTTCTCTGTGGTAGCAGTTGTTTCCATTCATGGACCGCACTCTAGCTTTACATCAGGCGGAGTGTTGTCACATGTCGAGCTATAATAATAAAAAAAAAGACTTCGACTTTAGGGACATATTGTTTTCTCACCCTTAAACTTAATAAATGTTGATGATTAGCACCTTATTTAATTAAGATGATAATAATGTAGCTCTTTTTTAATTTGATGTCTACCTTTATCTTTATTGTAGCTCGGCATGTGAAGACACTCCGTCTGATGTGAAGCTGGGGTGCGGTCCTTGAATGGAAGCAACAATTTATTGGAAATTAGTTAAAAATAAGACAAATTATTCATGGAAATTTCTGTAGTGATATTTTTTTTCTTTAATCATTAAAAAAAAACTTAAACCATCAAAATCGATCAAGTATTAAGGGTCGAAAAACGTTATGGCCTTTTGTATGGGAATATGAAAGGAGTCTTAACTAGTCTTAATAACATTTAGTTATCTCGCTGTTAATAATAGTTTGTTATTGTGTTTATAATAGTTTTAAAGTTCTAAACGGGAAAGTTGGTTTTTATTCTATCTAAAAGGGAAATGCGACAAAACGAAATCTGTTTCAGGCAGCTCAGGGCCGCTGCTCGCTACGTTGAAATAAATTATATACTAAATATAGCTCTTTGAACATAAGTTTTAAATTACTTTTTAAAAGCGTTTAAAATGCGAGAAAATACATTTTAATGAAGCTTTAATTGCGTATATTATGGTTTTCTGAAGGTCTTCATATTTGAGACAAATACTTATTTTTTTCTTCCAAAAAATAAATAAATTATAAAATAAAAATAATACTTTATTTCTATAGAACTCCTTAACTTTCACGTAAATTGTGTAATGTATAATAACAAAGTTAATTGAATTATGTAAATAAAAACACTTGTCAATAAATAAAAGTCATACGTATAAATCGTGTAGAAGTAAAAAAAAAAACCTTTTAACACGCGTCGACTAAAGTTTAATAATACTTATAGGTGTTTTATGCATAAAATATCTCTAGACATTGTTGAGCAGTACATATATTTGACTTCAGGATCGTCTTCCACATCTTCGGCCGATACTGCTTCGCAAGGATCCGGCGACCCGGAACCAGTGAGGAATGAACCGACGGTAAGCCCTTTATGTTTTTATCATTAATCTTAGTCAAAAACTACGAGTATTTAGGACATTATAATTGTATATTAAGTTTATGCAACCTTACCTTAAAGAAAATAAGTTGAGCTTGAACGTTGCAAAGATCAAAAGAATTTTAATGAAACACTTTGAATTTAAATAAAATTAATATCGTTTGAAAAATAATTTCATAGCATTCATAATTATAATAAAAACTATTTATTAGTGCTCGAGTGTATTAATTAGTACGAGTACGTCGATATCGGCGTCGATAAAACGCTCTCCAATCAAACGAATCAATCACTAATATTCATTAGACTTTTCTTATAAGTTTGTATTTGACTTATTTGAATTTCTTTACATGAAATAAAAAAAAACATAAAGCTAATTTTAGTTTTCATAATAATAATAATAGAACACGCTTAGATACTTCGTAATTATCTTCATTTCTTAATAGTAAATTTTAAAAATTTCTTAATTTGTAAATAAATAAACCATTCATTTACTTATTGTAATTTGGATTTCTTTAATATCATATTCTTTGTTGGCTTGATGTTCTCTCAGTATGAAAGTGCATTGTTCATCGTATACCTTATGTTTTGGCAGAGAGAAGAGTGGCGCTTCGGAAGCGCCAGTGCGCCGAGGGCATCAGTGAATCCTCTATTAAGGTAAGTTTGATTAATTTGCCGTGACTTCGTTTCATTGCAAACATGCATGTTTTGTGGGCAGACAATTTTTGTTCATAAGAATAACTACAATAATTTATTTTGTAACCCCCTATCTATTTGTATTCATCAAGACATATTAAATTAATTTTGGAAAATTTTAGGTCTATGTTCCTTTGCATTATATAAATTTTTTGATATAAAATTTATTTTTCATGTCCATAGATCTCGTACACTCCCTAATTTCGGAGGTCGTGGGCATTCTGCCTCTGGGTCTCGTTGCGACACATCTCGTAAGGCCCATCACATTACTATGGCTACTGAAGACTTGCTGCAGCCAGGACATGTTGTTAAAGAAAGATGGAAGGTAAGCTGTTACTCCTTAAATCATTTACAAATATATTCATCGTGGTGATCTTTTGAGCGAGAATTTAAAAATTCCGTCTAATATTAAGGTGGTGAAGAAAATTGGCGGCGGTGGTTTTGGAGAGATATACGAAGGACTGGATTTGGTTACTCAGGAGCAGGTCGCTTTGAAAGTGGAATCAGCTCGCCAGGCTAAACAAGTTCTCAAAATGGAGGTCGCAGTACTCAAGAAATTGCAAGGTTAGTACTTAAAGTTATAAGATAATCAAAAGAATTCGGCCAGAATTCGGTAGAAGCTCTGAGATTGAATGACAATAATTATATTTTCAGGCAAAGAACATGTGTGCCGATTCATCGGTTGTGGTCGTAATGCTCGTTTCAACTATGTTGTCATGCAACTGCAAGGAAGAAATTTAGCCGAACTTCGTCGTGCCCAACCTAGAGGTGCCTTCTCTCTGTCTACAACACTCAGGTATGATTTTTTTTTTACAGAATTTATGTTTTTTTTTCACTAAATTGTGGAGAAATCATCCCAGCCACGTCTTTCCTCCTTCCTACAACCTGGGATCCTTCAAGCGCAGTGTGAAGAGGCATCTCACAAAGCCGGCATAGCGGAGGCGACTGCTGTCTGCGGATTCCCCTCTCTGATAGCAGTCATCTCTGTTAATGGATCGCACCCTAGCTTAACATCAGGCGGAGTGCTGCAGACAGCAGTCGCCTCCGCAACGACGGCTTTAGGACACGAATGTGTACTGTTAATTTGACAGTGGTATTTCCAAACTGCTCCCGAAACGCGACTGGGTCACTTCACGGTTGTTACATTCGAAAGTGGTGGGGTACTACCTTAGGACCGCAGACTGGGCTAACCATCATCAGTTTTCAGTGTTTTTTTTTTCTTTTCTAGATTGGGATTACAAATTCTGCGTGCCATCGACTCAATTCATTCTGTCGGGTTCCTTCATAGAGATATTAAACCGGTGAGCATTTAGTCAATATACTTTAATATTTCAGTATTCAGTTTGTACGTTGTTCTGTTGTAATATAAAAAAACTTTGGTTTCAGAGTAACTTCAGTGTCGGTCGACATCCAAGTAATGGACGCAAGGTATACATGCTCGACTTCGGTTTGGCTCGTCAGTACACAACCAGCAATGGACAGGTTCGCCCGCCCCGAGCTGCCGCTGGATTTAGAGGTTTTTATTTATAATAACTTTCATTTAATAAATACTTGGGTATTAAAATTAATTTTAAAAGTAATAAAATCAATTCATTTTTTTTAAATAGGAACGGTACGCTACGCTTCTATAAACGCTCACAAGAACAAGGAGATGGGACGTCATGATGACTTGTGGTCACTTTTCTATATGCTCGTCGAATTTGTGAACGGCCAATTACCGTGGCGCAAGATTAAAGATAAGGAGCAAGTTAGTATTAAAAAAACAGCTCGCGTCATTCTCTTAGTTCACTGTCCACGGTGCTGTCCTGTTTAAAGTATGATGAAAACTGAACAAAGGAAAGTGGTCAGTGTATCCGTGCACAAATTGGGGAGTGTGGGTTCGAATCTCACGATTTTTTGTTGCTTTTTTTATGCTCAGTTTTCATCCTCTATTACAAATTATTCTAACGATTGTATGTAATTTTTAGAGTCACATTAAGTAACCTAACCTTGTAAGGGTGGCTCCGTGGACATAGAGCTAGCCTACTTCTATAATAAGCATTTTAATTCGATAGAGGTTTTTTTTAGAAGTTATTTAATGATGTACACATTTAGTTTAGCTTCATTACAGCACCATTCAAATGTACGATTTCCTCTGTCCAATTAAAAAATATATTTAGACTATTTCTTAGTATATAAGGCGCTTAGTTAGGACATCAATACTGTTAGCTGAGCCGAGGCTCGCCGCTGAGCTAAAGTTCTAACCCAAAGATAAATTAACCATGAAGCGTAATTATTATAATAAATATAGATTATAATAAAACTATGAAAAGTTACCTTAAATACAAAGTATTAAAGTCGATTTTTCTAAAGCAAATTTAAAGTCGGTGATTCGCCGTTATTTTTGTAATAAAATAAAGTGAAATTACAAATATAATGTGATTATCACTTGTTTCGTATTCAGTTGTTATCATTTAATGATTTTGTATCCGAAGCATGGCCCACTCGTTTTGTTAACAAAAATAATTGAGTCGCATATTATGAGCGAATTAAAATATGTCCTAATTGTCCGAATTGAATCACACAAAGAACGAAATTTGTGTGTGTGTGTGTGTTTAGATTGCAAAATGTTCCCCAGGTCGGTTTGATGAAGGAGAAGTATGATCATCGATTGCTTCTGAAACATTTACCGTCAGAGCTTCGATTATTCCTCGAGCATGTGCAACAGTTGGAGTACGCTGACACTCCTGACTACGTGATGCTGACATCCTTGTTGGAGAAATGTTGTAAACGTCGCGGGATAAGGGACACTGACCCTTACGATTGGGAAAAAGACGTAAGTATCTATACTACACATATTTTTGCCGCTTTCATTTTACGAATTACGATAAATCATTAGTTAATGTATTTATTGTTTGAATTGTTTTAATTTATCATCTAGTAAAAATTAAGTAAATAGTATTTAACATGATTTTTGATTTGCATTTCCCGTAGTTTGGTTTCGATTTCGATTATATAGTTTTATATTGTTAACATTTAACATTAATTTTAATGATACAAAGTTATGAGAGAGAGAGAGTTGCCATTAAGCATTTGAAGATAACCTCAGTGTCTGTCTGATCTAACGCACTTCTCTGTGGCAGCAGTTGTTTCTGTTCATGGATCGCACTCTAGCTTAACGCCAAGCGGAGTGTAGTCACGTGCCTAATACTGTAAAAACACATTTTCTTGTTCGTTCTTCTAGAAATGTAATATGTTTAGATTTGACATTATTTTTCAATTGTTAATCATGATTTATCGTAATTTATTATTGCACTATTATAGGGTGAACTAGATTCGTTAGTGGCATTTGTTCATTGAAGTTATGTAGACTTGAGAGGGTCTCATTGAGCACGTACGAAAACGCTGTCGTGATGTATTACGACAAACGCGCGTTTTTGCGTGTCTAACGCGACCCACTGAAGTCTGCCTTTAGCGAAAAAGCTTACAGTTAGTTTTCTTTCTAAATAAGGAACGCTTCAAACTAGTCTAGTTTATCATTGTCTTTCTTTTTTTTTTTGAATTTTAAAAGACTTACACGTGTGAGAGTGATATTTTATTAGATGAATAACATAATATACTCTATTTTTTTTTTCTCTATGAATAAGTTTAAAATCATATTTTTTTTAGTAATGTTTACATAATAAGAGGTCTAAGAACAAAATGGAGTATACTATTTTTATGAATAGATCAAATATACTGAAAGTATGATTGTTTTGATTGGTAATGATATTTACATTTGACATACGCACGAGACATGCTACTATAAAATTGATTCATATTCTTTAACACATAACTTATTCTGCATTTATTCTTTACTTTCTAATTTTATTCTGTCTGGTGCTGGTTTGTTAATTTTTTTAAAATAATGTAATGATTAATTTGATTGATTCATTCATTCATTATAACTTTCAATTATGTAAATATTGTTTTGGTGTAACGTATGTTATTCCAATTTGAACTTTAATGCTTTCTTTATAATTTCACTTTTCGCTTACTTCATAAACACCCTTCTCATTTATGCTCACCATGAGAAGGCAAGACTGAGCTCCTTATCACCGTTCTATATCACTGAGATACCGGTAAGTTTTCTTCTACTTCACTCATAAACTAAACAAACTCGAACACTACACAGCTATACAAAAAGCTGACTTGCTATACAAATAGATCATAACGTTATTAAAGAACTTATTGGAACATTGTCAATTAGCGTTTTATATGTAAAGTATTTTAATGAATATAATAAAATTAAGTCAAATATGCAAATTGTGAATTGTTCTAGTAAGATCTTGGAGCGAGGTTTCGTAGTGTTTTATTTTTTTAAATAATGCTTGTTGCTTATTAGCTGTGTTGTGTTAGGGTCAGCGAGCGGAGACACTCCATGGAGTAACTCCTAAGTTAGTTTGCTTATTTTTGAAATGTGTAGATCGTCTGTCTTGTCTTGATATTTGATAATGATTTTTTTTCGTAATTTTTCGTAATAGTGTTAATAGCGGTTTGAAGAGTTCACTCCATGGAGTCCCCAGACACTTACCAATGTGGATATTCTCGTACGAAAGATGAAAGCGTGAATGTACAGATCTGAAACACATTTATTATTTTGTAATCGAATAATAATAATAATAATAATTATTAGATTGTGGTTATATTGAATGTATGGATAATTCATGAGAAGTGATTGTAAGTTTTTGCGTTTGCCATTTTTTTGGTGCTTCTACTATTTTCGCGCGTCAACAGAGCGACAGGCCATCACTGCGGCCTGAGGAGTTCGGATGGTCCAAGCCATGTCAACTCGCCGGCCCTGTTGTAGGGCGGATATTGAAAACACCTAAACCCATTAAGATGACCAGTGTCGGAGAGGCTATGCTGAAGACTGAATTCAGTGCCATGTTCGAGGTACAATCAATACTCAACGCTCGGTTTTATCAGTCTTAACACTTACAATATTACACTAAATAACAATAATATATGTATCTGATAAATTGAACAATTTATATTTAATATGAGTTGTGATCTCGATGGGCGGGAATGGTGACGATGTTCAGGCGCGAGTAGAAAAAGTAGAAGGCTGTCAAGAGTTGAATGTGAACGTATGATCAAACGCGGAAGTTTATTAATATAAATGAATGTCTGTTATGAATTCCACGCGGTAATTTAATTGTTTAAAATATTTGGCATGGTGTTACTGCTATGGTTATGGTTTTACCCACATGCTTGAAACTAACACAAAATCCACATTTTTTTGCTTGCATTAATGTCTAAGGGAGAAGAATTAAAGCTTTTTATTACTAATAAATACATCGAAGTAATTATTTAGAATACTCAACTAACTGATTTCAAATTATTACATGACTCATTCACATGGTTACAAGTTTATTAGAAATCGTTTAGTTTATTATATAAATAATTATGTAGAGTCATACACAATAATACAAGTAATTCTGTGATATTTTATGTACATGTATTTGAAGGTATTATTTGTATTTCAGGCACTTACAGTGTCACGTACAAGAATATCTGCACATCCTACACCAGATATTGCTTTGCAGACAGAGACTCAACCCGAAGTATGTATTCGCCCTTAATAAAAAAATTTGGTAGTTGTTGTTATGCATTACCACGTGGTGTCGTGCTCTGGGGTAGGCAGAATGGGCTACATCTTAGTATTTTCATGAAACGATAAAAAAAAATATTTGCTGTATAACATAATAGAAAAATAAAAGTTAAAGTTTAAACTTTGATAAAAAATAATTAGTTGTCCAATAACTCTGCCTAACCCGAGATGTTTTTAGATTAAATAAAAATGCTTATATATTTAACCTTATTTGCAGCATCGTCGTCGATTGGAAGTGGATCCGACGACAGCTGCTGGTACAGAAACTCAAACAAATCATCTCAAGGAAAAGGTACAATTAGACAAAAGTGTTAGATGGCTTCACAAACCAAAAGCGGGTGGTTCAAATCCACCTAAGGTCGGTACTAATGTAATAATACAAATTATAATAATGAATTGTTTGTTTATTTGTTATATAATACTGTGAACATAGTTGGAATCGATTCACATAATTAGTGGTGTAATTATATTTTATACAATAAAATAATTTTTAAAAAAATATATGCATAGTCAACTATAACTAGATGTCGCTGCAAAAGTCTGACCAATTTAATAGTTCAGTCTCCAACCACTAGGTGGCGCTGGTTTTAATCGCAAGCATTTATCATAGTTCAAACCGTTTTTAACTTAAAAAAAAAGTATATATTTTTAGAGGAGTTTAAGCAAATTATGTTTATTATTATTATTATTGGGAGATAACTAATCAATGATAGCTAGAGTCTAGCCAAGGTTAGTTGGCAAAATTTTAAATTGGCATCCCCAATTTTTTTTATGGTATCATTATGGAACTGTCACCCTTTTGTTGTTTGAGGTTATCAAGTCTGACAATAGCTGTATTCGTCAGACTACTTTGTTAGTTACCGTTAGATGATGTTTGTATTTAAGTTTAATCTTAATTATCAGGTTATATGCGAGAAGAAGTCGCAGCCGCCATCACCGCGTCATACACCGCGGCCTGTTCCACATGTCAATGGAGTGGTAAGTTTGTTATTTTATTTATTTATTAGTCTACATGTAGGCTTCTGTGGTAACAGTTGTATTCCTAATACCATCACTTGCCGAACTACTGTAAAATTGCTGTTCATATCACAGTTGTTTATAGCGGCCGTGGTCTAGCGGTAAGACGCGTGAACTCACGAGTGATGAGACCCGTGTTCGAACCTCGCTGAAGACCGGTACTATTGTAACTTTATTATATGTACTTTGGTCGCTCAGTGCCTATAGGCACTATAAAAGAGTGGTAGGCAGACTGATGATGGTTGTTTACCCAGTCTGCCGTCCTGGGGAAGTACCACCACTTTCGAATGTAACATCGGTGAAGTGATCATGTCGCGTTTCGGGAGCATTTTGAAAGTAGCCAGGTATAGCGAGAGGACTGTGTACTGTTGGTGCATACGCCGGCATAGCGAAGGCGACCGCCGCCTGTAGAGATTTGTAGTAGCGGTTGTTTCTGTGCATGGACCGCACTCTAGCTTTACATCAAGCGGAGTGTTGTCATATGCAGAGCTACAATAAAAAAAGTAGTGGCCAGTACAACGCAGTCAACAGTTTATCTCAGGTGTGTAATTATGGAATAAATTACTTTTAGTCTAATACGGAGAAGTTGGAGAAAGAAGCGACGGATGCGGTACGCACTACGCCGGCGCCCTCTCCCGAGAGAAATATGAAGGTGTGTATTAAAACTTGGAATTGTTTTTGATAGGCTTTTGGGTTTGATACTTATGTGTCTGTTTGTAAGTTTTGTTTAAATTGTGCTGGAAGAATTAATTAAAGGAGAATGCCCATTCGCCTAAGATAATTGGGCCCACAATTTATATGTTTTCCGATGCAATATTTGAGGTTATTATTATTTTAAATGCTTTAATAATTGATGATATCTGTATTTTATGTAATTAAACATTGTCTATTGATTTGTAAATGATGTGTTGATATAATTTAAAAAATAAGATATATTTTGTTACCAAACTGTTGGGTATGAAGTGGGCCCAAAAATGATCATTCTCCTTTGAAAAATAATTATAAATGAGTACTACCATTTTCAAGTGTAATGCCCGTGATGTAACCTAGTCCCGGAGTCGGCTTGAAAGTAGCAAGGTATAACGAAAAAGCGCACATTCGTTAGCTCAAGCCGGCATAGCGGAGGCGATTGGTGTCTGCTATTTTTCTCTGGCAGCAGTTGTGTCCACTCTAGTTTAACAAGTGAAATGTAGTCACAATCACTGTACTAAGCTAGTGATTTTATTACACTCACTGAGCGACCAAAGTACATGTAACATAGTTACATTGGTACCGGTCAGAATTAGTGAGGTTCAAACACGGATCTCACGCCTCCTACCGCTAGACCACGGCCGCCCTTTAATATAATTATTAAATATTATAATTATATAATAAATAAAATAAAAAATAAACTCTAAAATTAATTAAAAAATATATAATGTGTGTATTTATTTCTAATATTTCAGGAGGCGACAAGTAATTCTAATATTACTGGTACAATAACACGTCCCGAGCGTCAGAGTGTACCGCCGTGCAAGTCTAGAGCAACAAATTCTGGTAAAACTCAAATTATGCACGACTTCAATCATATTATGTGGAAACTTGACAATATGATGGTATTTTTTTATAAGACATACCCTTAACGCTATCGAACGAAAACAAATAAGTATCGAAATTAATTACTTGTTCATATTATTAATATTATTTAAACAGTGGTAGGCAGACTGATGATGGCTATTAGCCCAGTCTGCCATCCTGGGGTAGTACCACCACTTTCGAATGTAACACCCGTAAAGTGACCGGGTCGCGTTTCGGGAGCAGTTTGAAAGTAGTCAGGTATAACGAGATGATGCATACTCGCCTCCTCATGCCGGCATAGCGGAGGTGACTGTAGTAGCAGTTGTTTCCGTTCATGGACCGCACTCTAGCTTTACATCGGCAATACTAATTAGTATTTTTTTAAATTTATTTACCAAGTATCAAGTTTCCATTAGAAATAAATATTGACTATGACTCTGTTTGTTTCTATCTTTGATAAATAATAAATATTAGATACCGCGATTGCTTAATAAAAACTTAATAGAATAGTTTACGCCAGTAACCGGTAGATGGCACTAGTGAATTTTAGATTTAGAGGTTAGTATAATCCGTGTCAATAAAGAATCGATTTCGAATGACATCCGCTCACTATCTCGTTCGTATTATATTTCTGTCTATACTCACACATCACGGTAAGGTAAATCTCGTCTTTATTGGTGCAGCTTATACTAGGGTTTGAGTGTTAGGCAGACTGATGATGGTTATTAGCCCAGTCTGCCGTCTCGGGGAAGTGCCACCACTTTCGAATGTAACACCCTTCGCGTTTAGGGTTTGGAAGTAGTCTCCTCAAGTCGGCATAGTGTGGTCTAAGGTCGAGCTATACTACAAAAAAGGGCTTGTTACAGTATGTGACAACACTCCGCCTGATGTAAAGCTAGAGTGACTGCTACTATAGAGAAATCTCTACGGGCAGCAGTCGCTTTCACTATGCTGGCTTGAGGAGAAGAGCATGTACCATCTAGATTGACGGTGCACACTCCTCTCTTATAGTAATTCATAGTATGTTACAAGTTATTGTGTATTCTGTGTTATTGCACAGGGGCCCCGGAAACTATATGCTATATATTTTTTATATAATAAAGAAATTTTTAATTTTTTTTTTTTTATTCTCATGGGCACAAAGGAAATAGTATAAAAAATATTATATTACACTGGAAACATACGGAGTCGTGGTTTTTAATATTTAAGCACTAATCAACGAATGTTAAGGTTATAAAATATATGTAGATTTTTTTTCAGCAGTTTCATTTCAGAAGCGTTCTTTCTGCTTACACGTTTGATGTTAAATAATAATATGCTTTTTGCCTACGAATTAATTTATCGTATAGTCGGTTTTCTAATTTACCGTAGTTAACTGGTTTCACTTAGTTTTAGAAAAAGAATCTTAGCTTTAGATATTTATTGGTGATATTTTTTTATGTTCAATTATTTTGTGTGTATTTCTGGTTAATTACAAAATCGACTATTTTGTAGTAGAATAAACAATTAAAATATTAAGCTTTTGAAGAAATAATTTTGAAGGTATTTGAAAGTGTTCTTAGAAAATATGGTTGGTATCTTGTAGTCAGTATTATAAAAAATATATATAAAAATACATAGTTTAAAGGTTGTCTAGATTTTCTCCCCGTCGTCATTGCTAAAAGTAATTTTATTCTTTTCAATTCGAAGGTCAACGAATTTGCCTGTTTGTCCACAGAATAAGGTTTAATTTTAAATTATTTTTCAAATAGTGAATAATGTTTTCTCATAGACACTACATTATAAATAACTTTTCGTTTTTGTATGTCGAAGTTGTTCTTATTACAGGCATCGTTAATTAAATAGAGAAAAATATTACACCTCGTTTTTACTACACTAGTGAACGTTTTGATACGTTAGCTATTCCTTATTTGTTAATAATTTTACCCAATGGAAATAACTTGTCCCAAGAGAACTAACTCGTCCCAATGGAACTTAACTCATCCCAGTAGATCTTTGGTCCAACTCATTTCATTGGGACTAACTTTACATAATTCATATCTCATTGGAACCAGTTTACTAAGCCCTACTTCTTACGGAGGCGTCTCGTAGTTGTACAAAATATAATAAATAATCACGACACGCCTCAGTGCATAATATTAGGTCTTAATTTCAAGTATTTAGAGTTCAAACTAGCTTAAATTTGAATCCGCGTTTAATAAATTAGGTATTTAGTGTAAACGAGTCTTTAAAATCTTTGCCTGTTGCCTGCAGCCAATTTTTTGTGGTAGCAGTTGTTTCCGCTCATGGACCGACCTCTATCTCATCGTTAGGCTAATATCACACGTAGTCTTGTGAGAATAATCGTACTAGAAATTGTAAAACATTTAGGACGTGGTAACGATTAATTAATTAATTATAATCTACTAAGAATAAACATGTATATAAATATAAATAATATGTGAATATGAATTAATTAATTATTTATATTATTTAATTAATTAATATATTAATTAATACATTAATAGCCCCTATTAATAAAATAAAATTGTATGGATTATTAATTTTATTACGTCAAAGATGCAGATATTAGACGATCGGCTAATCTCTGTGTTAGATTGTATTATACATATTTTATATTTCTTTTATTATTATTGAGATCTGTGAACTTTATATGAACCGCATTTTGACGTTTCTAAATAAAATAATATATTAAATAATGTACCTACAATGTTTTAAATATAAATTAATAATTCTTTTATTTTCAGTATTAATATTATTATATATTTTATCCTCTAAACTTCAAAAACTGGTTCAAATAGAGTTCTGAGAATAGATTTTGTGTAGATTAATTTGCAGTTAAAAATATTAATCTTGTAGTTGAGATTGCCTCTATTTTTTCTATAGCGAGTAAAATGTATATAATTTGCATGTAAATAGCAAATTTTAACATTTTACCAGAAACGAGTAGATACACGCATTACCGGAATTATTTCCTAATACATGACAACTTTCAGCAGCTTTTTTAAACCTCTTTTGTTATCTATTAATAAAAATTCACACGTAAAAGCACTCGTACACTAATAGAACTCTAAATAGTTTTTTTTGCAGATTTTTTTATTAACTTTATAACGCAATTCATATCGCATTGTAGATTTTTTGACACTTTTGCAGCTACTAATAAATTGTTGTTTCTTAGCAACGATTCATATTTGACAAATTCGCTAAAAACACAATAAACATGCAATGCTTCGCGAAACTAACCCTTGTTTTTCATACATACTTTGAGTAGTTAGTGTGAAAAGAAGAATTTATAGTGGAGTTGTTCACTTAACAGGTGGTGGGCCAACGTTGGCACGTCTTCGTGTAGTTACCGCTCCACCCACCTGTGTCCAGGATTTGGCTAATCCTACCACACCAGGTAGATTTCCCTTACATTACCTTAAATATAACAATACAGTTAACCCTCTGACTCCACAATTAACAGCTCGTTACCTTTTACGAAATATATATTTTCATTCTGATAAAATAATACCTTTCTTTAATAGTCTATTATATTTGTTAATATACTTTTGAGGTTAGTATTTTACTTTCTATATACCTTTGCCTAACCGCATGTTTAGTTCATATTAAACCTTTCAATTGACTAAAAATATATAATTTGTTTCACTTAGTACTGTAGTAGTGTACTTCTTCTTAATTTTAGACGTTTATGATTATTGTAGCTAATACGATTTCCCTTTTGTTCTAATTATGCTAAACCTGTTTTTTGTGTATCAGATAAATTTATTATTTTGTAGAAATATTAAAATAGACTTTAGTCGGTTGTATTAACATTGTGCGTGTTCTTTCTAACACTTTGGGTATATGGTAATATTACCTAATTTTTATATTAAATAGGTTTTAGTTTCGTTTTTAATTTGAAACTCCTTTTTTTAGAAACGTATTGTAATGTTCATGTTTTTGTGAGTTTAAAATAATATTTTAATTTATTTATAATACTATTTAGTCTTATATTTTGAATTTTATTGTCTGGCATGGGATTTTATTAAATAGTATTTGTTGATTAGTTTTTATAACAATATTTTTATGATTCCAGGTGAAGGTTCCAGCCCTCGTATTATCGCAGATGTCGATAGTGTCCATTCGGATACGCACTTTAAACGAGGTTAGTAATTTACGACTTTACCGAACCACCGAATGCTAGATGTACACATAAACAATCGAGTACTATTTTAAAATCGTTTCAAGTTATGTATCTGACACTTACTAATCTACGGTGTAAAAATGATTAAGAATGGTAGGCAGACTGATGATGGTTATTAGCCTAGTCTGCCGTCCTGGGGTAGTACCACCACTTACGAATGTAACACCCGTGAAGTGACCTTGTCGCTGAGAGTGTGCGCTGTCAATCTAGATGGTGCATACTCGTCTCTTCAAGCTGACATAGCGGCGGCGACTGCTGCCTGTAGAGATTTCAGTAGCAGTTTTCCGTTCATGGACAGCTCTCAAGACAGAACGGAATATAATAATACTAAATATGTTTTAGGTGCTCGTCGTACAGCCAACCGTAACCGGGCTGATCAGAGTTTCACACAGTTTGCTGTAATGGACGACGAAAACGTTTCGGCTTTACAACAGGTATACCAATTGGTACAAATATGAATCAATATAGGCCGAAATTTTAACTTTTAACTGTTTATAGCCAAGGGGGTCTATGCAGTACATACAGGGGTATAATAACAAATCGTCTTATGTAGTTATTAGTCCATGTGTAACATTCGTGAAATGGTCTAGGCACTAGGCTTGAAATTCGCCGGATATAACGAACTGCGACGACTACTGCGTGCAGTTATTTCGCCTAAGAATCCCACTTTGGCTTAATTTAGTTTAAGGCCGATTAATATGCCTTTCTTTATGGTTTTACAACATAACATACAACTATGCAGGTCACTAAAGGAGGTGCTCTGACTCTCGTCTCGATGTGGAAGTCGCAGTTCGACGACTCTGAGGAGACAACCGATAATGAGTGGAAGGAAAAGTTAGAAGTCAATACAGAGAATAACTCCGCCGCTTTGAAACCTAATGTAAGTAGAATTATTTAATAAAATACTAGTCTATCAGAACATTAACAAGTCCTTGGGATAGTTTTGCAATGATATGAATTAATATTATTAGTTCATATACGGTGGATACGTTTTTTTCTAATACTTTACGACATATCTAGTCGCCGGAACATCGTAGCGGCGTGCGCTATGCTAGTTCAGCGATGTCGTCCAGTTCAAATGCCCCACGGACACAATTGCAGCAGTATCCTCCTAGTCACTCCGCTCAGCCGCCGCGGCATGATATTACGCCTGCTCCGGTGAGTTTGATGTACACACCCGACACGATCACTTATGTGTGTATATACTCACGCTTATAATATCTATTATTCAATGGTAGGCACAAATTAAGGCGATTAAAACTGACACAAATTTTTTTAGCTCATACAGGAAAAACATACAAAGATTAGCGAATATTATATATTTATGTAATGAAATAGTGTACTAGATATGCAATAACACTCTCAAACTGACGGGAGAGAAAAGATGGCCGCAGTCACTTTTAGGTTTTTTGTCAGTCGACGACATTGTCAAATCGTTTGAAGCCGCTTGCACTTTTTTTATGTCCGATGTATCTGGTTTGCTCCTTTAGTATATGTGTCTATGGTATACATTGATTATAAAACGTATTTATTTATATATCGTGAACGCGATTTAATAAAATATAACCACAAAATACAGTAATTCAACATGACGGGTTGAGCACCAATCAAAACGAATTGCGCACCTGGATGTTCGCCCATGGTGCAGTGCCGGCATTACGTAAGCATGACGTCACACTGGAGGAGTCATGAGATCGAAGATCGTTTTGTCGTAAATACGAATGCCCATTCGCCTATGAAAAATGGGCCCACAATTTTTTTCTCGAGTTTGTCGATGATTTTTAGTTCATTTTGTAGAAAAATAAATCTAAATTTTTGCACCAGGGTTATTGAGTAATTAGATGTTTTCTAATGCAATATTTGAGGTTATTATTATTTTAAATGCTTTATATAATTGAAGATATTTCTTTTTTATGTAATAAAACATTGTCTATTGATTGGTAAATGATGTGTTGTTATAATTAAAATGAATTAATAAGAAAATAAGATATTATTTGAGAATATTGTTTTGTTACCAAACTATTAGGTGTCACGTGTACTCTAGACTACATCTAGATAAAAACCCTTTATTTTTTGCAGAAATATGATATTTTTGGAAAACAGTAAATACTTCCAAATATTCATAGAACTAGTTTTTCAAAATTAGTCATCATGTCTATTAGTTATTCACTTGTATTGTTTTATTACATAATAATATGCAACCGTGTATCTTACAGCATGAACGGGTCCCGTCTCCCGTCATAATTCGTCCGATTCCAAAGCGTCAATATTCGGACGACCCAAACCGCCGTCGTCCTCAGGTTTTGAATCAAACTCGTCGCTCCAGACCGCCGTGTTTGCATATTCCGGGTATAGAAGCCTTCCCCAAACTTCACGACACTTTGCCACGTTGTTGGAGCCTCCCAACCATAGGTGAGTTCAAAGTGGCCCAGTTACCTTTTGGGAATTAGGCCGAAATAGTGGAGGCGACTGCTATTTCACTTTAGCTAATATCAGTTATACAGTCCATGTATTGTGTTATACAGCTTACCTATTTTATTGAGTGGCTTAATAGCACTGTCAATCTGGATGGTACATGCTCGTCTCTTCAAGCCGGCATAGTGGAGGCGACTGCTGCCTGTAGAGATTTCTTTGTAGTAGCAGTTGTTTCCATTCATGGACTGCACTCTAGCTTTACATCAGGCGGAATGTTGTCACATGCCGAGCTACAATAAAAAAAAAATATATATATTGTATTTCTATATTCTATCTATCTATATTTAAATTAAATTAAAACGCAGGCCATCATATTCGCTCCCTCCGTCCCCCGCTCATGCAGCAGGCATCCTTCGACGGGGCAGATGGGTCTAGCGTACTTCGGTACAAGATGGACGTCATGAGAGGTGTCGCCGCAAGACAGGAGACACCTACTCCTTCATGCAGGCAGAGAGCAAAGAGCTTGCCGGTATGTTGCAATTTATTTTTTATTTATTGCATCATTTGTGAATATGTAAAGATTATATAATACATTTTTTAGAGTATTACGTCATCTACATCTAAAAGTGGGAAGCCTGGAGGTGCTGGGCCGGCACCCGTGACACGCGTGGTATCCCCACCGCCGCCGCCCGAGCCTACTGTGTCTTCACGTTTGGAGATTCGAGTCAGACCCACAGACAATACATCTCCTGCCCATTCTGGTAAATTAATTCTGTACACACGCGCATTTTTCTTAGCGTGTGTAAGATCAATAATATAATATTATATTCTTTATTAGTGAAAATACATTCTGTGGTGAGCGGTGGTGATGGAACCCGACCCAATCATGATGAGGCATCCATTTATTACGACGCCACAGAACATCAGAGAGACAAGAGGTAAGTAATAACACTAACACAGTAGGATCCTTCCAACTAAGGGCATCCGTGCCTTATTGACCTTGTCGTGTTTCTGATGTGCACTGCGGCATCCGGCATAGCGGAGGCGACTCCTATCTGCAATGATGTTTAACATAAAGCGGAGTGTGGACATATGCCGAATTATTTAATATAAAGAGAAACTATTCTCAAATCTTGTTGGCATTTCTTAACTATTATACAATTTTCATGATCAGGTCATCTACTCGCAGTGGTGCTGAAAGAAGTCATAGTTCAGCACAGGATAGGCACCGATTGGAAGGCTATGAAAGGTTTGTATAATTTTTAAAAAATAAGGATTTGTTAAAGATAATAATATGTTAAGGAATTTTATCAGTATTTCTATTAATTTATCTAAGATGGTACATGCTCGTCTTCTCAAGCCGGCATAGTGGAGGCGACTGCTACCCGCGCAGGTTTCCCTGTAGTAGCAGTTGTTTCCATTCATGGACCGCACTCTAGCTTTACATCAGGCGGAATGTTGTTACATGCCGAGCTACAATAAAAAATATATATATATATTCCTAACGGTTGTTTGATGAAGTAATAATAAATATCAATTATTTTAATAATTTATTATTCCAATTGTCTAGGTGCCCTGGTGAGATGAAGCCTGGTGGAAGCGGTTTCGCTGACGGGTCTCACAGCCTCAAAGATGTATGTAATTTACATTGCAGTTATTATGCAGTGATTATCTTTGTTTTGTGTATGCCACTATGAAGTAATACGCGTAAGTTTTGTTTGCAGCGTTCGTCTACGACAACTACAACTACTACATCCCGTATTCCAATAGCATGCGAGAATCGTCTCGCTAAATGCGCATCTTGGAGTGGTGATGGCCCACTATCTCCTGAGTTGGACCCCAATGATCTCACTCCAGGTACATTTATGTTTTTATTGCCTAACTGAATAACGTTAATCAATTCTGCTAATGAAGGAAATAGCAAACACGTGGCGTTGTTTGTTACGAATATGTGTCATTATGTTTTATGTTATTAATTTGAACAGCACTCCGCCGTCGTCGTCAAAATGCGAATGAGAAGTATGCTATGGATCCGGCACGTGAATTGAACTTACGCTTTGCGAGACCTAGACACCGTCTCCCTCTGGCGCACACCAGGTATTCTTGTTCAACTAAAATTTTCCAGCAGATGACAATCTATACTATATTTCTTTTTTGTTTTTCAGTGGTCCACGCGGCGTTCCAGCGCTTCTCCTGTCTTCGCCTTCACGATCGCACGCTTCGTCTTCGTCCTCGTCGCCGCCGCCAAATGCACCGCCCGCTGACTCTATCCAGCACAATGCTGCTCGTTCGAGACGTTTCCGCCCGCTGTCTGCGGCTCCATAGGATTTGTGATTATCGCGTTAGTTAACTTGATTATTCTTCATGTCTATATTAGACCAAAATACATATTAACATGGTTATATTCAGAATTGTATGTAACATACCAGAATATAACTATCAACCTGGATGATGCACATACCATCGTGTCATCAGGCCGGCATAGCGGGGGCGACAGCTGTTTGTAGAAATTTATATACCACACTCTAGCCTTACATCAATCAGGCGGAGTGTGGTTATATGCTGAGCTACAATAATTAAAAAAAAATTCAAACACGGGTGTAATCGGTAATGAGTACAACGCCTTCTATCACTGAATCGCGGCTGTTTTAAAAATCCAGCCTAATTATACATTTTTGTTTCAGTTGCGTCGTATACAATCGACGAATAAGCGAAGCTTCGTTTCAGTGTATCATTTACTGAAACGATATAAATAAAATGTGTATAATCACAAATGACATTAAGTGTATTTTAGAATGGTTTATTGTTTTTCGTTTTTTTTCAAATTTCATCTTCATATATGAGCCCTTTTTCCATATCTCGTCTGTGTAGTACTGTCAAACCGAATATAATTATAAATTGTGAGGATTGTGTTACACCGTCTTCATTATTATTGTATATTAAGTTTTAATTATGTTATTATTTTAGTGTTTGTGTATATTTTTTATAATTATAATTATATGGTTACCAAAGGTGGTTTTTAGCGATGTCATACTTTATATAGATAGATGATATTTGAACAGAGATCATGAAACTAAGATAATTTGAATTATATTAGTAAGTCCTCTTTGTAGATTATATATTTATATGCAAAATATAATATTTATATGCGAAATTAATGTTAATGATATACACATATTTGAATCGTGTTGAAAAGTTTATTTCGCTGTTGAGATATTAATTATGTAATTTTAAATTGTATAAATTTGTTATAATATTATATTTATTTTCATTTTATTAGGAATTATGTTCCAAAATACGAATGAACTTTTCGCATCAAATTGTATTTAATATAAATATATATTTTTTAAAACTCACTTCGTATGTTGTATTATAACACCGATTAAAGCCAATTTGGTTCGAATAATATAAAATATGCTTTTAAAATGATTGTGACTTGTTAAGGGATTCTGGAAGTATTTATGGTGCAAAAATGTATCTAACTATAAATGTAAGAATCGATTGTAAGTGCAGCATGTTTCGAGTTGTTTCAATGGAACTTTGCATTAGAAAACGCGATGTTTACGGTGCGTTAATTAAGTTGTGACTGGGGAACGTGAACGATAATTAAACTGTGTGAATATAAAACAGATTTTGATTAATAAATATAATGATACATATTTTTATAGATGTTTATTATATTCAGTAATACTATTTGTATATATCTATCTGTCTTTCTTACTTTAACTCGGTCTTTTGTCTTCTCGAATAATCTAAATAAAGCGTATTCACCTGCAATAATTCACACAGATTAATGGACATTATATTTGAGAATGTAAGAAGATATTTTTTCATATTTAAATGTTTGCACAGAGAAGAATCTTAACATTTTTCTTATGTACATGAAGAAAAAAGTTATTCTAATTTTGATATAGAGTTTGCATTATGAATATAAGTGAGTAGTTGTATAGAGGCATCGCCCTGCGAATGGAATGTCCCCCTGGAATGTTTATCTAGTAGGTCCGGCTCAAAGGACTATTGAATATTTTTATGATGCGAGGGGGTCAAGACGCCTGCTGTAGTGTTACCTTTTTGTGATTGATAATTATCATATAAAACCTAGTCACGTAGATGTGTTAGATAGGTCTTTAATGTGCATATAATTAAAAAAAAATCTGTGTTAATTAGACTTTATTTTTAAAGAATGGAAGCTTTTAACTCTGTAAAAGAAACTATGATGTCATTTTCAAACGTTTTCATTCAATTAAGAATATTATGTCAAAATTAGACTCGAGATGTATACGGTGATGTGGCTAATCGATTATTATCATTATTAGATATTTATATTATTATATATTTACCTTTCCTCGTTCGATTGCAGTTTTGATTGATTTTGTCTAGCTGGAGTTGCATTTATGTATTACATTCTTGAAATTACATTAACAATTCGGTTATGAATGTTATAATCGTTTAGACATATCGCTTCTAATATAACTAGATGTAAAATAGATGGAATTTCGACACGACTACGTAAGACGCCATTGGCGGTGTAGTTTAGTGCATATAACAGAAGGCGTGTGGGTTCGAATCCCATCTCACCTCTGGCTATTATGTGCGTGTTGATTTTTTCTTCATTATAATTTAATAATAAAAAAGGTTTAATTAGTCTCTGCTAAATAATTGTATTAGGTTGGTGTTGATATTTTCGAATAAATTATTGCACCAAATGCTATTAGATTTGATGAAAGTCCGTTGTCATAGTATTCCATAAATAATTTTGCGTAATATTAGATTTCAGTCGAGATGTGCTCTGTCTCGCTTCTTTGAGAATTTTTAATACGTAGTCATCTCGAGACATTGTGTACTGTATAACTATTTAATATATTTTGTGTTGACTTATGGTATGCATAATTGATATTAGGGACCACATTGAATTATAAACAGAGAAAGCTAAAATATATACGATGAATATGCAAATTTATATTTATAATGGGGAACCGTCTGTTCTATACTGTTAGTGCCTTTTATAACAAAGCCTTTAACGATGTGTTGATAGTACAAATTGAGATACAGATGCCGTTTTGTTTTACAAATATTATAGTTTTAATATAGATAAATCATATATATATTTTTTATATCGCTCCTGTACAAAAGAAACGAAACATTGAGCGATTTAGTTTTTAAATTAATTCTATCTGCGTGTGCTAATAACTGCATATTGAATATTAAAAAATGTTTAAATTAGTTTCATAAAAATGATTATACTTATATCGTAAATAAAATGTTTTTCTTTAACATCTTTATATTTTTGACTTGATGCAGTATTGAAGGACAATATGAGGCATATTTTTATATGTTACCAGGATTAATTGAACTCTAATAAAATTAATCATTTAGTAATTAGGTAAACAATATTTATTTTTATATAATAATTGGCAACACATCAATGTCATTGTGTATCGAATGTTACAAATTGAATTTATAAATTAAAAAGAATTATCTAAACATAAAGTCAATCTAATTTTTATAAGAATATACAAATTTGTTGTAAATTGTCGAATAAAATTTCCCGTTATTACGAACATCCTGTGGGATATGATATATATATTTTTTTAAATTCATAAACAAAAATATATTTTATATAGTGTTTATATATTATTAATCCGTTGGTATACTACAATCAAGTCAAGTCGACATCCACTTATCGCAATGAATTATTCTTTAGGCATTTCCTGAATTTGTTTTGTGAGGCAAAAAACAAAATGAGTATTGCGAAATGCCAAATTTTCAACATGTCAAAATTTAAATGGAAAACGAATAAATTCATATTGATATTTTTTTCTCTGTTATTTCTCGATCTAAATGAAGTGTTACTACCTCAAGATGTATATGTAACGGCCATGAATGGAATCCTTTAATTATGTCCCCACGTGACACGGTTTTGCTCTTATGAAACATGTTTTGAAGTACAATGAATAATATTGTATTTAAATAGATCTTGTTTCACTGTATAAATTTTATTGATAATGTTAGTAGGTATTAAAATTCAATATAATTTAATAGATATGTATGTATAGGTGTTAAGCCTTCGCAAAAATATATATACAAATTTCTCGAGATGACTTAATATAATATATTTCTAATTATTTTCATTTTAAAATTGCATGAATGTTTTTAGTCTAGTCTTTGAACGGTTTCCGTCGCGTAATTGTTTATTTTAAGGCAGATATTGTATTATGCTGTAAGTTATTCGCTATTGTATGATCGCTAGTTGTGTATAATTTCTTTTAAAATGACAAAGAGGTCTAGTGAAACATTTTCGCATTGCGCATACGAGATGAATTTATTTGACGTTGCAAACAGTGACGTCACTGAAACGTCAAATTCCATAAATTTGTAGTTCGGCGCATTGCGTGAATGCTCTCGACTAGAGGGGTATGCCACGTTAATAGCTTCTGGTAAGCAGAAATCTATGATACGAATTTAATTGCGTATACATTTGTTGTACGTGTTTTCATCGTTCGTGCAGATGTTAAAAGATAAATTTTAATATATTTATTGTTTTTTTTTTTAAATAATTATTATTTCGCGATGCTCTGAGTAATACTAAGTATATCATTTGCGGTTAGCTCGTTGGTTTTAATTTGCCATATTTAATTATTAAAAGTATGCACAAGAAATTTTAATAAAGGCTATTTGGTCCTAATTATTGTTTTATTATTTACCATTTCTAGAAATATCTATACCCTGCCCTCATGTAACTAATAGCAGAATAAAAATCATTAGTACACATTATATGAATAAATCCATACCAATTGTAAAAATACAGTGACAACACTCCGCCTGATAAAATGAAATGAACGGATACAACTGTTACTACAGGCAAATTTCTACAGATAACGAGAGGAGTGTGCACTGTCAACCTAGAATCTAGGCACTATTAAAGAGTGGTAGGCAGACTGATGATGGTTGTTTGTCCTGTCTGCCGTCCTGGGGTAGTACCACCACTCGAATGTAAAACTCGTGAAGTAACCTTGTCGCGTTTCGGGAATAGATTGAAAGTAGCCAGGTATAGCGAGAGGAGTGTGCACTGTCAATCTAGATGGTACATGGTTGTCTCCTCAAGCCGGCATAGTGCGGCGACAGGTGAGAAACCTGTAGTTGCAGTTGTCTCCATTCATGGACCGCACTCTAGCTTTACATCAGGCGGAGTGTTGTCACATGCCGAGAAATAATTTTTGATTTAACATGGGTTAGTTTTTTAAGACCTTGCCCGTTGTGAAATTGTAACTTTTTTAAAAACTTTATTGCAACTCTGCATATAACAACACTCCGCCTGATGTAAAGCTAGAGTGCAGACAAATCCCTGCGCTATACCGGTCTTATAAGATTTTTTAAATTATTTTCTAACGTATTGCAACGATTGCAACGTGCAATCAGCTATACATACCTCAAGGTGTTTTGAGGTTGTCAAGTTGCATTTCATGTTTTTCTTTCAAAGTTATCGGACGTTTAAATTTTAAACTAGGCGCTGTTCACGTGATTAGTAGGCGCATTCACCTGTTGCCGTTGACCTTTTTTATTCAACATGCATTTTTGTTCCGGTGACCGAATTATTATTACGGATTTTCTTTAATTACAAGCATTTTATCCCATAAAGATATACTAGAGCAGCGAACTTCATACATCAAAGCCTAAGCCGCTTTAAACGATTTGACAATGTTGCCGTCAAGTCAAATGCTACCTGACAGAACCTGAAAGTGACTGCGGTCACCTTTTCTCTCCCGTCACATTGGGAGAGTTATTGCTCTATTGTTATTGATTTTATACATATCAATGTTTTATCCCATCTAAAGACGCGTTCTATTTTTATAAACAATTTAAAATTCACTTACGTGTGAATTTTAATTTTATTACTTTTGTTTCGATTTGACACTAAGTTAATTACAAAGAGAGTGTAATAAAAAAGCTATATAAATGGATAACAATGAAGCAAAATCCTATAATAAAATAAACACATTTAAATCTGTGAAATACTAGCTTTTGTCCGCGATTTCGTGTGCGTACAATTGCTATTAACCATTTAGCGAACTAGTAATTATTCCCTTTCTTGTTTCACCCATTTACAACATTTTATTAGGACAACCAAAATAATAATATAAAAGTACCAACCAAAATAAAATTACAAAGAAAAAGCAAACATCTATTCATGAATTTCAGTTGTGTAATTTTAAAAGCTTAAAATTTATTTTGGGCTAAGATTCTAACTAAGTCTTAGATACATCATTTCGAAGCTTTAGAGAGTTGGTGGGTGTGTTAATATTTTGTTTATTATTTGTTTTTGTAAAACAATGTCAAATAATATTAAAAATATATGTAATATATATAAATTGAAGGTGGAAACAGGAAAAGAACACAAAGTTTGTCATCATGAATAATTATCATTAACACAATTGAATTAAAATTGTAACTCCTGACCCTAAAGTATTAAAAGACCGGACTTGACGCGTTTATATTTCAGAAAGTTAATATTAGTGAAGCGGTGTTTTGTGTGTTTTTGCTTACGATGGGTTATTTAGAGGAGAATGATTTTAGTAATGCTCCGACTATACCAGAATTCTACAAAGGAAAAACTATCTTAATTACGGGTGGTACAGGTGAGAATATCTACTCTATCAATAAATAAAAGCGCTCAAATATTAGATTTATGCTGACTAACGTGAATATTAATCTTGTATATTTAATAATACTTGTAAATATAATCGGAATGTCAATCAATTTTAAGAGAAAGCAGTTTCGCGATTGTATTTGTTATAAAATGTAAAGTTTGCGTTGTTACTTTAATTACGTAATATTTTAAATAATTTAAAAGAACTTTTACAATCAACTTAAATATAAAAAAGATATTGGTTAACTTTAGTAGATATGTAAAATTTAAAAAGTTGAATTTAAGAAGAACATTCTGACAAAAAGTAGAAATTAAAAGTGATAAACAGAAATTTATATTTAGGTACGTCTACTACACCCTAGGCGAGGGTGTGTCAGACACAATAGCTGTCTGATTCAGGGGTGGTTTAGGAAACATCCTATCTCGCCCATTTCATTGTATTAAAATCGTAGAGATATTTAGAGGTGCAAACTTCATACATCTGAAAAACCGTAGGCCGCTTCAAACGATTTGACAATGTTGCCGTCAAGTCAAATACTAACTGACAGAGTACCTAAACGTGGCTGTGGTCATGTTCTCTCTCGCGTCACATTAGGAAGCGTTGTTGCACATCTAGTTGTATATATCAATGGATAAAATTAAATCTTGTTACAAAATTAGGTTATAAGAATGTACTAGCAAAATATATTACGAAATAAAGAGCTTTTATTTTATTCGTAGTCAAGTCAAAATTAATAATATCCATATGTTATGATAATAATAGATACTACATTTAAACAAATATACGTCATCATCATAATATTCTCATTACAAATGTGGTATATTTTTGTATTATATAATAAAAGATATGACAGTTTTTAATTGTTATTTTTCATATTTACTATCGGTACAATCTCGTTGTCTAATCTAGGCTTTGCGTTAAATCTGGGTGAAAGTTAATATGATAATATTAACATAAAATACATAAAATACAACATATTAAAATAGTGTAATTTATTCTGTCTACCTGCGCCAACATCAGTCCAGCCACCCCCAGCTAAATCGATAACACCGTCTAGACTCCATACCAGGCCTGCACAACACGCGGCCCCGCCTCGTTCAATGCGAGGCCCAGCGAGAATTATTATTGTGAGTTTAGTACCCATTCGGCTTGATATTTTTGTGCATATTTCGCCATTATCAAACGGAATAAACATGTATTTCGGAATTCAATATTTACATCATCATATTGAATCAATTTTTTTTTATTCATTTGGTATTTGCATTACATTTTAAGAGCACTTTGGCGGCCTCGATCTAGCGAGTGAACTCACGATCGATGAGACCCGTGTTCGAACCAGCGTTGGCAGACGTGCCGATTTTTAAATCAAATGTTCCGCGCGGGACGAGCTCAGTCCCGCTTCTCGGACTTGTGTGTGTATTGTGACGTCGGATGAGTATAAAGCTTACTGTAAACTGTGTAAAAAGTGTTACAATTTGTAACTCACTCTTCAGACTATTATTTCAAACACCACATTTTTCTAACGGTCACATTCCCCATACATTTTGATATAAGTATCGTTTACGATCTGTCAAATTTGTATGGTTATAACGGTTTGTTACGCAAACCGAAGAATTCAGAAACCGGTCATAAGAAGACTCAACTACCTAACGATAGGGTAACGATAATCTGATTTAAAATATCATATTTTTATTAAAGTACATTTTCTATGGCTATTTTTGCTATCTATTGTCACGTAAACGTAATTTAAAACTCAAATAAAAGATACATATTTAAACGCTTTCGAAGAAAGAATCCCGCTTTTTTTACTCAAAAAGTTCCGAAATTCAGACTTGGCAAAAAAAATCTGATAACGCTGGTTCTGGAACATTGCGGACACTTCGAAGTTTTTTTGTGGAGCAGTACCCATGGTTATGTGCACCTAGGGTGTGAAAGAGACAACATTTGTCAAGTAACTAGTATTTATATAAAATAATCGCCGACTGACAGTGCTGCACGTACGTCTCGAGCCGGCATAGCGGATGTGACTTTTTAATTTTGAGTTTGAATATCGAGGCAAGATCTCTTATAATTTTGAAAATAACAGACCTTTGCTGGTTCGTTTCATACAAATTTTTTTAACTTTATTTCTTGTCTCAATAAGTATATGTATAGTTTAGAAAAAAAAGTACTAAGATAATTTCCTTATATCAATATGCTCTATCGACTGGCATAACTTGCGAAACGATTTTGTGAAAAAAAAAACGTAACTCCCTTTTTTATCTATTTCGATCTAATGTGCAATGTAATGCTTATAGAAAGTGGTCCGTGAGAGTATTTGAATTGGCCAGGCCTGCTCTAGACAATTCTCCGTGGGGGTAAATTTCGTTTCTCACTAATACGCCCGTTGATTTTATTTTAATAATGTTTGCCATTAATGAAAGAATTACACAACAAAAAGGCGAATATAGTAAACCATAATTTACCTGAATATAAGCATTTAAACGATACGTACCTGTATATACAGTGCATACTGTATACAGTGGGGCAGTACCACCACTTTCGAATGTAACACCCGTGAAGTGACCTTGTCGCGTTTCGGGAATAGTTTGAAAGTAGCCAGGTATAAGAGAGGAGTGTGCACTGTCAATCTAGATGGTACATGCTCGTCTCCTCGAGCCGGCATAGTGGAGGCGACTGCAGCCCGTAGAGATTTCTCTGTGGTAGCAGTTGTTTCCATTCATGGACCGCACTCTAGCTTTACATCAGGCGGAGTGTTTTCACATGAGCTACAATAAAAAAAAAAATACACTACAATTAGGGCATTTAGTAGTTATAAAAGAAAGTAATAAAATATTGCATTGATTATAATATTACACTTATTTTATATGTTATGTTAAGCGTCAAGCAATTTAAAAAATCTTACTAAAATCTGTTTACAATTAGTTTCCGGGGACAGACTGAATAAAGGAGCCTAAGAAAAATAGGCCCACATTTTTTTTTCTCAAGTTTGTCGATGACTTTTAGTTATTTTGTAGAAAAATAAATCTACTTCCTTATTACCAATCAGTTTTAATTTTTTCACCAGTAATTAGATGTTTTCTGATGCAATATTTGAGGTTATTATTATTTTAAATGCTTTAATAATTAAAGATATCTGTTTTTATGTAATTAAACATTGTCTATAAATTGGTAAATGTTGTGTTGATATAATTACAATGAATTAATAAAAAAATAAAATATTATTTTAGAATTTTGTTTTGTTAGCACCTATTGGGTATTAAGTGGGCCCTAAAATGGGCATTCTCCTTTTTGAAGTGAATCCAAGGGATATAATTGTGGAGTACAGTAGCTTTTACGTAGGATTTAAAAACTTATTTTACTTGTGTACCCAAATACCCTACATCCTCACTGTTAACTATATAACTAACAAGTCCAAAAAAATGTAAAAATAAAATATTAAGATTACTTCCCATCCAGGTACACCTCTTATTTTCCACTCTGTATGTTACAGCATATTAATTTAGGCCTGGTTATTTTCTTTGTCTTTTTTTATTTATTTATTATTTACAAATTTCTAATAAATTATTTTCTTTTAATTCAATTTAATTGGTAATATAATGGTTTTTTTGCGCGTTTACGCTTTGTCAGGGCCGAAACAATGCTCAAGGTCATTAGGAGATATAGAATGTCTCCTAAATAAACAAAGAAAACTTATAATAATAACGAAATTAGTTAGTAAGTTCTATTTTATTTGTTTGGAATATTAATTAATTTCAAACTCCTTTGTTTTTAGAGAAAATGAGTGTACAATCAAAAGGAGAATGCCCATTTTTGGGCCCACTTGATACCTTATAGTTTGGTAATAAAACAATTTAATATAATAATATCTTATTTTTTATTAATTCATTTTAATTATATCAACACTACATTTCTTAAGCAATAGACATATATCATCAATTATTGAATTATTTAATATAATAATAACCTCAAATATTGCATCAGAAAACATCTAATTAAAACTTAGGTGAAATAATTAAAAGTGACTGGTAATAAGGAATGTGGATTTATTTTTCTACAAAATTAACTAAAAGTCATTGACAGATTCGAGAAAAAATTGTGGGCCCCATTCTCTTAGGCGAATGGGCATTCATTCTTATTTAATGATGATTTTAATTGTTGTCTGCTTCAACATTTATTAGGAGATTTATTATAAACTCAAAATAATGTGTCTATTACAAATAAGAGAGACCAATGTTCAAATATCTTCAAATTTTAGACGGTACCAATGTAATTTTGTTATATGTACAGATTAACAGTGGTTATTAGTCCCGTGCAAGGGGCTGGTCGCGTTTAGGAATCTGCATGGAAGTAGTCTGGGCATAACGAGAGGTCCGTGCCCTATCAATGAACCGATTCCGAACCCAATCCATCCATTTTTTACAATCACAAGTAGTCAAGGAAATGAGAATCAGAGTTCAGAGAGAATCAAATATCAGAGTTCAAGTGTTGAGTCCTCTTACTAAAACAAGTAAATGAATTACACAAAATTGCTTTCTTTTAGGTTTCATGGGCAAAGTTCTAATTGAGAAGCTACTATATTCGTGTTCAGATCTGGGACGTATTTATCTTCTCATGAGAAGCAAGAAAGGAACTAATTCAGATGACAGACTATCTGCATTATTCGAATCAACAGTATGTCCTTTATAATATTTAGAAAACAAAACATTTATTCATTGAAATAGAAAACTCGTTTAAGAAAGGTAAGAGTGGTAGGCAGACTGATGATGGTTATTACTAGCCCAGTCTACCGTAGGACGTCACCACTGGATTAATACATCTAAAGAAAGCAATTTAGACACTTATGAGTGAAGAATTAGCAGGGTGCAGGGTGCATAAGGCCAGGTGACTTAACGTAAAGATGCTGTGTGCAATAAACCAATCTAAGACGTCCTCTTAATATATTAAGAAATCGATTTAAGTCAAGAGTTCTATGCTAAGGTCTATTTATAATTAAGCAAGAAATAAAACACCGGCCCTAAAACTCATTATGTTTGAAAATAACTTTCGACAGCCTAGAGTTGATTATCGCACATCTATCTATTTTAAATCATCCCTAAATTAATGGTACTTTTCAAGTTTGCCAATATTAACTAAGTTTAATGAATAAAATCAACTAAATTATATTATTAATTTATTCTAAGCGGTCATCATTGCAAACAATTGGGCTGATTAATAACTAACTGATAACCAATTTGTTGTTTATTATTACAGTGTTTTGATCGTTTGAGAAAAGACAGACCCGGTGTATTCGAATCTAAGGTATTTGGGATATCCGGAGATATGATGGAACTGGGCTTAGGTAAGTTTATATTATATTTCATGAATTTCATGATCCTTTGAACCGGATCTCGGGCTTTAATTAATATGCAATCGGATATTAATTAAAGCCCTTTGTTTTTTTTTTGTTTTGTAATATTGACATTGTTAACTGGCAATTCGTAATTTTGCAATATGTAAATATGCACTTAAAATATAAACGACGAATATTAACGATTATTTTAAAGGTCTGTAAAAAAAATACTACGCGCACGCAAGTTAGAAATCACGCAATGTAGGTACATGTTATTATTTTATATTATTATTTATGGTATAGGTATTAGATGTTTTAATTAAAAAGTAATCACAATAAGAAATACGATACAATTTGTCAGCTTATTTAAATTATAATAGAAAATATCCAGTAATATAATATTATGACGTCAACGGCGTCAACTCCGCAGTTGGAAGGGCTGCCAGACGACGGAAAGATAGAATAGAGGATTTTCGAAAAGCGCCAATGGCTGTGTGTGTAGCTTAGTGGTCAACGCACAGCGAAGGATGTGACTTTCTTATTCCCACCTCAGTTCAATTTTCATCATAATTTAATAATAAAATAATATAGCCGATGTTAGTCATCTTTATTATCTATCTTATTTTTGTTTTAGGTATTTCGCAAGAAGACCGAGCATTATTAGTGAACAAATTGAATATTATATTTCATGTAGCAGCTAGCGTGAGGTATTTATTAGATATGTTTAATTTAAGGCTGTATGTTGCCAGCTGCAATTTTGAAAGCAGTTTTTCAGTAACTGGGTATAACACTCACTTATTATAGGATATAAAGTTGGGTTTCTTAATTATGTCATAAATGTGAGGAATAAAATCGTGAAACTCTAAATCAATTTTTGATACAGTTTTTTTTCAGCGAAAAGCCATAGAATTAATTTTATTTTAACATTATTATTTGCACAAATTATCATCTGGATCTTGGTTATTTTCTTGTTTTTTTTAATCAATATATAATATATTATGTGTAAAGTAAAAAAAAAAGTCTTTTTGCGTGTTTGCGCACTCTCAAGGTCGATACAATCGTATGCTCAAGGTGATTGAGATATACTATAATCCCAAAAATAATTTAATAATATATAATAAACAAATATATCATAATTTCAGATTTGATGACTCTTTAAGTTATGCAACAAAATTAAATTTAAGAGGTACAAGAGAGGTCATCGAGTTCGCCAAAGAAGTTAAAAATTTGGAAGTAAGTGATTGTATTTTTATAGTAGCGTATCAGTATATATTTTTAATCCCATATTTCCCCTGCAATTATGTATTAAATGCTTGTTTTTGCGATCAAAGTACATAGCATAGTTACATTGGTACCGGTAATTTAGCGTGACTCGGACACGCGTCTAATTGATCGTGAGTCTACCCCTATACTTAAACCGCTATTATATTTACATCTCTTAATTAATTAATAAAATACTTTAATTGTAGGTTCTAATACATGTTTCGACGTGTTATTCTAATACTAATAGAAATCCTATTGAGGAAAGGATGTATCCATCACATGCCGATTGGAGATCCACCATTGATATTTGTGAGAAAATTGAGGATACCACTCTCAACACTCTGACCCATAAGTTAGTGAAATTCTCTCTATATATACGAGTACATAGGGTTGCCAGATTTTAAAACGAGATCGACGTGAACGCCGCGAAGTTGACCTTGAGCGATGTGGGGCAGGCTGAATGAGATCATGGCCGTAGGGCGGTTATGTCGCGTCTGAATAGCAGGGGTTCGTGGCCCCTAGTTACCCTCTCATGAGGGATGATTTGAAAAATAAATTATTCAATTGCATTCAAATACATTATAAGTTAAATTATTCAATACCTAGTTGATCATTTGTCAAACATTTGAATAAACAGATAATTGTTGTGTTGCAGCGTATTTAATTCGGTATCAATCATTTTCAAATGTCACAACGCATTATATTCTGTGAATTTCTGTGGCAATTGACTTGTAGTGTATAATTGACCTGCATAACCCTATCGGCATGAACAGATTTTGATAATTAAACAATAATTTATTATTTCTTTTAATATAAATACTTCAATATCCAGATATCTGAACGATATACCGAACACCTATACATTTACAAAACAATTAGCTGAAGCAGTCGTATATGAGCAAAAGGGTATTTTACCTATCGTTATGGTGAGACCTTCTATTGGTGAGTATAGGGCTTAAAAAATAAATTGAATGTTCTACTTAAATCTGTAGTCGGACTCAATTCCTTTTAGTTATTAGCAGCGTTAAGGAACCTTTTCCGGGATGGGTTGAAAATTTCAATGGTCCAGTTGGCCTTTTAATAGCTTCTGGAAAAGGTATGATTCTTGATTTTTTGTTGCATATTTTGATTCTGATAAACGAAGTACTCCAATTACTGAAACTGGACTGATTATTATAGAAACTTTTTCTACATACAATTCACTCATTCCATACTATAAATGACAGACCTAGGAAAGGGCGAGACTGACTTGGCATATCTATTTCTAAACTATATATATTATAATAATTTTATTTTTATAGTACCTGCGAGAAGACAATGATATATTGTTTTATTGTAGCTCGGCATGTGACAACACTCCGCCTGATGTAAAGCTAGAGTGCGGTCCTTGAATGGAAACAACTGCTACTATAGAGAAACCTCCAATAGTCGTCTCCACTATGTCGGCTTGAGGAGACGAGCATGTACCATATAATTTAAAGAATGACTCACTTCAGCAAAAACATAGTATCACCCAGTTTCAAGTTCGGTGTCAGATTCGAGGTCGCCTTGTAAGAAGTACGGGGCGTCTAGCCTACCCAGCAGATCAAACCAGTATAGCGAGGACTCCAATCAGTCTATTATTCATTATTTTATATGTATGCAAAGCATTTTTAATGTTCTTATCTATTCTAAAATTCCTTTTCATCACGTTTAACGTGAACGCTGTGTTTATTTAATTGTAATTTTTCAGGGATTATGCGATCAATATATTCTGATCCTAATTTAGTAGCTGATTATATTCCGTGCGATTCTGCTATTCGACATATAATTGCAGCCGGATGGATCCGTGGTGTTAAAAAGTCAGTATAGTGTGAATTTGTTGTCATTAGAGAGAATGGAATAATTTAATCAAAATCCTTTATGGACCATAAATGCTTGTTTTCGAAGCAATATTAGAACAAAAGTTTGATTTGATTTGAGTGTAAAAGTTTTACGCTCATGTAAATGATGTCCTCCGATAGTGAATTCGGGCTCAATTTTAGGTAGTCGTTGGGTATAACGAAATGTGCTTGCTGGTATAGCGGAGAGGACTGCTGCCGGTAGACTCTCTTTGGTAAACGATGCTTAAGAACTTCACTCTAGTTTATCATTACATCAAACTACTATAAAAATAAAGTTGTGGATTTAACGATCAACTAACATTTTTAGAATGAAGCCTACAGATGATATACCAATATTTAATTGTTGTGCTGCAAATCTTAATAAAATGACAATGGGTGAAATATTAGTCCTCGGGAGAAAGTTCGTAAAGGACCAACCTCTACAAGGAATGCTGTGGTACGTCGGTGGAAATATCACTAATTATATGACTGTACATTATATTAAGGTAAGTCTCTATTAGAAAATATGGTGTATAATATTACTCAGTTAAAATGATAACTGAATTGCATTTGATCTCTATTAAATTTTCAGGTGTTGATCCTTCATTTATTACCAGCAGTTTTTGTGGATACATTGCTTAAATTAATTAACCGAAAACCTATGTAAGTAAACATTTAATCATAAATAATATGTATGATCATAAGATTACATACTTGATGAAATACAACTTATGTTAAGTTTATATATAAAAAATCTTATTTAATATGCAATTTTAGGTTAGTAAAAATCCAACGACGTATCTATATTGCAAATCTGGCGCTCAGATACTTCATAACACAACAATGGACATTCATAAATGATAATTTTGTCAAATTGAGGCAAATAATTAAAGACGTCGATTCTGATGAGTTCAATTATTACGTCGAGTCAATCGACAAGGAAGAATACTTTAGATATGCAATTACTGGTGCCAGATGGTTCTTATTAAAGGAATCTGATGAGGATCTACCGAAAGCTAAACAACATTTCAAAAGGTAACAAAATTAATTTAAAACCCCATGTCAACGCAACGGCATGTAATAACCAATAACTAAATTGAGGGTAAAATCAGAGTTCAACCTTGTGGAACATCTATTATTAGGTACTTACCGTCTTACATAATGAACTTGGAGACTAATTGGTGTTTCTCGAGGTTAACTCAAACAACTTCCACCGCACCATGTTAAATCGTTCGATTCTTTGAAACTATTAAATCAAAAGTCAAGCAATTGCAAATAAAGACGAAAAACGCAAATCCAATCGAGTTGTTTATTCAACGTTGTTAAATTTATAGATTTATTTTTTTGTAAATTTGCTTCTCTTTCAGGATGTATTTCATCGACAGATTGGTGTTAGTATTATTCTTCGTCTATATAGCGTGGTATGTTATCCATACCCAATATTTTTCCAGTCTAATATCATGCATCTCTTTTTAATTATTCTTTAATTTATAAAGGTGTTAATAAAACAAAATATATAATTCATTGTGTTTAATTAATTAATTAAAAATAAAATCATAATGAGTATAATACTAATTTACCAACACTCTATACCTATTATTTTTTACTAAATATTTCACTATTATTATAAATTATACGAAAAACTATACTTAATATAGCCTAACTATAATTGTGTAAAATTATTAAATTCATTATATTCACTTTTATATTATATTTACAATGTTTTACTATACGATAATTATTATATTTATATCTTATAAATAAATTAATATCACAATATTTTGTATAATAGAAAACACAATTATTATTAATATACAATTATATAGGTACACCAAAACTCATGGCATAAAAAATTGGGGAATTTATATTTTATGGAGTTTTCACAAATAATACTAAACTTAGAAAAAAAAAGGTAAAAATAGGTTAAAATAATTTAGTAGGTAAAGAAATGTAATGTAGTTGTCAGATTAGGTTAGGTTAAGTTAGATTAGATTAGTAGTTTTATAGGTAAATAAATGTAATGTAATTGTCAGATTAGGTTAGGTTAAGTTAGATTAGATTAGTAGTTTTATAGGTAAATAAATGTAATGTAATTGTCAGATTAGGTTAGGTTAAGTTAGATTAGATTAGTAGTTTTTATAGGTAAAGAAATGTAATGTAATTGTAAGATTAGGTTAGGTTAAGTTAGATTAGATTAGTAGTTTTTGTAGGTAATGTAATTGTTAAGGTAGGTTAGGTTAAGTTAGATTAGATTAGTAGTTTTTTAAGTAAATAAATGTAATGTAATAGTTAGGTTAAGTTAAATCAGATTAGTTTTTTTTAGGTAATGTAATGTAATAGTTAGGTTAAGTTAAATTAGATTAGTAGTTTTTTAGGTAAAGAAACGTAATGTAATTGTTAGATTAGATTAGATTAGTTTTTGTAGGTTAAGAAATGTAATAATAATTGTTAGAAATTGGTCGGAAAAAAATGGATAAGGTGAAAAAAAATATTATAGTTTAGTAGTTGGAGCCATAAAATTTGTACCTTGATTATATTAATGTGTTTTGCTACAGTAATAAATTGGATTTGTTTTTTCCATTCCTCATTTACCCAGTGTTTTTAACACAACAACTGCATTCCCCCGTTTGTCATGAGTTTTTGGTTCACCTATAGTAAATTAAGTCCCTATATAATAAAAAATATATCCACAATCGCACAATTACAAACCAACATCATTCAAATACTGTAATAAAATTCTTACTTCTATTGAATAAATTCTTAATAACGCGGTTTCAATATTTTAAATAATGAGAATAATAATACTATAAAAACATGGGTATATAAAATGAAATGACATTATTCAGGTAGATACGGTTATAAGGGGTATTATCTAATAACCAATACTCAATGCTTTGTAAATGGCGAGTGCTAAAAATTGAACCTATCGGTAAAATCAGTCGAAAAGTCACTTCTTTTATAAAGAAGTATTATAAACATTAATATAATGAAAATTGACAAGGGAAACATAATTAAAAATAATACAATAATAAGTAATTGACTAACAAGAGTTAATTTAAAAATCATCACCAGGTTCATAACGCGGGAAATAGTTATCCCCGACTGCATCATTATCAGGATTCATAGTAAAGTTAAAGGTTGTCCAGCTATCAGGTGTTTTTGGGCTATCTGCTTGCGGTTGCGGTGTACTATGACCAAATGGACAAAATCTTTCAATGTCTATTGTCGTATCAGCGTTCATATTACTGTTAATTCTGACGCCGCTTCCCGATGTTGTTTCGATACTGTTAATGGTTACGAGGCTAGCAGATATTATATTATCTGAATCGGTGTACGGTGTACTGTTAGGGTATTGAGTACTTACACTATCTGTTTTCGTATCAGTGTCAATACTTTCGCCGCTACCAGATATTACTACATTTGATTGGGTGTGCGATATGCTGTCGCAACCAGATGTTGTTGCGCTATCTGATGTAGATGATGTAGATACTTGAGGTTGTGGTGTACGTTGACCACTTGGGCAAAGGTTTTCACTGTCTGTTGTTGTATCAGCGTTCATTTTACTGTTAATTATTTCACCGCTACCAGATATTACCACATTATCTGAATGGGTGTGCGGTGCACTGTTAGGGCGTTGAGAAATACGTTCACTGTCTGTTCTCTTATCAGCGTTCATATTACTGTTAATCCTGCCGCCGCTACCAGATATTACTACATTATCTGATTGGGTGTGCGATATGCTGTCGCAACCAGATGTTGTTGCGCTATCTGATGTAGATGATGTAGATGAAGTAGATACTTGAGGTTGTGGAGTACGTTGACCACTTGGGCAAAGGTTTTCACTGTCTGTTGTCGTATCAGCGTTCAATTTACTGTTAATTATTTCACCGCTACCGGATATTACCACATTATCTGATTGGGTGTGCGGTGCACTGTTAGGGCGTTGAGAAATACGTTCACTGTCTGTTCTCTTATCAGCGTTCATATTACTGTTAATCCTGCCGCCGCTACCAGATATTACTACATTATCTGATTGGGTGTGCGATATGCTGTCGCAACCAGATGTTGTTGCGCTATCTGATGTAGATGATGTAGATGAAGTAGATACTTGAGGTTGTGGTGTACGTTGACCACTTGGGCAAAGGTTTTCACTGTCTGTTGTTGTATCAGCGTTCATTTTACTGTTAATTATTTCACCGCTACCGGATATTACCACATTATCTGATTGGGTGTGCGGTGCACTGTTAGGGCGTTGAGAAATACGTTCATTGTCTGTTCTCTTATCTGCGTTCATATTACTGTTAATACTGCCGCCGCTACCAGATATTACTACATTATCTGATTGGGTGTGCGATATGCTGTCGCAACCAGATGTTGTTGCGCTATCTGATGTAGATGAAGTAGATACTTGAGGTTGTGGTGTACGTTGACCACTTGGGCAAAGGTTTTCACTGTCTGTTGTCGTATCAGCGTTCATTTTACTGTTAATTATTTCACCGCTACCAGATATTACCACATTATCTGATTGGGTGTGCGGTGCACTGTTAGGGCGTTGAGAAATACGTTCACTGTCTGTTCTCTTATCAGTGTTCATATTACTGTCAATACTTTCGCCGCTATCAGATATTACCACATTATCTGATTGGGTGTGCGGTGCACTGTTAGGACGTTGACAAATACGTTCACTGTCTGTTCTCTTATCAGTGTTCATATTACTGTAAATACTTTCGCCGCTACCAGATATTACTACATTAACTGATTGAGTGTGCGGTGTGCTGTTAGGGTATTGAGAAGTATTTTCATTGTCTGTGGTCGAAATAGTGCTCGCCAAAGTGTTATATCTTGGGCCGCTACAGGATATCATTGCGCTATCTGCTTCTGGGCAAATGCTTTCAGCGTCTGCTATCGTAATAATGCTCACATTACTGTTAATTCTGCTGATGCTAGAGGTTATTACGCTATCTGATTGTGGTAGCGGTGTACTTTGAAGACATGGGCGAAAGTTTTCAATGTCTGATATCGTATCAGCGTTCATATTACTGTTAATTCTGCCGCCGCTACCAGATATTACCACATTATCTGATTGGGTGTGCGGTGCACTGTTAGGGCGTTGAGAAATAAGTTCACTGTCTGTTCTCGTATTAGTGTTCTCATTACTGTTAATGGTTACGAGGCTAGCAGATATTATCATATCTGAATCGGTGTACGGTGTGCTGTTAGGGTATTGAGTAATACTTTCACTGTCTGTTCTCGTATCAGTGTTCATATTACTGTTAATTTTTTCGCCGCTACCAGATATTACTACATTATCTGATTGGGTGTGCGATATCCTGTCGCAACCAGATGTTGTTGCGCTATCTGATGTAGATACTTGTGGTTGTGGTGTACGTTGACCACTTGGGCAAAGGTTTTCACTGTCTGTTGTCGTATCAGCGTTCATTTTACTGTTAATTATTTCACCGCTACCAGATATTACCACATTATCTGAATGGGTGTGCGGTGCACTGTTAGGGCGTTGAGAAATACGTTCACTGTCTGTTCTCTTATCAGTGTTCATATTACTGTCAATACTTTCGCCGCTACCAGATATTACCACATTATCTGATTGAGTGTGCGATATGCTGTCGCAACCAGATGTTGTTGCGCTATCTACTTGTGGTTGTGGTGTACGTTGACCACTTGGGCAAAAGTTTTCAATGTCTATTTTCGTATCAGTGTTCATATCTGCTTGTGGTGACGATGTAGTATTAACCCGTGGAGTAATATTCTCACTGATTGTCCACATATTAGCATTCATATTAATGATCAAGTGACGGCTTGGTGTTGGTGTTGTTGTTTTATCTACATTCTTTTCCGGTGTGCTAGAAGTCTTCGGTGTAAAATTTTCGTCGATTACCCACATACTAGTATTCAGGTCCTCCAGTGAGCATGGGCTATAAGGGCATGGCGTAAGACATTCACCGATTGACGACACTTCAGTATTGCCAGTACTATTAAAGGCCCCGTCGCTATCAGATGTTGTGTCATATCCTTGGTTCTGCGGAGAAATGCTTTCAAAGTCTGACCCATCAGCATTTATAATGCAATTTCGAGCTTCCTCGCCATCGGTATCATCTCCACATATTAGTTCGCCGGTAAGTCCTGTTACAACTACCACAATTGAAATAACTCCAAATATAACAAAGATATATATTGCACAGGATTCCACGACAGGTAGTACGTTTAAATACAAATTGAATCTGTTCGCCATCGATTTAGGAAGTTCTGACATGGTCTGTAGAAAAAAAAAACGTAGGTGGAATATTTCAATGTTATTAACATAATCAAATAATAAAAAAGAACTGTGTACTTACAATATCAAACCAAAGCATAGGCAAAACCATATCGGAGAATTTTTCCACGTTAGATATTGCTTTTAGGTCTTTCAACGCCATGTTTATTTGGAATTTGGATGAAACTTGCAGGGGTAATCCAGATTCTGGCTGTATCCAAAACCTGCAACGCATATTTTTATAGTGAATTGGTGTGTAACCATTAGCGGAAACAATCGCTACCACTAAGAAATGCCTGCAGGGTGTAGTCGCCTCTGTTATGCCGGTTTGAGAAGAATGTGCACCGTCCTGCTAAATTGCTAGTTACATTTAAAGGGACGAAACTACCCTAAGACGGTAGACTGCATTAACAGCCTGCCAACTAATCTTTTTATTTCTTATTTTAGTTTTGTATGACAATTACCAAAGCCAAAGTAAATATTTGCAGCGAGTTAATATTATCATTCATTCATTACACTAAATATCTCAAAATCAAATCTCAGCCAAGTCAAAAATAACTTTAGTAAAGTAGTAGAATCTTTGCTTCGTTCTCTTCTTTAGATTTATTTCCCCACATTCACGCACGTTCACAAACACTTAATTTTTATTAATTCCACTTAATAAAGAAAACCACTCTTTAAAAATGTTTATAAATGTCATATTGCAATATACGAGTAGTTAAAAACCATGAACAAATTAACTGAGTAGTACTAAAATTGGTAGTATTTGTTTTTCTTTTGTTCATATTTACCTGGTTTCATGTTTGTTTTGATCTGGTGATAATCCTTCAACTTTATTAAATAATTTTTGGTCACCCTGGTAAAAATGTGGGTAGGATAATGCGATTGGAAATCCGTAATAGCAGTCGGTAACATCAATCAAGCCCGCTGGTAAACATACACCTACAAAAACAATTTACATATAATTTATTAAAATTTTTACATGAGGTTGACAAAAGTAATGAAGAATAATCACTGAAAATATTAAGTCATTAATTCAAATGTAAATAAGTAATAAGTGAGATCAAATTTACCATTTCTACAAAAGCATTTGTTCTTCTCATTAAATTGTCCATTGTCAAGAAGATTATCCTCAAAAGTATACATATTTGCACGAAAACCATGTTTATCTCCCGATTTCACAGGCACCTTTAAATTTTATAAAAACATTTTTAATTGCCATGTTAATAATACTACAATGTAAATCAAATGTACAGTGTATTCACCATTGTGGCGGCTCTGCATAGTGACTTTCTGTAGAACAGCAATGATTCATTCGATGCAAGACCGCTTTTAAATTTGGTGCCATCAGAAGCATTTTGTATGTTTGAACAATGGTGTCCGTTCCATTGCGGAAGATCAGTTACACCTTTATATGTATCAATTAATCCAGACAATGTAACATCGGTATCGCCCGTGAATATAGTTTCGAAATCACCAGTGAAGTCGTACATCTGAAAATTCATAAATTATTTTATAATCATCGAGCGATCTCTCATTGTTATTCATTCTCATACTCCACGTCTCTATGTTTTTTATCCAATTGATCGATTAACGTATTCTAGGTCTGTTCTTTTATCACTTCCACTTACCTTTTACATGAGTACATAAATACCAAACCATCGTTGAGTACTACACCATTGTTAATTCGGTAACATGACTGATGAAACGCTGCTATATTAGCATTAACCAACTTACCCTATCAATAAGGCCGAGCTTCTCAAATGTGATCCAACCAGGCATGAATTTGTTTCCTAATGAGAGCAGCGGACTTTTATAACCCATCATGAATTCTTTTGCGGTCATTTTTACTAATGGCTGGCTATCTGTGTATCTTATTAACATGTTCAAAGAAAATTGTGTCACCAAGTCCTTTTCAGCCACTACATTTGCAATACTCTGTTGATCAAAGGATATACAATAGGTATTTTATATAATTACCGAAAAAAGTTTTCAATATGTAAGTATTCTTATGTGTATCTATGGTTAATTTATGATGTAAATTAGACAGACAAAATCTCTTCGATTTTCATCACATATTTAACCATAACCCGAGCATACAAAAATTACTAGGTATACCTATATCGTTTGGCTTCAATGTTATTCATCAGACCTATACAAATTAAATCCTACATTGTATTATAGTTTGCGTAATCATTTCTCCATATAGAATTCGTTCCCATCCGGGACGTAAACGCGATAATATCGTAGTATGGGGGTAATGTACTCGCTTAGCCTTCGTTATATATCGCAAGGCCTTTAAAAGTTTCATTCCTATGTTTTTTAAACTTGGACTATAAAATTGCTGCATTCATTCTTGATTAAATAAAAAATGTATTGTAAAGAAAATTGAAATGTGAATGCAGCACTCATGTCGAATGAGTCATATTATTACTTGTTCATACACAAATTTAATACATTTACATAGGGTCGACAGATATTTCATTTTAAAGATATAACATAATTATAAAATTGCGACTAAGTTGTGATCATTAAATTCAAACCATTCTAAAATTTAAGCGCAACCGTTTAAGTTTGCCGTGTTCATGTCTTTAACCATATTCAATTATATAGTTGATTTTACGGTGTCCTTCAATTTTGTTCTTTCTGAATTGAGTACAACAAATTAATAGATTTGCCATTGTTTTTCATCTTTTCTTTTTTAAATCAGAACATCATTATGGACGCGACCGTATTGGTCTAATCAGAAACTACGTTGTGATAAATCAAAGTATTTTGAATATTATAATTGGTATATCTAGACGCTTCTAAACTCTGTTTTAGCATTAAAAAAAGACCGGTTTTAGATTAGTTGACATCAATATTTACGAATTGAAAGTGCAAAATTTGTTAGGTAACAAACTTTACTAGATCAAGGTAAACCTTAGGTCCTAAGGTTTCCTCTTACATAATATTAGATAACATTTGATGTAATTAGTCATTACCTTAAACTACAGTTGAACCAGTAATTATCTAATCTTTGACTTTTTGCTATGAAATAAATTACTGCATACATTAGTTCAAGACTAGGCATTATACATAACACATATAGGTATTTTAGTACAAAACAAAATATATATACGAGTATATATAAATAAACGTAAGAAGCTTTAACAATTATATTTCTGATTATTTGCTGTTTTTAGTTTATTTTTATGCGTTTCTCTAAAATCATGATAGAATTTGTTAAGCATTTACTAGAAAAAAATTGGGAAAACATTATGTCTACAATACTGAAATAGTTATTTGAAATGATAATTAATATGATTAAAAGGCTTACTTAAAAGGACTACGCGACGAATGCGTCTATTTTAATTTAATTGTGGTTTCACTTGGATAAAATTACTTTTACTTATTATCAGCAATAGATAATTTAGATCACATTAATACTAATAGAAATTGGTTTATAATTAAGTTTACATCTTGACGTGTCTCATTCTTACGTAATTTCAAATTATTATTTTTTAAAGTGTTGCAGCGCTAGCTTTGTTGATAGTACATCAGACATAATAAAATTAAATAGTAAAACTTTGTGTAGTTTACTTATAAATACACGTAGATATAAAACATTTTCATTTAGAATTAGGTATTGTTATTGTTTGCAAAATTATGTTTATGATATAGATAATTTACCATTGACCTAAACCGTAAATATGTTTACAATTTACTTACTGACCTAAATAATATGTGATATAATTTGTGAGCGAGTTTTCTATAAATTGCATACTTTTTTATAATTTTAATGACCTAATGTTATTATTAAAATAAATAATAATAATTACCAGCAAAGCGATGTTCGGCAAAATGAATACGTCGTCTTCCTTATTCCCCTCCGATAGTTCTTCTTGCCAGACAAGAGGGTGAATAGGAATCGTCGACATAGTTCCATTATCGTTGAATTTAACGTGAGTATGCTCTAAATTTTCCCTGCAAATTACGATGAGGATTTCAGTTTACCAATAAAGTGCAGCATGTATATTTTGCTCATGGGGCCCAAGCCTATTTTCAGCAAAATAAAACGAGCAGTAATAAAACCTTTCAATACTGACAAGCAACGAAATGGATTCTTTCGTTCCGTTTAGGGTACACGTTCCACTTAAATCCTAATTAATTTATATTAATTTAACTTACTTGTAAACATAAGGGCCTATTTCTTGAAATGACATATTTTTATCTTTACCGCTCAAGAATTCTTCGGAATTTGTTATGTTGAATAAATATATTTTACAATAGAGGTCTATCTGAGGTTTTCGCCACATTTCATATATTTCTCCGCCATCGGCCATTTTGGTTTTCTGCACAAATAAGAGTTCAATATTAGTACATTATTATAATTATTACTATTTTAATTTTATATGCAATCGTGTGCATCCTATGACATGGAATTTTGTGAAATCATATTTAAAACGATATATACTACAAATAATATACGAGTTGTGTTTACAATTATCTTATATAGAATTCTGAATTAATTCCGAAACCAGAGTGATTTGAATAAAAACTAATAGGAAAAAAATATACATGAACAACACTACGACTCTTAACATTATAATAATAAAAGACTAGTCCTAGTAGTAATTCAACCCTCACATACATCTGTGAAGTTCGATATATTTTTTAAATTTTAGCACGTCATATAACCGCACTCTGTCAGATGCGAGTCATAAGCGAGTGTGAAGGCAGTCTATTAATGACATACCGTGACGTGAATTGTATTGAATTGTCACTTAAGCCAAATTTCATGATTTAATTAATGTAGCATAATAATTTAAAATGCTTTAACGTTTTATCTTCGTTTTCACCAATATTCTCTGTAAAGCAAGCTGATAATAAATGCGTCTCGCAATAACTAGTAATAGTCAGTTAGACTTTACAAGAGTCTTGCATTCCCATTTAGCGTCATGTGAATGTATTGCAACAAAAAGTACATCACATGCGATCAAAATTAAGTTGTGGAATGGAATTTCATTATATGTATATCCCTAGAGATTGGAAGAGTGATAGGCCAGATGATAATGGTTGTTAGCAGTGGCGGTAGCACTACCACTTTCAAATGTCACACCTGTGAAAACCTAGTTTTGTTTTAGAATAATCTTGAAAGAAGTCGGGCACCATTATAAAAAAAAAATGTATAAAAACGCCATGAAGGCGACTACAAACATTTCCCTGTGATAGTAGTCGTCGCCAAAATGTGTGTGTATAGTGTAAAGAAACTTACCATTTTGAACAAGAAGTCATAAGGATGAAATATTAATATGAACAATCCTGCTCCAACCGAAATAAAACCAAACAACAGCACGACAAAAGAATCTGCGAACAAAATTGAATTAAAATGTTAATAAAAATAAATTGTTTATTATATTTCATTAAATTTATTTAAATCTACTGCGAAAAAGAATTTCAAATTCAATACTAATATTTATGTAAATTTTATAGCAAACACGAACAAAAGCTCATTCATATTATACAAAATTTCGTAACATCGCATGTCTAAATGTCAAACGAGATATTTTATAGGATTCGACGTTCGTTGTGGATAAGGCAGTATTATTCTGAAGATTTAAACAATATTAATTATATTACAATTAGTATTTTTATCACTGAACATTATTCACCTTCACTTGTTAAAACAATATTTGTTAGAACGCGAAAGGTGAATAGAGGCGTAACGATTCGAAGACGTACGAATACCGTATCCACACTCTTATTTAGGAAATTTATGTTGCATGTACTCGTAGTAATGGAGGACGACATGTATTGCATAATAACTGTATAGCCAATCATTCTAATAATGTAGTCAACACTAATTTAGTTGATGCAGGTAACTTACATCAAAAACGTACTCGTAGAGTACCACTAGGTGCTTAGTATCAAACTAGTGTAGATAATCCGTTTTTATACTGCGTTTATTTCTAGTGCAGTTAGCGAATACACCTGGGGACTTACTACAATACTCATAAAAATACGTTTATCGTTCGATTCGGATGCGTGCATATTGTTATTGTACATTTGAATCGATTAAAATATTTATAATGAGATTTGATCGGGAACGAAACTGAGTTCTGGGCAGGTAAAGTCCTTTCATTTTGCGTCACCTTAAAGTAGGCCCCCTAATATTACAGATCTATGGTCGCAGGCAGCAATAACCGCCGCTATGCTAGCTTGAGAGAGCAGATGTACATATTCCTAATTATAATATTAGAAGACAATGTTAAAAAAATCTCAATTAATATAATAGACATACAAGGTATTGTTACCCTATTGAAATAGGGTGTCGCATGGAAATGTTACGAGTATGTATATAAACCAAAACAATCTAATAGTTTTTATTGAAACAAATGCGAGTTCAATAGGAGCTTTTATTGTTGAAGCTTGTATTTTGTAAATGTGATAATAATAATAAAATAATAATAATTTGTCCAACCAGTACACTATTGCTAGAATTATCCAAGAATTATTAGAGTAATTACGAAAGTATTCAGTACATAATTTCATAACAATACATAATAATAATTATTATAATTGTAAAAAGCTAGGGAGTCCATATTGTGTTATTAATATATGGACACGTGAAATTGAAACTATTTAATGTCGATAACTCCTTAGTAGTCGTAAATAGTTACTATACCGATCGTCAATGTTCAATATATATTAAAATTAGCTAAAACGTTTGGTCACCTTACTTACAACTTTGTCTACGTATTACGTGAATCATATAAACTACGAGTGCAATTAAAACAAAACTTCCTGCAGTTTATTGTCGTGCAAGGGTCGTTGACCTTGATCTTGCTGTAGTTTGTTCTTTATTATTATTTCTTTTACAAGAAAAATTAGATTTAATTTCACTCTCATTAAAACAGAATGAAATGAACCGAGTGAATAAAATCTAAAATCTAGTGATTAGCTAAATATAGTTAAAGTTTGACATTTGACATAAAAATAAACAGGATTTTACGAGTACCAGACACCGGATTCTAACCAATCGCCTTGTAGGTAATAAGAACGATAAGCACTCACACGAGCGAGTGACAATGTAGCAATATTTTTACAAGGTTCTGTCACAATTCTAAATCAACAATTTTTTATCAAAATTAAATGTAACATAAGTTAATTGTAATATGTAAACTTGTTAATAATTCATCATAAAGACACATTTGTAGGTCATCAGGAAATGCAAAAAAATAACTAGTTTCACAGCCTTCAAATACTATACACCAAGTCGATCAACCTTATTTATAATCTCCAGGACTATTTAAATTGTTCACAATCTTAAAGAGTGTTAGCGAGATGGATGTTTTACTCGTGAATTACTTCAGCCGCGTTTGATAGCTGCTATAAAAAGGAGGTGCACAGTCAACCCGGACTATGTACATTCGTCTTATCAAGCCGACTAGCGAAAGCGATTGTTGCCTGAAGACATTTATCTCTCTATGGTAGCAGTTACCATAGCTCATTGACTGCACTCTAGCTCGACATAAAATAGTATCTATGATGAAAGCACTAGCTTAGTATAGCATTAAAAAAAATAAAGGGGACTGTGAACACAAGCTGGGCTACTATAAAATAACAGACTGGGACTTTAGCGTTACGCCTGTCGATTTGATTACGCTCTGAAATGCTTTTTAAAGTACCAGCAACATATCAATGTCGCGTTTTAATGTTCATAAGAAAAATCTTCAACGCTCAAATTAATCAAAGATTCGGCCGCTGTTTTCAGGGCCTGAGATTAAGTTACAACACAATACGGTATTTTTGTCTGTTGCAATGTTAAATATACGACATCCACGGGAAATGACTAGCAAAATTATATTTTCAAGGCGCCATTCTATTTATAACGTTACTTAAGTGCAAGCTCCAATGTTAAACTCGTTTTACTAAAAATAGTTAACGGTGTACCTACTTAATAACAATTCACTTAATCAAAGCAACATATAAAAAAAAGAAACAAAGCAAACGCATATATAAAAAACGAACGTATCAAGATTAAAGTTTTAGAATTCCGATGGCAATTGGTTCTTTTATTGATTTATTTTAATTAACATTTTAAATAATTAGATTGAAGTTCTCAAATAAATTTAAATAATGAAACACTGCATCGATAGCGAAGGAAAGCCAAAATAGTTTTGATCTAATCCAGTAATGACAAATTAATCATGACAAATCTACGGAACCCTACATACATACATAAACTAATAATTTGCGGTCAACGTCGTGAGAAAAAAGAGAAATGAGATTCCTTATGACGTCAATGGAGGTTATATTTGACCCTAAGTTAAAAATAGTAACAAAAAAATTGATACAAGCGATTTGCTGAGTCACTGCGATTATTTTTAAATCATAATTCATACACGACCGACATTCATTTGATTATACATTTTGTTGATTAGACGTCATTGAAATTTTCCCACTCCGAAGCACTACGAAGAACTTAAGCTGTATTTAATTCTAGAAACTTCTGGTTATTAAAGGTGTTTAATGTAATCGTTTGTAGATTTTGCCTCATCAATCTTTGTTCAATTCAAAGGTTATTTTACTTTGCTTTTTTCTTAGATGATATTGTAAATTTAAAATAAGTTCGATCTCGCATTCGATATGAATGGAGAAGTTCTGTTGGCGGGATGCTAAGAGGCATCATATCAGCGAAGGAATATTTAAAAAAGATGAGGTAGTTTGGTTAGTATAAAGATCGACCTAAAGAAAGTTTCTATAATCAACGATCCGTTATTAGAATCCGTAACTCGACAATAAATTATTGATATAAGGCAAATACGTAATTAAATACGTAAGTTTAATTATTATTATTTTCATAATGATTTCTTGTAATATTTTGTGTAACGACTTTATTCGTAGAGTAAACGATCCGTAATTATAAGAATTAAACAAAAATATACGAGTAACCCGGAGACGTATTGTCTCTTTAGTAATTCATCGTAAGTGAAGTTGTAATGGGTGGGGTTACGCACTATTCAATGTCAGTAACATGGCCATTGTATATTGACAAATATTACATCGCGAAAAAGAAAACAGCAAGTCTTATAAAATGTATTATTAACCTTGAACAAGTGTGGTCCGAATAATTATTACGAGTGGAGATACATTTAGATGACGATATTTAAATTTAATAAGTTATTTTTTGTTTTAACATTTGTAAATCAGGTTTGTAGATTTTTTAAATATTTTATTAGACTAAGTCCCCGCTTTAATGGTGCTGCCTAAATACAGTCAAATTCTAAATTCTAATGAATTTTTTTAAGCACATGACAACACTCCACCTGATTTAAAGCTAGAGTGAGGCCCATATATGGAAACAAATGCTACTACAGACAAATTTGTATAGGCAGCAGTAGCCTCCGCTCTGAATGAAGTGATAACATGTATCTATCTATCTAAAAAGCTGTCACCAAGACATTCTGGTAAACTTATAACGATTCTTTTTATATTGGTTAAAGTTTTCATTCAAAGGTTGATGTAATTAAGTTTAAGTATTTTAATGAAATTCTCTTAATAACGGAGCACATTGTCGAAGTTTTTTACATGGCTCTTTTACAGAAGAAATCACTGATAAAATTGAGTTAATCGCTTTAGTATGTTCTTCGATAATTTCGTCTCGATTGAAAAGTTCAGATCTTTCATCTCTTCACCGCGGCATTGTTCTTTAATGTGTGTAATAAGAATAATAAGATATTATATTTAGTGGACATTGCTGTGGATTTTTTTAATCGTCTGACTGCGCGGAAAGTTATTAATAACTAGGTGCTAATAAAGTTGCGATTATGAGCACTTGGTTAAAAGTCAAATATAAAATATTTATCGATATTTTAGTTCAGTGATGTCGTAATTTAAATAAGCATGAGATATCTTTCATACGAATAATCTCAAATACAATGAAGGTTTTTTGTTAGTAAATTATTTTTAAAGTCGATTTTGATTGCGTTTTTTTGCGAGTATTTATTATTATTTTCTTAATTATACAATAACACGAGTCAGTTTTTTTAAATTACCTTTGAACGGTATTAATATAGCATAGACCTTGTATACCTACCAATACTTAATTCCGGTGAAGGGATTGTGGGATCTTGTGTTTATAATTGAATTATCTGAGATAATTATTATAACTACTAGGATACAGGTGCTTTTATATACAAAGTGTAAAATATCTTCGTAAATGAGAAGTTGAATACAAAATATTGATGTGGTAAAAGTTATAATATTGTTTTAGTATAGTATAACACGTGGATAAAGATTGTTATATATATTTTACATATTGGTATATACTTTTTAAACAGAGGGCAATGCACGTAAATGTGCCATAACGGCTTTGAACCTGTTATATCATTGGTTTGTACCATTAATGGTACGAGTAGGATAATTCAGTCTCAGTTGTACCCTTGATGTATTAACCTAAATATGGTATGAATGAAACGCGTTATAAATTGAAGGTTTGTCGACAACTCTTATTTACAATTTTATTAATTCATCTTAATTTGACCTAGAATTTGATTTTCAGCAACAGGTTGAATTAGAATTAGAAACTTTTTTTTAAATGGTATAAATAGATTCATACCGACCCTCATGTTTTAATAGATTTAAAGATAGAGAACATGTTTTTTTTTGCAAAATATAAACCGGAAATCTGACTTTTTTTTAGTTTTTCTTAAATATCTCGAGATACATCTCGACATGTTGGTATGTAATGTTTAAAAGGATCTCAGATTCAAGTATATTTTCTCTCGAACTTCTAAGCGGCGCAGCGTAGATTATACACAAATAAAAGACTACTAACTAACATTATTTTAAAATAAAGTTTAGCAATATGAGATAACAAAGTGAGCTGAAATAACTGCTATCATAAAGAAAAAGCAGCAAGAGCCTGCGCTATACCGGTTTAAGAAGATGAATATGCGCTGTTCAGGTTGACATGACTATTCCCGTTATACTCAGCTACTTTCAAGCTGATATCGTTTAGGAACTACACGGTGTTACACTTGAAACCGTCATCAGTCTGCCTGCTGTGGTATGTATAGGCAATTAAAAGTAATTACAATAACTAAATATGGTACAATCCAATGGAATAATTAGCTTAAAGTTAAAACCATCTTAATACATACGCATCATCTGTTAAAATTTATATAGGTGTATTTTATTAGACCAGGCGCGGTGTTTTACCTATAAGTGTCAATCAAATATAAATACCAGTTTCATAATAATTTATTACTATAATATATCATCTTATGAAATTCCTTAATCCACATACATTTTTTATACACATAATGTTATAATAAAAACATATTTTTGTTAAAAATTACATTGAAATAACAACCACGGTGAAAGGATGAAAAATAAAACGATATTCAATATCGTTTAATAAATAATCTATCTAGGAAATCTATTTAGAAAGTGCATTCTTTTCTTGCTTCTTTTGAGAATCAAATATCTTTTAGCTGAAGCTTAAATTCAACACAGTAAGAGCCTTTCTAATGATTTCAATCAGGTTGATATTGCACACTCGTCTCGTTATATCTGACAACTTCTTAACTGATTCCGGAACGAGATAAAGATTGAAAATGATGGTACTAGCCCAATAATCACCATCAGTCTGCCTAACTACTCTTTAAAATATATATTAACTTGTTTTAAAATTTGTTTAGTTTTTTACGTTCGAGCTTATCATTAAATGGAATATTGAATTGAAACGTCAACAGTTTTCCCTTCACTATACTAGCGCGTTTTGCTCTTTGATGAAGATTTTCGTGATACAAAACTATATGTTGAAACGTTGATTATTTATTAGTATGACTATAAAATTCAGTTTATTTGTAGTAAGTCCAGTGATTCAAACAATTCCAAAGACAAAAAAGTATCTAAGTAATTTATTAATTAAAAAATATGAATCAGTGACACGAAAATATTATATTGGGTTTTTGTATCGACGTCACATTGATTTAATCTGTTTAAGATCTAATACGAAACTTGTTCTCAAGTTTTTTGTTAACATTATAATTGAACTTACAATTTTAAAAATAGAAACAATATTTGCAAACTTGTATATATTTTTTAATTTGATGAATTGAAATAGATTGAAACGTAATTTATGCGAGAACAATTTCATAAAAAAATATTATTTATATTCAATAAAAATATTGTATTAAGAGAGTCCGATAAATAGGGAAATTTATAGTGATACGCCCTTTTCAAAAATAACACTTTATGATTATTTTTTGCAGAGATATTTAGTTTTGCATCTTTTTTTTTGTACGCAGCTTCTTTGCTCTCATTTAACATTGCGAAAATATGACGTCACTTCAAATCCTAAAATAATGCAAGTAAACCTGTTACATATATGTTTTCACACATATGAGAAAAACAATAAAATGTAGGTACAATACTATTTTTAACGACACCGCACCCCCGACCACTTTAATTAGCTTACTACGTTGTATCCACACGTCAATGTTATGTGAATATTCTAGAACGCTTGCAATGATGAAGATAAAAACTAAGATTAAATATTATTTAAACTGGTACGACCGCTTCAAAAAAAATAAATAAGTTGAGCCATAAATAGGGTTGTCAACATTATTCATAAGCTATTTAAATTCTGTAGGTTATTTTTGATAATAAAATTTATAGAAAACATTTCTATAAGTATTTATAGCGATGCTCTTATATGTCAAACATATGTGGTACCATTATAATGTAGGTGTTATAAAATATTGCAAAAATACGAATTTTATAAAATTATAATGTGATTTAGGGATACAGGTTTATACCTAGTGACACGTGGGTCTATAACCTATTCATTCATGAAGATTAAATAACTTGAGCCCAAGCTAAATCACAATATAAAAATAATAAATGTTATTAAAACTAAAGGTAAAATGTGTAAATTAAAAAATGTAGATAAAATGTTTTCCATAATTTTCCTATAAACTATTTTAAGAATCAATATCCTATTCATGCTACACAACATACTTTAATTGGCATTCGTACTAGGTAAAAAACACTTGTTATTTAGGATGCCAAAATAGATATTTAGTTTACGATGGGTAAGTACCACATAAAAACACCATTCCTTGTAATTATTAAATTATGATGAAAACAGAACAAAAAAAAAGAACGCGCTCACAACAGCCTGAGCTGTGGTGAGAATCCAATCCACGTCCGCTCCTCTCTCCTCTAACTCCACCTCACGCTCTACTTCTCAGTAAAGTTCATTGCCAATTGACGCAATTCGCATGTTAATTGTTTATAATTTAAACAAATATGTTTATAACAATTCAATGTTGAAATTGTTATTATTAAATAATGATGATAATTAAAGTTGAAATTGCAGTCACGTGAAACGGCAAAGGTTGTGCAGTTCAGAGGACAGGACGCGCAGAGCGGAGGACATGGGTTCGATTATCACTCCAACTTGCGTATGTGTGGAAATACTTTTTTCTGCGTTCAATTTTCATTACAATTTAATAATAACATATCCGACATTAGGATATGCCAAATTATAATTAGGAAAAAAGCTATATTTAGTGTTTATTGTGGTACGTTCACACGAGTGGCTATACTTATTATCAACAAACAACTTTATTAAAAGTAGCTCGCAAATAGCAATATACGGCGTATATTTTTTACATTCTAAAAGTATTCATGGTCACGAACAAGTTCAAGCGCAATATCTCTATCTCTTATAATTCCACTCATCATACAGGTTGCATAATCACTCATAATTCTCACTTATTGTTCTCAGATTGTTGGACCTTCTCTGGCGAACTGTGGTGCAGTGGTCGGCACAACAGTCCGTTCCGCAGAGGTCCAAGTATTAATTAATGCGCCAAATATTTTTTTCTGATACCCTGTATCCTATGAGGCTTAAGATTCCTAATAAACGTACAACACGACATCCAAACATTCTAAATTACTTATAATAAAAATAATAATTATTATATGCAATGGGATGTGCCAAAATAATTCAGATACAACGTTTAAATATATTTAAATATCTAAATTTAGATATAACAATCGGTAATTATCTTATGTAATAGTAAATAAAAAACCAATGACGTATTATATAAATCGCTGCATAAAAATTTTCAAGCTTAACACCCTTGAAGTCTCGTTTCAGAATCAGTTTAAACAGTTAATAGCGAGAGGCACAGTTTGTTAACCCGGATGGTGCACATTCGTCTCCTCAAGCCGGCATAGCAGAGGCATCTGCTGCCTGCAGAAATTTCTGTGGGAGTAGTTATTTCCGTTCACAGATCGCACTCTAACATAAAATTAGACGGAATGTTGCCATATAACAAAAATATTAGGAATTAATCCAAAAACTACAGGCGTTATCCATTCAAACAACTTAACCTCATGACGCACATGAACTACGAGAAACAGTGTTGTTATGAAATCTTTCCATCATCCATAAGTCAAGGGAATATTCACAATTGATATAATTATACAATAAAACCTAGTGTTACACAACGGAACATAATAAACAATAACTTGAAAGCTATAATCTACAAGACCAGATGAGTCAAACAAAACAATGTTATTTTCACAACTACTGTTCTTGTTCTAATGATATTTTATTATAATACATTTTAGAATACAAGATTGTTTATATGTTTGTCATGTGTATTTTAAATTGAGTTTTTTATTATATATATGCACAAGCTATAACTGCAGGTGGAGTCTGACGATGAGCACGCTAAGCCCATACCTACGTTGATAAAATATTTTCATTTCATTTCATAATACCAATACTAATTATACGCTTGCAAAGTTGCGGGCAATATCAAGTACCGGTCTGTAGCGAGTAAAAAAACCTAAGAAATAATATCCTAGACCTTTTAAATTAAAATCACCTCGTGTATAGGTTTTTATGAGACATTATTTTTTATAGGTATCAAATATAATACTAAAAAAGTAATAAGGATCTTTACACATCAAACAGAATATTCTGGAAAATGTTAATTGTAAAACAAATTAGTAATAAACAAGAAAACAAACAAGTTTTCCATTATATTACTAAAGATGTGCAATTACATTATAACGATATGTTTCCATTGTCATTTCCGAATAACAAGTGTCATTCACTATAATTTAGGAGACGTACAAGTAAAGAATAACATTGTACCGTTAGCATATAAAATTAATTGTAAAAAAATGTTCGCTTCCTATTTATTTTTTATATTTGCTTGACCTAAGAAAACCTTATTCCTTCCTAAAGATGCAATGTACTCATACTATACAAAATACTTTTAGGTGTCAAAATGTAACAGCTACGAATGAAGAGACAAACTGCGGGTCTTAAGCCCTTTTAACCGTGAATAAACCTCATATATTTATGATAAATTATATCAAAACAGGAGAACACTCATATTGATTTAAGTTAATAAATACTATTGACACAAACAAAAATTTGGAACACATTTAATTAATTAATGATAACGATGCCTTTAAAACCTAATAAACACCAATATCCTATTACAAATAAATAAATTTATTATTCGTTGAAATAGGTATTTTCGATTTTAAAATATTAAAATACTTTATACTAAGAGTATAGAAGTTAAAATATAATATACTTAGTGCGTCATCATTGCATTAAAATGACACGTCTTATAAAAGCCTTCATCTAATAAATGTCATTACCTTTCATCTTGTACGACGTGTCCTACGTGACGTAGATAATATGTATGTTAACCTCAATATAAGAACGTCATATCCTTATCGTGATAAGTGCAATTTAAATTAATACACGTCTCACTGCATTTTATATTTATATTATTACACTTATATTTAAAATCAGAATATGATGAAAGAAAAAAATAAACAATGTTTTTTTAATACTTCTACCGTACGCTCGATGTGAACCTAGAGTGTGACCCGAGAGCGGAGACAATGGCTACTACAAAAAATGTCTGCAGGCAATAGTCGTTTCCGCACTATCATGAGCATGTGCAACGTCAGTGAATAAATCTCGTTCTGTCTGGCTATTTTCAAGTAAATCGTGGAGCTCACTTTACTTGAAAGTGTTGAAGAACGCCCTGGGACGGCATTCTGTCTTACCCACAAAAATTTAAAAACATAGGTTTTAATTCGATAATTTTAACATCTTAATTGGTTTATGTTTAACAAATACAATGGAAACATAGTCAATGCTAATACGTTTGTATCGAGAGTCATGATTAACGGGTTGCGCTTGTGTTTGACGTAGAATCTAAGTGGAATTATACGTAGATCGTTAAATTGCATTATACTCGTACACATATTAGCAGTAGATGATGTTATTAAAATAAAAAAACAAAAAATGTATATTAAATTAATTATCGAGCGCTACTACATTTTGAGATATGAGAAATATATAAATTAAGATATTTTAAATAAGATGAAGTTTTCCTTGTCTATTATTAGTAAAGTCTGCCGCTCCGAAGTAATATTCGTGAACTGATCTAATTACGTTTCAGGATCAACTTAAGGGTAGCGAGATATAACGAGAGAAGTTTGCACTGTCAATAGATGGTGCACATTTGTCTCCTAAAGCCGGAGGGGAGGATAACGGGGGAAGACTGCATCCCGTAGACATTTGTCTGTGGTGGCAGTTGTTTTTGCTAAGTGTATATACTACGTATGAAGTTTTTCATAAAGTTTCATAAAGTTTTTACAACGCGTACGCATTCGAACGTGTCTTTGGATTTGAGCAAAGTTGTTCACCGGCCTCTCCCTCGACTACCTCGCGCTATAATATTATATGGCCAGACAATAAAATGTGGGTACAATAAAATATATTGAATTTATTATTATATTAAAGAAACCTGTTCAAATTATTTTAAAAAACATTCGAATCAGTTTTTGTAACTAAATGATTTTAAACGAAATATTAACAAGTTCTATCCGTCAAATATGTAAAGTTTAAGGAAATTTTGTTAAATTAAATACGATTATTATCAGTATATTAAACATATTCAGCTGTTAGAACATAAAATAATAAATTATTACGAATTTATTTTGAATAAATTAGTTTTATTTGGTTCCTTGTTATTGTCATTTTGATGGCTCGGTTGAGATCTAAGCTCACTATTATTCACGGAACATAAATACATAATAATAAAAGTTAATTTATTGGCTGTGCCTCTTCGATGCCTCCGCGAAAGACTTACAATTACAGCGAAACTTATAAAACTTGAAAAAATAATAAGTGTAAGTTAATAATACAATTTAGATTAAATGGCGAATTTTTTATTTAAAAACATAATGTTTTTTAACAAGGAGATTAAACATCACCCCCGCTCTCCACCTTGACTTAAATTAATTACAGCCCTAACTAAGACTTTTCATAAACCCCTGCTAAGCTATCAAGGAGCCCGAAATGACCATATAATATTTCTCTATACTGATATCATCTAAATCCTATATGCTACTGTCTACATGAAGAGTACTCGATTTAAAAACAACAATCGTGTAAATTGGATGATGAGCGAAATCATAAAAGATCGTGATGAGATGTTTGTATTTAATTTGCTAGTAAGCACGTGTGAAAAATTAATAAAATGCACCAAGATGGTGTCACAATGTCGCAGGCCAATAAACTTATTTAATTCCGTGTATGGACATAGCCAGTGTAGACAGAGATGGAGAGGTGAGACATCTTTCTTTACCCACTTTCGTGTTGATCGTATTCATACTCGTTGAGGGTGCCCCTCACTTGCCCCTTTCAGAGCAATTGACCAATCTGATTGAGAAAGGTCTGTCTAATGCGACATTGCCATCTACTTTTTCTCGATAAATTGGTTTTGTTAATCTCCTCTCATCTCTCATTTACACATGACAATATTCAAAACACGTGTAATAGAATATATATAGAACAATAAAAACGAATTTGTAAAAAATCAAGAATATTTAAATAATAGATCAAGTTCTTTTTTGTCTGTCAAAATAAATAAAATATTAATCAATTAAATTTGCAATTAAAATTCAGATGTAAAAGAGCTATTTGTACTACAAAATAAATAGGGTATGTAATTATATTTGTCTGTTTGCTTTGAATCAATGTAAATTTGCTTTACTTGTGCTGCCAATTAATATCATCTTTAAATAAATAACGTGTTTATTTATTAAATTAAAATTAATTGGTTTAATTAGAAAAAATGTTTAATTCATCAAATTTAATCATTAAGTAATAAGACTTCATTTTTTCAATTTTAATGCTTAAAATGTCTGGTAACAATTTGTATTCATTAGGTTGATGTATTTTTACCAAATTACAGTGAATGGCGTGTGTTATGATTCGTTAATTTAAAATTCCTAATAGATATTAGACCTTACTCAAATTTTACTCAAAATAAAGGTGTATATAATTTGAATGCATTTAGTATATGCTAAATAGAAGTTTACAAATGACTGTATATTTTTGTATAATATATGTGACGAGTAGAGGGCATTCTTATGCTTATTTTAGTAGGTCAAGAACAATGATTCGCATTTTTCTTTGGTTTTTAACAAATAAATCCAAAATTAATGAGTTTTAATCGGCCTTAATCAATTACAAAAGGCATTTGTAAGATTTGTTTTCTTTCAACTATAAAAACAGAGTTAAACTAATAATGGATGTTTACGACTACATTCTCGTCAAACTTAAGCTTGTTACAGAGTTTATTAGTAATGTCTTCAGTACACATTCTGAACAAATATTTATTTTATTTTAACCACTGTTTAAGGTATTATTATAAAAATTCGTACGAGCTTTATATTAGATTAAAATAGAGGTATGAATTTTGTAGGCGTTGTATTATACCACGATTGTCAATAACAAATCAATTGCAATCATCAATGTGATTACATTATATCAATTTTTGACTTATCTACCAATAATATTAGTTTATTGCTAATTGGAACATTTCCTCTGCGGACGTATGACTAAATAGGGATTAAACTACTTTTTTATTTGTGACAAGTTGCATGTACTAAAATAAATAAAATATAAAAAACTAAATAATTCGTACTGATAATATTAAAAAGTTAATTGAATTTTCAAGACAGAAGTTAATTGTTTGAAAAAATTTATTGCCAATAAATTAATGCACCCTGATACAAAATAAGTTTAGTAGTAATTAAATAGATATAATAATTTAACTTTTTTGTTGTGTAAATTGTATAATAATAACTCAGAGCCCACTCGCTCATTTAATTAAAATAAACGTTATTAATTTTGTAATTTTAGAATCGCCCAACAGGTCATCATTATTGTTGCCAAATTGAATTTTAAATTATCATATATTTTACGCAAAGCCTTAAAGTTAATTTTAGATATTTTCGCGCAGCATTATAATAACATGCTTATTTATAACTTCATAAGCACAAAAACTCAAAGATTGAATATAATTTAAAGTTATACATTTTAATACGGCTATTTTTAATACTTTGTTTAAAATGAAGCGTAGCATTGATTAATATTATTTTATAGGAATTAATTAATATATTAATATACGTGGTGAATTGTATTAACTTTATCGAATTAATATTTTTTTATAATTAATATAGTTTGTTACGAGCAGATACAATGGATTCCTTCCACAAGAAACACTTGCAAGAAACACTTCCTTCGCTTCCCTTACATCAATTATTTCCTTCATACAATATGTTCTGGGATTATGATCATAACGGAATACCGCTACTTTAAAAACGTCGTCGATTTGATGGATGAAGGTTCTTCGAAATAAACACAGTTAGTTAAAAACAGTTACTACAGAGTTAAATAAAACAAGATATATAATTTCACGGTCTCAAATCACGCGCATATTGACTTCAGGTTTGTAAATAAACTTCCAGAGAGTGAGTTGTCTAAGTGAGTAACTAAGTAAGCAGTCTGGAAAATCCCAATAGTTCCTAATTGACGTCACAAACAAGACGGGTTGAGTTTCGCTCCCACAGCCAAGCTACTAGGAATTCCCGGGATATCTGTTTTAATTAATACTAAATATCTAATTGAGAGTTGTTAACCTCAGACAGTATATGTAATTATAACTTGTTTTTATACCTAAATTAATAGTTAGACTGTATTTTTATTGTTTTAAAAGCTAGAACTAATTATCCCACGTTACAATGTCACAATGTTAACATTACAAGACATCAGGTTTATGATCTAGAATCTAGATAGAAGTTATAAAAACGGAATGCTTAAGTTGTAGAGGATTTTTTAAATTTAAAATTACAACTATATCAAATAAAATATTAACCGAAAATAATAATTTGTGACGTAAATAAATAATTGTAACAATCTTATTATAATTTCTAAAGAATTGGTGGCTAATTAAATATTTTTATAAGAGATTCGATATGGCACGTAAAAATTAAAATATTCAATTGTCTCATGTAATAATCAAATTTTTCTGATTCTACACGTTTATTAGATAATATAATTAAATCAATTAAATTTCACTTTTGTTTTATTGGAAAGTAAATTTTTATGACTTCTATTTATTTTTGAATAAATCTCTAATTAAAGTTATTAATAAATGTGGACGCGACGCAGATCTAAAATACCGCAAATGAACTAAACAAAGACTTTGGACGAAGAGCTTAAATTGTCAATGTAAAGTAAAAAACGTAAAAATAATCATTATAGGAGAAAACTTAAATGAAGTATAATAAATAAATAATTTATAGAAGGTTATCTGGAATTTTTTTTGGCTTAATCAAGTCAAGTGCTCAAATCCGATCGACGTTTTTATACTTTGAAAACTAAAATGCTTTCAATACGTATTGATACTTCCTTGTTTATTATATTATAGTTTAATAGTAATATAATAATACATACTTTTCGGTTGTCTTGTGACCTGTCCTTTCTTTCTTCTCTCGAATAAACGATTGATGATAGCATTCTTGCTTTCGTTAAATTCATTACCATGTGCAAATTTATTGAGTCCTTCACATTCTGCTAGATTCCCATGTAAATCATTTATATCACCGTGTTGCAATCTATTGTTCGAAAAGTCCCTCAGCTCTCGGTCATTTGTATTGACCGCCGAATATCTCCGGCTCGTCACTCGATTCCAAATTTGTACGAGTTCCTTCATATTCGATAGCGAATTGACGTAAAATATTTCTATATCACACTTAATTATATAGAAACAACTTAGTTAATTATTTTTTAATTGTCTTAACGTAATGTCTTTGTTCTCACAACAGAGTTTAAAAAATTCCAACTGATTCAGCAAAGTCTCTTTTTCAATGTCACAATTGTAAACAAGCAAATAAACGGGAAACACAAATAAAAACATAAGCAATTTTTGTTTATAAAAAAATTCTGCCTCCCATATTACTAAACATTACAAATTACCGGACATATGCGACAATAATCCGGAAATCAATAATGAAATAATATTAGAGGATTGTATGAGATAAACGCGTAGCAGTACAAAAAAGCACACGGTTAGTTATTATTTGATAAAGTGGTAAGTATGTAAGGATAGTATCGGCACCTTATCCAAGCATCTAATGGATCGGCCGCGGTCTTACCTGTGTTTATATAAATTTCGCAAACGTGTTCGTGAGACGCACACGAGCACGCTTTTCATTATCTATGTGCGTGTACGCTTTATAAAACGAGTTTTGAAAATTCGAACTACATTTTGTCTTTTAATGCTCGATACAGTTCATTAGATCTTTTCATAACACATTGAAATTATAAATATATAGAGATGTATTAACTATACTTTATAGGATACATTTTTTAAATTTCTGTTAATGTTATTAAGCATCAGTGCGGTCTAGTGGAGTATTAGGACCTATTTACTCTCGATTTGAAGACCTATGTTGTACTCATCAGTAAACGCAGACCCCGGCGGGGAGATTGACATTTTCACAGAACGTATGAAGAATGTGGGGTCAAAGCGCTTCGTACATTCCTTGGGAACTTTAACCGTGAACTAGTATACCTCTCCGGGTGTTTGTACGTCCGATATAAGAAAGGGGAAGGTATTTGTGTGTTTATGTCTGTACGGAGTTTTTTTAATGAAAACTCAGTTTGATTTTTATTATTAATATATCGATTTTCAGCACTTGCACTCGAATTCCAGATCGCAAAAATTGTTCTCTATGATATGTCTTCATAATTATTTTTATTACGTTTTTTACTTTACATTTAATATTATATTACGCTTTAGACAAAAAAATAAATAAACATTGTACCTATAGTATTAGTAAAACCGGTCAAATCTAGTAATGTATGTATTAAAGTCTAAAAAAATTAAATGTACGAGTAAACATTATTTAGGTTAAAATGATAACCCACATTTTTATCAAGACTACGCAAGCTCTTCAAAATTACATATTAATATGATATCGAATGAATTATATAATAAATTACTAGCTGTTGGGTAAAAGCCGCGGGCGCAAGCGGCCCGCGGAGGCCCTTTTTGTCGTAAAACGTATTAGATCGAATAGATTTTAGGCAGTTTTGAAAATATTTAGCTCGCCGTCTAAAAGCGTTTACGTTTCTGTACAAAATTGGTCTTTACACGGTTACGCTAATGTATGTCCTTTTTGAGATATGGCGATTTTAAAAATTAAAAAAAAAACAAATAGTGCTGGTCATACTGAACAAAATTGGTCTTTAAACGGTTACGCTAACGTATCTACTTTTCGAGATATGGCGATTTTAAAAAATTTAAAAAAAAACAAAAATTAAAAAAAAAATTAGTGCTGGTCATACTGAACAATATTGGTCTTTACACGGTTACGCTAACGTGTGTACTTTTTGAGTAATAGCGATTTTAGAAAATTAAAAAAAATAAATTTAAAAAAATAAAAACAAATAGTGCTGGTCATACTGAACAATATTGGTCTTTACACGGTGACGCTAACGTATCTACTTTTCGAGATATGGCGATTTTAAAAAATTTAAAAAAAAACAAAAATTAAAAAAAAAATTAGTGCTGGTCATACTGAACAATATTGGTCTTTACACGGTTACGCTAACGTGTGTACTTTTTGAGTAATAGCGATTTTAGAAAATTAAAAAAAAAAATTTAAAAAAATAAAAACAAATAGTGCTGGTCATACTGAACAATATTGGTCTTTACACGGTGACGCTAACGTATCTACTTTTTGAGATATGAAGATTTTAAAAAATTAAAAAAAAAACAAAAACAAAACTTTTAAAAAATAGTGCTGGTCATACTGAACAATATTGGTCTTTACACGGTTACGCTAACGTATCTACTTCTTGAGATATTTTAAAAAAGCCCGCCGCGCGGAGCAAATTTGATGTTCACGCGGCCGCGCTCACCGTCCGACTGACCGAGGTAAAGCCGTTTCGATCGTTCATCCCGAAAATGCGTCGTTATATTTTCATTGCGCGCTCTGAACGGGCGGATGCTGTTAGGCCACGCCCACGCGCCATGCTCCGTTTCATATTGGCGTACCGGCGGGAAAAGGATATAAATACGATCGAGGAAAAATTTTTTTTGAGCAATTTTGAAAAAAAAAGTATCGTTTTCGAAATTAGAGGGCATTCCCTACGACGTTTGTTCCGGCACTTTTGCCTCATCTCTTTCCGTTTCCGAGATATCGCTACCACTTCCGGTCCAGAATCGACTTCCGGTCAAAGTCGTATTTTTCTCGACGGTTTTGGGACATCCTCTATACGACTCAAAAAACCGCTACCCTCCACTATACCGGCAAGTACGAAATAATTGATGTCAGTCAGTGAGTGAGTGGTATTGCAGCTATATATTAGTACTAGCTGTTGGGTAAAAGCCGCGGGCGCAAGCGGCCCGCGGAGGCCCTTTTTGTCGTAAAACGTATTAGATCGAATAGATTTTAGGCAGTTTTGAAAATATTTAGCTCGCCATCTAAAAGCGTTTACGTTTCTGAACAAAATTGGTCTTTACACGGTGACGCTAACGTATTTACTTTTCGAGATATGGCGATTTTAAAAAATTAAAAAAAAAACAAAATTTAAAAAAAAATTAGTGCTGGTCATACTGAACAAAATTGGTCTTTACACGGTGACGCTAACGTATCTACTTTTCGAGATATGGCGATTTTAAAAAATTAAAAAAAAAAAAATTAAAAAAAAGTAGTGCTGGTCATACTGAACAATATTGGTCTTTACACGGTGACGCTAACGTATGTACTTTTTGAGTAATAGCTATTTTAGAAAATTAAAAAAAAAAAAGCAAATAGTGCTGGTCATACTGAACAATATTGATCTTTACACGGTGACGCTAACGTATCTACTTTTCGAGATATGAAGATTTTAAAAAATTAAAAAAAAAAAACAAAAATTAAAAAAAAAAAGTGCTGGTCATACTGAACAAAATTGGTCTTTACACGGTGACGCTAACGTATCAACTTTTCGAGATATGGCGATTTTAAAAAATTAAAAAAAAAACAAGTTTAAAAAAAAATTAGTGCTGGTCATACTGAACAATATTGGTCTTTACACGGTGACGCTAACGTATCTACTTTTCGAGATATGGCGATTTTAAAAAATTAAAAAAAAAACAAAAATTTAAAAAAAAAATAGTGCTGGTCATACTGAACAATATTGGTCTTTACACGGTGACGCTAACGTATCTACTTTTCGAGATATGAAGATTTTAAAAAATTAAAAAAAAAACTAAAACAAAAATTTAAAAAAATAGTGCTGGTCACACTGAACAAAATTGTTCTTTACATGGTTACTCTGACGTATCTACTTCTTGAGATATCTAAAAGAAAGCCCGCCGCGCGGAGCAAATTCGATGTTCACGCGGCCGCGCTCACCGTCCGACTGACCGAGGTAAAGCCGTTTCGATCGTTCGTCCCGAAAATGCCTCGTCACGGATGCTGTTAGGCCACGCCCAAGCGCCATGCTCCGTTTCATATTGGCGTACCGGCGGGAAAAGGTTATAAATACGATCGAGGAAAAAAATTTTTTGAGCAATTTTGAAAAAAAAAGTCTCGTTTTCGAAATTAGAGGGCATTCCCTACAACGTTTGTTCCGGCACTTTTGCCTCATCTCTTTCCGTTTCCGAGATATCGCTACCACTTCCGGTCCAGAATCGACTTCCGGTCAAAGTCGTATTTTTCTCGACGGTTTTGGGACGTCCTCTATACGACTCAAAAAACCGCTACCCTCCACTATAACGGCAAGTACGAAATAATTGATGTCAATAGATCAGTGAGTGAGTGGTATTGCAGCTATATATTAGTATAATTAATAACGATAATAGGTATATATTGTTATTTATACCTAAAAATTTACAAATTCTCTCTATTCCTGAATACAAAGGGTTTACCGCCCGTCCCTTCCTAATAAATTATTTAATTTTTACTCTTATATTAGCTGGGATTTTTAAGCAAAAATAAGTTAATAGTAAGTAGTAGGTAGGCAGACCGATGATGATATTAGCGCAGTTTGTCGCCCGAGTGTGACACCCGTGACATAGTACCGGCTTGAATCGCGGTGTTTATATCCACGAGGGGTGTGCCTAGACGGTGCTAATCAGTCTCTTCAGGCCGACATAGTGGAGGCGATTGCTGTATGCAGACATAACATCAGACGGAGTGTGTGTTCATTAAATAATCTATACTAATATATAAATGTGAAAGTAACTCTGTATGTGTGTTATCATTTCAAACAGCTTAGTATATTTCGATTGCAAGGGACATAGCTTGCATCCTTAAAACTGGAGAGGGTGAAATAGGTGTTGATATTGATGTGGAATCTAATGCGAAAGTAGTATCGGTAGGGACGCCCTAAGAAGAATTTTCCAGACAGATTAGTCATTCGTTCAGAAAGGGAGGTTCAAAATCAACTGACGTGCTTGTATGAGGAAAATGATGGATGTAGCCGGGGCGAAAGGGGTATGTTGCCACTCCCTCGTCAGGGAGTCAGTAAGGTATCTATATCTGCAGAGTTTAATAATATCGTTACGTTTTCGGGTAACGTGGGTACGACACACGATACAACAGAAGCAGAGTAATCGCACTATAGTCAAGTAACAATATAACACGTATCAAATCCGTGAGTATTTGATGATGTTTCTCAATTTCGATAAATATTATAACCTTCTATATATCTTACACAGTTTATACTTATCGGACACGCCTAGATAATTATTATTAATCAATCGATTTTTATTACGAGGAAAATTAATAATTTTTATCAAATTACAAAATCGTAAGTGATACAATGATGAAATAGTTTTTGATATCCGTTATCATGTATTACATCAAATTTTATACTATAGGTCAAAATCCGACTATCAACTACCTAACAAATATTTTTAGCTTTATCACCTTTATCAATTTCTTTCAAGAAAGCGGTTCGTTAAAAATTAGATATCTATTAATTAATCTGTGAGGATACAACTTAACTCTCCGTTTGAGGTTAGGCTACAGAGTGCGAGTGGCTTCTCTTGTGCTACCTAATAACCAACATCAGTCTATCATTATTTGATTAAACTGTCACAAGTCACAAACTCAAATACAAACAAAACAAATGCAAGTGAGAGGATTTTAATTAATCAATGATATCAAGCTAGATAATTGCCAATTATTTCTCAATAACTAAGGTCGTATACGTACACAATTATTAAGCAAATGATTACAGGTCTTCTTAATGTGGAAATATAAACGAAAAAGACATACTCATAGTTTCCTAACTTTGAAAGAAAAACTAATAAAATAAATTATATAATATAATATTGATATTTAAATTTTGACCTGCACATAACCGTTTATTGGCATACTGACTTTTTTCAGCCAGTCTCTGGGTTAAGGTCAAGCGACAAACTGGAAAAGTTAACCAACAAAAAAATCAAAAAAGTGTAAATTAATTTTTATTTCACAAACAATTGAGACATGACCGGGGTGCTTACTAGAATCCCTGTGTGATGTCCTTATCATCGTCAGTACACTAATGTAAAGCTCAATAGTACTATCATAATATTAAATATGCGATGATTTATTCAGAAATATGATCTAAATCATTAATATTAAATTGAATACTTGAAATATTTGTACTAATGCAATAATTATTATAATAATATTTTTGTGCATTAATTTTATGAACAAAAACACTGAAGAAATAAAACAATGGAGGAGTCGCGGATCGCCTGACACACGTGAAATATTGGAACTATTGTAAAATATGTTAAGAGTATTTTTTAAAGCAAATAAAATTAGGCTATTATCAAGCTATTCCATAATATTGCTATTTTTATACATTTAGGTCCTTAGTCTTATGTCTATAAAAGTTAGATTTCGGTCCACAGTGAGTCGCCGCGGAGAGGCGCTGGGCGACCTCACTCCTATTAGACCCATACCGCCGCCGCATAATATGTTTCACATCAAAAATTAACAAAGTTGAATGACCTCTCAAAATAAATGTATTTTTATGTGAACCAAGTAATACAAAATGAATATGTATTGTGACCTCATTCAATTTAAAATAATATTTTATTTGACAGATTATTACGCATTAATCAATATTATTATCCATGATTATTATATTTCATAACGATATGAATTAAAAACAGGTTAAAATATAATAACGTCCAAAGTTCATATTTAACACACTGTTAGCCCTAGCTTTTACGATTTACCAGCTACTTGACATTACGCAATTAATACAACTTTATACGCATATTCATAGATCTTATTTTGAAAGGATATTCCGAAACAAATAAACATTTACTCGAATCAGAATGAACTACAGATAATTGTACTCAGTGCGGCGTAGGGAAGCGGGTGGCGTGCGGGGAGATGTTTTTTAATCCTCCCCTTCTCACTCAGTCCTGTGTGACGTGCTAACTCATAATTTTATCCATATTATATTAGTCCCTTAGAAAAAGAATCTAAAAGGTATCGATATCGAAAATGATTGGAGTACTAGATATATGAATACATGAAACTCGTGTAGCTATCGATAGCCTGTGGGTATGGGAACATCCCTAAGTACGTCAAATATGTTATATTTAAGAAATGTTTTAACAGAAAAATAGGTGTTTGGTACATCTACTCTTTTAAAATATGATAGATGACTGGGCATAATCTATATAATTAATGAATAAATAATGCAATTTATACGTCGTTTAATTGTCAGCAAAAATATGGTGTTTTAATTAATAGTAGCCCTGTATGTGACTATTGAGTAATCGCCTATTACGCTAGAGTTCGATCTATGAGTGAAAACTGTTATCACAGAAAAAGGTTTGCGGGCAGTCCCCTCCACTATGCCGGTTAGAGGAGACGAACGCGCACGGTTTAACAAGGTAACTTCACGAGTAAGTAGTGCTGCTGCCTCAAGAAGACTGGGCTAATACTCATCACCAATCTGTTTAGCACTTTTGTCTCTTAATTTAGAACAAATGAGTTATTTTTTGAGTCATATCCTTTGTCATATGCAGGACATCTGCGAAAGTAGACAAGACCATGACGATTTATTTCACCGAATTACGGATGGGGAATTATTAAAGGTAAGCAACAGCCATTTTTTAATGAAGTAGTTCGCCTTAACAATATTAAGATCCGGAACTATGGTCATATTACACGTTTTATAATGTAATTATCATCATTGTGGTTAACTGTGTCTTCAGATGATATATATTATGATATTTTTATAATATTAAGGGGTCCATGAGAAAGAGAGAGAGAGAGAGAAAGAGAAGGATAGATAGATAGAGAGCCTTCGTTGGCATTCCACAGCGTCTGCTTCCAACAGAAGCATAAAGAAGTTTCATTTAATCAAAATTACAATCTAGTTTTACATATATTATCATTCTGAGGCATTTAAAAATGTCTATAATCGATATATATGTTATGTTTATTAAAATAAGGTAGGTAAACATCTATTCAACCCGTGGAATAAACCCGTTAACGTAAGCAATCTACTGAGACTAAGGCCGACTATCCACCGGGGCAATTCGTAATAAAGGCGAATAATTGATAGAAAAAATACTTCTACGCCGCATATTTGTACGTGTTCATCCAGCTTTAGTACTTGCTATCAATCGTATCAAACGCATCTATGACGATACGCCTCAGAAAATATAAGACGAGATAAGATAGAAGAACCAAATACTAGCTAAAAATAACTAATTCAGTTGCATTTATTAAAAGGTGAGTTGTGGTGAAAACCCTCAGTTTTACGTGACGTCAAACTAGCGTTAGTCGGAAGGGATGACGATGGAAAGATAGAATAGGGTAATTACGACACGGTGCCGACGTTCGCGGATATAGCGGAGGACGAGCTCGAACCCACCTAGACTCAGACTCGTGACAAAGTTGTGTTAATAATAACTAGGTAATTAGTTCATGTTTAATCTATATCGTTTATTTAACAAATTATTTAGATACAAACAAACACGCGTCACGAATTTAATTCATTGTTAAAATATCAAATCCAAATCAAACAACAACATTATTAATTGATTTAATTTAGTTAACCGGTTGTAATTAAAATAAACTCGATGCGTCACAGCACGTTTGTTTTGCATATTATTGGTCCGATATAAAAATAGCAAACTATGGAAATTAACATATATCTTTTGATATTTATATGACTATTTAAATTTCTTCCTTTTTATGTTGAATGAATAACTGTGAAAAAACCCAAGTGCGTTATACACTTGGAAAGTGTATAAGGTGGATTGACGTCATTTAGCTTTTTAGACGTGTCGCACTAACGTCGGTCGCCATGCTCCCTTACGCCGTCTGTCTGTAAACTACAACCAATATTGCAATTCATTGGACCTATTCAACTGCTCTTTATCCTCTATCAAAAAAATTTTTGTCAACAAAAAAAGTGATTTTTTTAAATTATAATTATTACTATCATTTTTGTTATTATTACTATTATTATTATTATTGTTATTATTATTATCCTTATTGTTATTATTATTATTATTATTACGATTATTATTAGTATTGATAATTTTCTGTGTATTCTTCTCTTACCTTGCATAGCACATCAAATTTAGTGTATTTAATGTATTACCTTTATAAGCATGTTGTGTTCAATATTATTAGAGCTTACATAGATTGTTGTTTCTTACATTTGTTAATTTATATATAATTAGTTGTAAGTTTCTGTTTTTGAACCAAATAAATAAATAAATAAATAAATAAAATTTCGTAGATTTAATAACAAATTATTACGGATTACCCTTTACACAAAATTTTAATACTAAGAACTGTAAACGATTAATAGATAAATTGTTAAAAAAGACCTAAGATAAATCGCGAAATAAAGAAGGGAGTTACAAAAAGGTATTTTCACGCTTTATCAAATTAAATAACGATATTAGCTTTCTTCCTGCGAACGGTAAACTGTTATTGGTTTATGGAAAATTCCGCGGCAGTTTAAATTGTAACATAACAGTAAAATCTAATAATATTATTAACTAACATTGTTTACACAAGGAAAGAAATGTAAGAAGTCATGGCGAGGCGTGGCAAAGATGCCTCTTCTCTACATAATAAAAAACATTATTTGGATTGCGTCCCTACTCTTAGTGTTCCGGTTTGAAACAAATGCTACGACAATGTAATGTCAACAGGCGGAGACACCTCCATTATGCCGGCTTGAGAAGACGAACCTACACCATCAAGAACGACAGGGCACATGGTAATCCTCGGTATATTTAATTTGGGGTTTAATTTCTTTTAACTTTTTTAAGCTGTCCTACAGTACGTTTCTTTGTTAAAGCTTTAAACACCGTTATATTAGTATTTAAATAAGAATAACACATACATTAATCTAAATAATATAAATATAATGTGACGATAATCATCTTTGTGGTTCCCGGTATAGTAAATAATAATAAATGTTAAATAAAATTAGTTTTTAATTGACTAGACACTGATGTTGTTAATTAAATACGACAAGAATATAGATTAAAATTATTCTAGTTTTGATTAATTCAAATAATTATAAATATTATATGTGGACTAAAACACATAAAAAATCATATAAAAAGTAGCTTAATTAAAATAATGAAAAAAGATAGTTTTGCAGAACGAAAGCCTAACCTTGTTGCTTCAAATCGTTTATATTATTTATTTATTTACTTATTATTAATTATTTAAATGAAATTAATGTCTTATATTCTTTTTTTTTAATTATAAAATAACATTTTTTCCAAATTTGTTAAGATAGGAAGCTCTAAAAGTTGAAGGGCGTCACCTTCATTTATTTTTGCACAGCTTTTAATTGTACCTATCCAAGTCTAAGATCAACAAACCATATAACAATAAAAATGTAAATTAAATGATCGCGAGTGACCAAGAAAGCTCCATACATAGATTGTGTTCTTGTATTTGTATTGTAATGCGCAAAACAATGACAAAGACAATATACCATCAATTAACGTTAAAATAGATATTAAATTAATAAATAAGTAGAACATATTATTGTCATCTGTGTTAAAACCACTTATTTTTAAGTAAATAGCTTAAGGTGTCGGTAAGTGAGGCATAAGTGGAGCGATATTAGACGGCGGTATTACTTTTACTTTAAAATCATTTACTATAAGCATTTACTTTAAAATTAGTGCCTCTTTTCGCATGCAACACTCATCACTTAACAGTGATCCCACTTTCAGGATCAGTTTGGAAGTAGCCAGGTATAACAAGAGGAGTGTGCACTATCAATCTGGATAGTGCACACAACACTCCGCCTGATGAGTTAGAACGGTTCATGAACAGAAACAATACTCTTTATTTTATTCGAATAATTAAATAAATAATGTTATGATTATTTTGTTTAATTAGAAATAGAAGTAAATTACATTTGTTCAATATCCTGAGTAAACTATTATTACTCACATGATTATTACTACTAAATATGCTACAATAATATGTAAGTTATTATTATAATAGTATAATTTTATGCTAAGTATTTTATTACCCTACAATAATATGTCATAAAATATATGAGATATCCCCAATCGTTAGGGTTACCATAATTTCCAGGCGAAAACAAACGAGAGACACGCAACGTAATGTAAAGTTTATTTCATACATGTACCATTTTTGATTTGCAAGTTACAGGGATAATAAATGCAAACATTTTGCAATGTTTTTTTTCTCCGCAGTGAGTATGAGTGTTAAAGGTTTATTTTGATATTTCTTTTATCGCCCATAGGCATTTGCCAGCATCACGTTTAGAGAGAAAGCAACAAGAAACAGAACAAAAACAAAAAACATAAAAAAATAATATAGGAGCGAATGAATATAATTAAATTTTATTTTAGGTTATGAACTTAGCAATGGAATAAAGAACAGAAAGACAGGATAATGAGATAGAGAGGAAGTTAGAAATGTAGAACAAGAAATACATTTATGAACACATTTTAGGCAGTAAAAGTAGCAATCACAAAGGGGACAGGAGAAGAATTATTTTGATTTAATCTGGAAACTGTATTTTACCATGACTTTTATCAATAGTAATATAAGCTTATAGAAGATCAATTTATTATACAATTAGTTAAAAAAAGATAACAATCATAGCCCTCCGTAGAATCAAACACAAATTGACTATTGATTTTATTGCAAAATTATTATTTATTATATTTTTAGTATAATATAATGTATTTAAATCATATAGGGATCGCCAATTATTATTATTAAACGTCATAATTACATACAGTGTGATTAATTCAAAATACTGCTTGTCACCCGTCATCGGAAAAAAAATAGACAATGGATATGAGAGATTTGTTTATTTTATTATAGCTCGGCATATGAGATCATTCCGTCTAATGTAAGGCTGGAGTGCGGTCCATGGATGAATGCAGCTGCCACCACAGAGAAAGCGCTACTGGCACCAGTCGCTCGAGTAGATGAGTATGTACCATGGTTATCAATAACCATGATTAAACACTGAACCTACAGTCCCTTGTTGTATCTTAAGAGAGAGTATAAACAAAAATATAACAAGCTAAAATAAAAAATCTTCAATGTGTTGCTAGATTCTGTCTTGTCGACACATCTTCCATACTTTTTCATCCCATCGGAAACTGCAGTACCACTTCGTCTCATTTGACTAACATTATTCATTATAAAACAAATTGTTTATAAACTTTGGTTTAATAATATATTTTTAAATCACTAAGCAGGGCATATTACAACGACAAATAAAATACATGAAGTCCAAAAGTTTGTCCGAGTTCATCGTTATATCCATTTCTTCTTTCATTTATATTTTGACAATAATCAAACGATAGGAAAAACGTAATATATACTAATTCAAGAGCAATAGTATGTTTTAAAACATAAAAAACCGCAACGTCCGTCAAAATAGTGTAATAAACAGCGCATTGTACAATCGTGTAAAATTCTCCGACTAATTACCATTTATTGAGACATAAAACAATTATCTTTAAAATGAACCACTTATTTGAGAGCTTTATTTAACTTTAAATGAACGTAATGAAAACAGCATAAAATTATTTTAAATTCATATTAGAATAACCATATTAGAAACAAAACAATTAGAATCTTAGATGCCTCTTGAATCTTGACTTTTTTAGCAAATATAATGATAAATCAAAAGTTTGAACATGTACAAATGAAAACAATGCCGGGTTGGCGTGTATAACATCGCAAATAAGACGGCGTCACAACATGCAAAAATTACTAAAATATCTACTCACAGGTGTTGCGGAACATACTGAATTCTAATCGATCCCGCCCTCAAAGAATAATAATCACTCCTTTCTTCAATCTTTGACGTTATCTGAAAATAAATCTTTAGTTAAAGTTCTCTGGATAACCAACAAAATGTCATTATTTTAACAAAATATGAAATTATTTTTAAACAATTCGCGAGCGCTGCGCATTCTTATGACGTGCATTTAACTAATTTTCTATCATTTTTGCAATTAACAAGATAAAACATTCAATTTTCACAAGTCACGAAGTCATGGGTTATGAAAAAGCACGCGGTTTGCAAAAACTTTAAATTACGGCATAAAAATTTTACAAATTTATGTGTAATAGATTGCAAAACTTATATTTTAGCTTAAACTTATAACTTACATGATAAAAATCCTGAATTTCTAACGATTAAGTCCGGAAGAGGGAAAACGGGACGCCGGTCGTGCAAGCGATTCTCAAAGACAGTGTTACCAGGAAAAAATTATTGCCATGTAGAATTTTTACAATGGTAATTTGAGTTTAAATTTAAATAAAATAATATATTATATTATAAATAATTAAGTACATTATTAATAAATAATGCCGCGCATTGCCAAAAATCATAATTGACGAATTAAAATGTTGTGATTGCGATATTTTGTTTTTATTTTTGATTTTTAAGATCTTGTTTATGATTTTCAAAAATTCTCTATGATTTGAGAACAATCTAGAATAGGAAGAATGTCAAATATATAGGAAACTCCCGAGTTTTGGCGCCAATCCGAAAACATTAAGTTATTTGACTTGAATTATTTTCCAAAACTTATGTTTTTTCGAGTGTTAATGTATAATATTGGTGAATTATTAACTGCTAAGTATATACATAAGTGCGCGAGTGTGAAAAAACAATTCAAAGGAAGATAAAGTTTATTTTCATTTTCCCTGTGAAAAGTTTTAGTAAAAATTCTGCCACTTCACTAAAGCTATTTTTAACTATATTAGGACTCCACCTGACTATTTAGTGTGATTAACAAATGATCCGTGATGCACATTAATATTATAGCTCGATTCAAATATTTACTATGATAGTGGCAAATTTTAATAATATCTTCCTAAACGTGAACCGTTTTTTTGGACTTTTGTTTACATAATATTATTACTCCTACGGATGATCGTAATAGATATCATGTGTACAAATAAATAAATAAAAAGAGTGTTTGACGGCAGTAAAATCTTTACTAAAAGTTCCTATGGAGTTTTGAAAGGTAAATATAAACAAATGTTTTCTTTGATTTGTTTGCCGTATTTACGTATTTTCACGAACACTTAATGGTTAATAATCCACCATTATTACACATTAACAGTAGAAGAAACATAAATTTAAAGAAATTGATCGAGAGGACTAATTCAAGATTTTTAAAAATTACTGCATAGTTACAGAGATGAACAAATGATCAAGTGACATTGAGTAAAGAAAATTGAATATTTTTATTAGTGCTATTGGTAAATCAGCACTAAAATAATATGCTAAGTTTGGCATTAAAGAGCCAGTACTGCAAATATGTGAAGAAATATTAAAAATCATATCGGAAAGAATGGTCCCAAAGAAAAATATAATTTATAGTATTTCATAATTAATTCCAACTTAGAAAAGAGGTTCAGGAGGTTCGTTTGATCAGGGGTTTTTTTGAAGGGGTCACTGAATTTGTGGAGAGCTGCTGAAACTAGAAACAAGCAAATAAAATTATTTTCAAACAGTCAATAAAAAAGTTGAAGAAAAGAAAGTTTTCACAAAAGAATGGTGCGAATTTTGTGACAACATACATGAATTCATCAAAACAAATTTGCCCAGCTTAGACAAAATTATATAGTATGTGTAAACGCAAGATCATGCTGAAAAAGTATGCAAAAATTAGAAAAAGGTGCATAAAATCAAAGAAATTTCAACTACAGATTTACAAATATAGGATTCCTCAGAGTCAAGGTCTGAAAATATTATTGTGAATACAACAACTGACTACAATAGACACAATCTTGCTGAATATACTCTGAAATTAATTACAGGCAGTCGCTGTAGTAATATATCATGTGTTCTTGATACTGCGGATGATGATTGTTTGGTTGGACAAAAAAATCTGCAACAGATGGCAGGTTACATACAAAATAAAATGAGGCCTACAAATAAATGCTTATATAGTTGGTGGTAAATATTTTTATGAAAGAAGAAATAGATATAATTCTTAAAGTTCAAGTAGCTGGCAAATCATCAAAATACAAGGTAACATTTCAAATAGTACACATTCCATTACTTTAGTTTAGTTAAATTTTGTAAACAAGTTAAAATAAGTAACACACAATACATCATTAATAAATATGATTTGGTTTTTCAAGGTCAAGAATATTTTTCTGGAAATTAATATGGCAATAGACTATTCAGTCAAACCTGTAATACAAAAGGCATGTAGAATTCTCACAGTGTTTAGGATACAATAAAAGAAGAATTGAAGAGGAAATGAGAATGAGAAAGCCATAAAGATTGGGTAAGCAACATTTTAATAATAAATAAAATAAATTAGAATTTGCTTAGATCCTATACAATGGCATGTGAATGGTCTTTATAAGATCGCCCTAACTCATTTAGTTTATTAATGAAAAAAAAAAGACATAATAATAATTAAAAAATACTGAACAAAATCCCTTTACACGATCGCGCCAAGTCTTCTACTTTTCTAGGAATAGTCGCTTATTGAAATAAATAATAAAAAATAATAGTGTTCCTCATATTGAATAAAATCACCTTTTACACGAATGTGCTAACTATTCTACTTTCCGAGATATAGCAAAAAATAACAACACATGTGTCTGCCTACCTCCCCAGCAGAGAGATAAGCGTGAGGTTACTATCTAATTTTTACTAAATGTGTATCAATATCAAACAATCTATATCTACGCCCAGAGCTCCTACTATATAGTTAAAGATATTTTTTTCCTTAAACACACAATCGATTTTCGTTGCGCGCTCTGAACGGCTGGAACATAGTCAGCGCGAGCCCCGACGCGCAACGGTAAGCGTATGCCGATGTCTGAACGAGCTCGCGATACTCGTATCCTTTGTCTCAGATTCGTGTATGAGCGAGAAGGCGGACGATCGAGGACAACCCTAGAGGTATATTAACAGAATGAAGGTAAAACGATTTAAAATTTCCTGAAGAATGTCTTAAGCCAGAGCGTATGACATGGTGTAGCTACCGCTTCATGACGCGTCGAAACTCTTCGCAAAGCTTCGTGGCACTATAATACTTAGTTTATAATATACACCCCTAAATAAAACACTATCCTTTTCAGGGCAGTGTGACAAAAATTAGCTTAGCAATAATATTTCTTAGCTTCAAAATAAAATATAATCACGGCTAAAATTATAAACAATTATAATGTTGATATTATTTTAATAATAAAAAAGTAAATATAAATATTTTGATACGTAATCATTATAAGATAGATTACGTTAGCTTTAGTCCGACATAAAAAAATATATAGAACTATAAATGAGTAGATTATGCCAATAAAGCGGAATATAAGTCCTACTTTTTATTAATTTTTTTTATTGTAGCTAGGCGTGTGACAACACTCCGCCTGATGTAAAGCTAGAGTGCGGTCCATGAATGGAAACAACTGCTACTACAGAGAAAGTCGCCTCCACTATGCCGGCTTGAGGAGACGAGCATGTACCATCTAGATTGACAGTGCACACTCCTCTCGTTATACCTGGCTACTTTCAAACTGTTCCCGAAACGCGACAGGGTCACTTCACGGGTGTTACATTCGAAAGTGGTGGTACTACCCCAGCACGGCAGACAGAACAAATAACCATTATAAGTCTACCTATCACTCTTTAATAGTGCCTATAGGCACTGAGCGACCAAAGTACATATAACAAGTTACATTGGTACTGGTCAGAATTAGCGTGGTTCGAACACGGGTCTCATCGATCGTGAGTTCACGCGTCTTACCGCTAGACCACGGCCGCTCATTAATTATTGCATTAGCATTTTTAAAGAAGTCCATAATTCGTCTTATTGACATTTCTGTCTGTTCATTTTTTTAATAAATAAAAATGGAATTAAAAACTCACTTATTTTTATAAAGAATGTCACTATCACATTTCTAATTTAAAAATTATGTAAAAACTGCTCACAAAACGTCTCTTCCATTATGTAAATTTATATAAATTGCAATATATTATATTTTAAATACAGCACTCTCCCGCGCGATTCGTATGCTGCGAAACCACGTATGACATAAAATAGAGCAATAATGTTTACAATATAAATGATAATTATTGACATTATTAATAATACGTGCCGGGCATCACGTCACAGCATCAACTAACTAATCATCAGATTAACTAATTAAGGAGCAAATATTTAAAAATTTGTACTGGAAGAAGCGTTAATACTCGTGCCTACGAACTATCACTATATAAATAGGGGATAAAACTGTTAAGAATAAAAATTATAAAAGGAACAGATTAACGCCGCATTACTGATAAAGATGTAGTAGGTAACAATATTTAATAATTAAAAATTGCAAGTAAAATTATTCCATTTTTATTATATGTATCCTGTAATAAATTCATAGTAGTAATACATAGCTTCATCCGTGTAGATATAACATTACATTACATACTGTGATTACTATTTTTCTATCAAATTGTACTACGCGTCTATAACCTATCCGAAATCGAAGAATAAAGCGAAGAGAATTAATTAAAATGTATTAGGTACCTAACAGTGTTAATTGTACAAAATTTTTGTCAAAAACCATCTCAGTGAATTTAAAAAGCGATGATACCTTATTAAATTTGAAGAAACTCCTAATAATGTCACTAAACCTGTTCCTAACGCAGACTGTTGACCTGTTCGAGGTCAGACAGTATTAGAGAATATAAAAGTCACGTTTATTATCGAGTTGACCTTTACACATGTAGAAAAAATGTTACACATTTTATCTGTTGCTTAACAAAAGTAATTAACAACAAATGTCTATTTGACCCCGTTACGATTGTATATTGAGATTAGAATTTAAAATAACATAAGATTTATGTATTTATAACTAATGAGTACTGATTATATTTAAAGTTAAATTCACATTCATGCAATTTATTGGGACGTATAATAAACATAATTGACACTTAAGAGTGGTAGGCAGACCAGTCTGCCACAGTAGCACCACCAACACTTTCATGTGTAACTAGTCGCGATTCAGGATTAGCTTGATTGTAGCCGGATATTGCAACTACCCTTAAAAAAAATCTCTGCGGTTGCAGCTGTCGCCACTCATATGAAATGAACAATAAAACACTAATGGTTAGCACACATAGCTTAATCCTTGCATTGCGTCGCATAGCTATAGCGTGTGCGTTGCAACTAGTGCATGAAAGTCTTTTAAATGTTACGTCATGGAAATACGTACTTAGGTCGCTTAATAACTCGAGCAGACGGATGATGGTTATTAGCCCAGTTTGCCGTCCTGGGGTACTCCACCGCTCCAATGTAGCACCCGTGAAGTGACTGTGACATTGAACACGTTCCATTACTTTCATGCAGAGCTTGTACTCAAGTGGGTTTAGTTAAGTTTTGTAAAGAAGTTTAATTAGGCCATTGCAACACACAATACATCATTAATAAATATGATTTGGTTTTTCAAGGTAAAGAATTCAGTCAAACCTAAAATACACAAGCCACGTAATTCTCACAGCGTTTAGGAAACAATAAAAATGCTGAATAGATTAGATGAGGAAGGTATAATAGAGAAAGAAGAAAGCCATAAAGATTGGGTAAGCAACATTTTATTGATAAAAAATATAATAATTTAGAATTTGCTTAGATCGTATACCACTAAATGAGTGTTTACGCGTTCCCCTTTTTGTAGCCCTTGTGGCAGAAAGTGCTTTTGTGACAAAAAGTTTTGTGGGGTGGTTTTGAAAAAAAAAAGTGTTTCTTACCCTTGAAAAGCGTTTGTCTCTCTGAACAAATCGGTCTTACAAGATCGCGCTTTTCTAGCTAGATCTTTTCGAGATACAGCTGTTTATTAAAGAAAAATAAATAAATAAAAATTCTTTCAAATGTTACGTCATGGAAACGTGTATTTTATATGTAATTAGGTCGATCAGTGGCTCGAGCAGACTGATGATGGTTATTATCCCAGACTGCTGTCCTGGGGTAGTCCACCGCTTTCGAATGTTACACCCGTGAAGTGACTATGCCGCGTTTCGGGATAGATTTAGAAGTAGTAACTAGAGGAGTGTGCATTATCAATCTAGATGGTGCGCATTTGTCTCCTCAAGCGGACATAGGGGAGGCGATTGCTGCCTGTAGTAACAAATGTTTCATGGACCGCACTCCACATCAGGCAGAGTGTTGTCATATGCCGAGCTACAATTAAATTTAAAAAAAAAAGATACGATACATTGGTAATTTATTTGCTTCGGACTTATGTGTTGTATTGTAATTGCCAGGACAATTATGTATACTAATTTGGGAATGTGTGCGTAGAATATGAACACGTATTTATTTAACTCATAATAACTAATAAATATTTTAAACAGAAGACGCGTGTTTATTACAATAATAATAATAATAATAGTGTCATATCAGTGACAAGTGACTCGTGACTGCAATTATAATTAATACATGCGATAAATCGATAGAAATAGATTGATTTATTATATCATTTACTAGCTGTTGTCCGCTATTTCGTTATACAATTAATATAATGATCTGGGGAACCTCCTATAGGAATAGGGAGTCTAGGGGATAAAATAGCTGAACTTACGATTTCGCCCATGTTAATAAAAAAAATTAGACCTAAATCCTAGATTTGATTCCAGGTCGAAACAAATATTAATTCGTAATATTGTAATCATCCTGATATTATTATTTAAAGATCAGATAAATATAAGAAGTTACTGAAATTTAAAAAAAATCGTAATATAAAAAAAGATTGTGTGAATACCTAACACTAAACTAGCAAACCGTTGTCTTATTAATTAATTATTGGCTTATTGTCAAACTCTGAACAATTCACCCTTACCAAATTAAAAATAATCAAGAGCTCTTTTATTAGCTTTTATAAAATAAACTGACAATTAGGATTAACGAATGTAACACCGCGTTTCGGGAATAGTTTGAAAGTAGCCAGGTATAACGAGAGGAGTGTGCACTGTCAATCTAGATGGTACATGCTCGTCTCCTTAAGCTGGCATAGTGGAGGCGACTGCTGCCCTGCACAGATTTCTCTGTAGTAGTAGAAGTTTCCAATAATGGACAGCACTCTGACAGGCGGAGAGTTGCCACATGTCGAGCAACAACAAAAAAAAAAATAAGACACCCCATTCGCAATTTGCAGCTCTGCATATGTCAACATCGCACGAGCTACCACAGATAATTATCTGAAAGCAACAGTCGCCTCCGCTATGCCGGCTTGAAGAGATGAATGTGCATGATTCATGTTGACAATGTCTGTAAAGTGCATTTGAAAGTAGTGGTACTGCGAGTTCCTCAGGACCACAGACTGGGCTAATAAACATCATCAGTCTGCTTACCATTCTTTAAATTAAATTTAAATGTGTTAAAAAGGTTATTAATTTATAAATCTTACAATGTAAGAAAAGAGGAATAAAAAAAGGAATCTAATATGTATAAATTATTACCCAGAAATATGATAATTTTATGGTTAGTTACTGCAATAATGATTGATGAACTACATTCTTGATAACACAATGAGTTTATTGCATACTGAAATGAGAGTATTGGTTACAGTACTGACCTTCCTGTTTTCTATAGGTTATCAGACTTCTCATATTGACGTGTTATTATCACGCCTTTGGTCTAATTATTGAGGTAGACCGACAGTAAATGGAACAGTTGAGTTGCACTTATCGACTAACGGCCGAAATTAATAATCAATCTTGATCCCTTTTTCACTGACTTAGATAGGAACATCAATCAAGATTTCGAATAAGGCGTGCCAATAACCTATCTATAAACCGAAATTGCGATCTTTCAAAGCAAACCATCCGTGAGAGGCCGGATCACAGGTTATAGATTGTCCTCTGTATGAAAATGGTAGTTTGTGCGTGCCAATAACCTATCTGCCGATTTTGACGTTTCTTTTGATTGACGTATCGGTCGAGCATTGCGATCCCGGGAAGTGCTCAGACTACGAATATTTGTAGAGATTTTATTCAAACATTATTCTTAAAAATGGCTTTGTCGATGTTTTCTGGTGATAGTGACAGTGATTTGGAGGTTCTGACTCAGTTATCTGATTGGGATACTGATAGTAGCACTGAAGATTCGACACGACGCGCATCTTTACCTAAAATCCAAAGAGTAAATTATATGCAGAGTCTCGATGATGCGGAATTTGCCTTCAGATTTAGATTACCTAAACATGCAGTCAATTCAGTATTGACTGAAATCATGCCGTATATACGTGTAACTTCGTCAAGGTAAGTTTAATATTCATTTTATCACTCTATTTGGTGACGGGTAAATCTATTGTATTTTATGTTTTAATTCTTCTTTGGTTCTACTTCTGCCTGTCGCTGTATTTTCTCCAAAATAAATAAAGTAAAAATACACCACCAACCTGAGTACTAAATATCTCTTTCTTACAGAAATCATGGTGTGTCTCCTCTACATCAACTACTGTTGACACTACGATTTTATGCATTAGGCACAATGCTGATTTCCGTAGCAGATTTTGTTGGGGTATCAAAATCAACAGCAGGCAGAATAGTGAGAGACGTATCTTGTGCAATTGCCACTTTGTATGATAATTACATCGTTATTCATCAAAGAAGCGCCGAAAAGTTTTATCAAATTGCTGGGTTTCCCAGAGTTCTTGGAACTATTGATTGCACACATATTCGCATACAGTCTCCATGTGAGTGGTGATTTGTATAAAAACTTTTATTTATGATGACTAGACTTGTGCAACAAATACTAAAGCTACAAATATTTTTAGGCAATGTAATAGGGGAGGAGTTCAGAAACCGAAAAGGTTACTTCTCATTAAATGTGCAAGCAGTCTGTGATGCCGATTTAAAATTTATGAATGTGATAGCTCGCTGGCCAGGCTCCACACATGATGCGACCATTTTTAACAATTCTGTTCTAAGAGGTAAGTAACAACTTAAATAGTTTTGTTTCTTTTGTTGTTATTTTATGTTTTTACACTCGCGGCCAAATAAAACGGGTCGGTAACAAAAATCCCTGTAACTTTTAAATTAAAAATTACAATACAGAAAATTTCAATATCTTATTCAATTTATTTAAAAAATCATTAATTTTTTACTGACCCGTTTTATTTGGCCGCGAGTTTATTTTGTTTCAAAATAAATTTTTTTTACAGCTCAGTGTGAGGCAGGTCAGTTTGGAACACGATGGCTGCTTGGAGATAGCGCATATCCAAACAGACCTTACATACTAACACCCCTTTTAAATGCAGCCACTGAAGCTGAACAGAGATATAATGAAGCTCACATTAGAACAAGAAATACGATTGAAAGGTAGTATCACAAAACTACAAATATTGAATTAATTTGGTGATTTTTTTTTATACCTTCTGGTTTAAAAGTTATGATATTTTTAAAGAATTATCATTTATTCCCCCGTTTTATCGCAGAACAATGTTTTAAGAATCCTTGTTAATTGTAGATATTTTTAAAACATTGTTTTGTGATAAAACGGGGGATAAAATGATAATTCTTTAAAAATGTCATAACTTTTAAACCAGAAGGTATAAAAAAAAAATCATCAAATCATATTGTAGATATTGAACCTCTCTATCTGTAAAATACCGTTGACACCACTACTTACGGGACACCTGTATATATATTAATCTCGTTTCTCTAGAACATTCGGAGTTTGGAAGCGGCGCTTTCCTGTCGTGGCACTTACACTGCGCCTGTCTTTGCAAAATGTCCACGCATTAATAATAGCTACTGCAGTGTTACATAACATCTGCAGAAATTACAACATAGAGGAAATTCCTTCAGAAGTTGAGCTGCCAACTGCAGAGAGTTATGATGAGGACAACTCTCAAAATATGAATATGCAGGACATCAGGGAGAGAGTGGACCTTATAAATAATTATTTTATGTAGCATATTATACAATTATACTAAGCTGAAATATTGATTTTCAAAACTAAAATGATGGAAAATAAAATAATATTGTAACAGAATTCACAAGGATTTTATTTTATTTAACACTTATAGTTCTCACACTCTAATTTAAGTTTATCATTTTGCAATTTTAAATTATCATTTTGCAATTTTAAATTATCATTTTGCAATTTTAAATTATCATTTTGTAATTTAACATTTTCATTCTGGTGCATAATACTAGATAAGTTTGCATTTAAGCAATTTTTTTTTGCTGAGTAGTATTCAGCTATAGCTAGGTTCCGGACTCCCCTGCTATCGTCGGGTACAATTTTTTTCTTCTTAACTGGAAAAAAAAACTGATATGAGAAGTAAATAACGGAGCTAACACATGTTCCAATTTATTTATGAAACATTAATAAATTACATGTGAATGACAATTGCAATGCAACTATCGTGTTATGTTTATAAGAGCGGTCGTGGTCTAGCGGTAGAGGACGGATCTCAAGATTGATGAGAACTGAGACCACATCAAGATATGCTGAGCTACAATAAGAAAAAAGTAAAAATTAAATAAAATAAGCATTACCGGTTCTTGGCATATTGAAAGTGAACTTGGTTTTGGGTGCACTAATAAGCCCGTTATGGTTGTCATTATTACGATTTGGGGTACTAGTAAAACCCATAAGATCACAATCATCACCGTTTATACAGCCATCACCATTCTCCATTACACTACCAGCAACGTAATGGGGAGTGGCCGTAACACCATCACCCCCCCCATCACCATCGTTATCATCAACAGAGAAAATCGGATCTTTATCACCCCCAAATGGAACAGCGAAACCGGTGACCGTGCTGCCCAGTAAACTGGATACCCGTTCCAATATGTCATCTGGGGGTATATATTCTGCGGCACCACCACCAGTCTGTAAAAATATTTTTTTATTACTTTTTAATGAATATACTAAGCTAGTACTTGTATTATAGGCACTGAGTCATCAAAGTATAAATATAACAACTAACCTGAATGAGATTAATTCTTATTTTAGTGCTCCGTTTACGGGAATTTTTTTTCAAATTTTCCCATTTTAAACGGAGCTGCTGTGGTGTTCGAGGGCATGTCGTGACTGTAGCGTTAAATCGGTCCGTCAAGCGAATCCACTCTTCCGTTTTTAATTTGTTGTTGGTGGCGTTCGTTGTTTTGCTCGTAATTATCTTGCTGCTTTCAATCAAATCTAATAAAGACGTCGTCTCTACCTTTGATAGCGGCTTTCCTTTCATCTAAAATAAAAATAGATAAATTATCTTTGTTCGTCACATACAAACAAGCGGGATATGAAATTCATTTATTACGCAAAAAAAAAAACAACACAAGGATAAGAAATTATGATAAATCATTAAATAAAACTTACTATTTCCGAATTCATTTTATGAATTTTGCTTTAACGTTTGTTCGGCTTCAAATCGTTTGTTTCAAAAGATACGTTCCATTACAACCCAATATTTTTGTCATCGCCATCGCTATCACGATTGTTGCAAGTTTTAGCAATCAGTTGTAGTTTTATTTGTCTAATTAAAGTTAAACTCTGCGCTAAATAAATAATTTGTATGTTAAACAGTTTATTTAAATTTAAATGATATAATTAAACCATGCAAAAATGTATGAGTTTTGTGTAAAACGAAACGTTAAAGAGGGTTTAGATCGGCCGTCAATCTGAGCCTGTCAAATAAAAGTATTACAGAATTTTATTATTGGGTCGTAGGTTGGAGATCATTCCGTCGATATGTATTAATGTAAGATCGATCTAAATCTCTAACTGTGGATACAATATTAATTTCGGCCGTTAGTTGTAGGTATACAGATATAAAAAGATAGATAGCAATCCCTTTAACTACGTGTTACAACACAACTAATACTAAAACGGTAATGCAAAGTTTTTTTATTATTAGCTTTTTAAGATTTTCTTGTATTATCAAGCCAGAATGGCATAAAAACGTCCCTAACGTAAGGGCGCCTGACCGTCTGTCAGCTGTGAGTTGAATGACCTCGCGCGTGGATGACGCCGTCGCGACATACACCAACCTTAATATCAATCCTTACATTAAATTAATTGTTATTAATTGCTTAAAAAAATACATTGTTTTTTTTTTACAAATAATGATACCATATTGTTATTAATTTGATAAAAAATAATTCAACAATAAAAAAATTTTGGTCTCAGAAATAAAAAATTAAGTACTTGGGCTGCACCAGTGTGATGTATACGACATCTGGTTCGCAGCATAGCTAGCTGTCTATTTACACCCTGTATCTGAGAAAGAGATCACACTCCCTTGTTACCTTAGAGTGTGGTCCTTGAACAGCAGTTCTCCCTTTACCACAAAGAAATGCCTGCAGACAGCAATCTCCTCCGTTATGCCGGCTTAACAACGGATTTGCACCATTCATTGATAGGACACACTTATCTAGTTATACAAGACTATTTCCAAGCTGATCCTGAAATGTGACGAGATGTTTCGCGGATGTGCGCGAGCCCTAGGATATTTTTGTGGGCAATTTTGAAAATTAAAACTTGGTTTCGAAATTAGAGGACATTTCCAACAACCTTTATTTCGGAAGTTCGGCCCTATCTCGTTCCGTTCCGGAGATATCGCGTTTCGGAAGCGGACGGAACGGACTTTCGGAACACGTCGAGGTTTTCTCGAGGTCGCATGGGCCCCCTCTATACGTATCAAAAAAATATCTCTCTAACCCCCCGGCACGTGCTCCATCATTGATGTCAGTCAGTCAGTGAGTCAGTGGTAATCTAGGTTTATATAATGTGTTGATATTTAGTATAATAGAGGAAGGTAACAGTTAACAGTCCCCAAAATAATATTAAATAAAAATGAGACTTATTCTTTCTTATTATTTTTTTATTAATAATACCAAATCTTTGGCTGTTTAATCTAATTTAATTATGTACTATTATAATGTGTTTACATCGAATAATTAAATCATATTTAAGTAGGCACCGACATGTAGCGAGGTAAGAGTAAGTAAGTAGTAAAATAAAAGGTTTTAGACATTATATATATATATATATATATATATATATATATATATATATATTGACGGTCAAAGATTAATCAAATATTTACAAAGTATTTGTACATATACGTCTTTTATAAATCTACGTTCTTAGTATCTACTGTTACAAAAATAACTATAGGAAGATAACTATTATCTATAATTATTATTTAAAGTATATCAGAATGTTTCCCATGTTTGCATATATCTATATCAATATTTATTGCAAAATAGTTCTTGTTACGATAAGAATAATGGTTTTACTTGAAGCATGACTTTTCATATTAGTTAAAACCTTAAACAAGTGAAGTATATATAAATAAAATAAATATTATATATTTTTTAATTATGTTTATTCAGTGCATTTCCCATATTAGCAGACTTAAAACTACTTAATATATAATCAATACATTTGCAAAAAAAATACATTTATTTAATCAAACAGTGCATTTCCTATATTAGCAGACCTAAAACTATTTCATAAATAATAGAATTTATTTACAAAAAGTTTTTTTAAAATGAACAGTACATTTCCCATATTAGCAGATTTAAAACTATTTAATCAATAATGCAATATATTTACAACATTTTTTTTAAACAGTACATTTCCCATATTAGCAGATTTAAAACTATTTAATAAATAATACAATATATTTACAAAAAAAATTTTTTTTTAACAGTACATTGTCCATATTAGCAGATTTAAAACTATTTCATAAATAATATTATACAATATATTTACAAAAAGTAATATTTTTTAAAACAGTACATTTCCCATATTAGCAGATTTAAAACTATTTTATTATTAATATTATACAATTTATTTACAAAAAGTAATATATTTTTTAAAACAGTACATTTCCCATATTAGCAGATTTAAAACTATTTTATAAATAATATTATACAATATATTTACAAAAAGTAATATTTTTTTAAAAACAGTACATTTCCCATATTAGCAGATTTAAAACTATTTCATAAATAAGATTTATTCAATATATTTACAAAAAGTAATATTTTTTTAAAAACAGTACATTTCCCATATTAGCAGATTTAAAACTATTTTATTATTAATATTATACAATATATTTACAAAAAGCAATATTTTTTTAAAAACAGTACATTTCCCATATTAGCAGATTTAAAACTATTTTATAAATAATATTATACAATATATTTACAAAAAGCAATATTTTTTTTAAAAACAGTACATTTCCCATATTAGCAGATTTAAAACTATTTCATTATTAATATTATACAATTTATTTACAAAAAGTAATATTTTTTAGACATCAGTACATTTCCCATATTAGCAGATTTAAAACTATTTTATAAATAATATTATACAATTTATTTACAAAATAATATTTTTTAGACAACAGTACATTTCCCATATTAGCAGATTTAAAACTATTTCATAAATAATATTATACAATTTATTTACAAAAAGTAATATTTTTTTTATAACGAACTGGTCCCATATTACTGGCCTAAACTTATTAATAATAAAAAGTACAAAAGCAGAACATATTATTTAATAAAACAGTGCATTTTCCCTAATCTAAAACTATTTAATAAATAAATATTGCATGCCAACCTATGAAAGTAACTGTATACCGAGGGAAATATCGAAACAATATCAGCGCAGAATATTGTGCCGTATATGCCGTCAATTATTAGATAACTTATTAATTGTATATTTCTATAGATGACGGATGGACTTAAAATAATTTATTATTCAGTTACCTTAATGGCATACTTGAGAAATATAATATTTTTACTTAGCTAAAAATACCTTATAATGTTAGTTGGTAAATATTTCTTAATAATAATAATAATAAAACTCTTTATTGTGCAAACAAAAAAAAAAAACAACATTTATACATTTATGGAAAATTAGATAATACAATAGGCGGCCTTATTACTGAGCTGCAATTTCTTCCAGGCAACCTATAGAGGATGGAGAATAGTATAAGAGATAGAAACAAAGTGTGCACAATAGAAAATAAATAAATAAATAGAGTATATCTAAAATAATAAAATACTTATAAGATTCTTAAAAGAATTACAAATTGAATACTATTACATATAATTGAATACTGGTCAAACCTTACTTTAAACCTTAATTACAACGATTAAAACTAATAATACTAATTAATTGTTTCTTCCCTAATAATATTTTAAAACATTAGATAATAAATAAAATAAAGGAATTTCAAGTCAGCATCTTACAAAAATCTTCAAGGTATGTGTTGTCCCATAGTCGATGCCGTTCCTTTTATCCATGTAACATAACTAGCCACTCTTGTGTAAACACCCGGCCGTGATTTTCTAGCACAGCCTGAACCCCAACTAACTATACCTGCTAATTGCCAACGATTAGCTGACATGCAGGCGAGAGGACCTCCCGAGTCACCTCGACATGCGTCCACGCCACCGCCGAGAACGCCTGAAAATTTTTATACTCTTAACTCTAAACGACTAAACTATGAAGATGTTCAACAATTTAAGGAGTACTCTTTTATATTTTATACATTGATATAAATAAAAATAAATTTAAAAAAGAAAAAAATTGTCCTCAGACAATGTTTACATTTTCTGTTTATTGTCGTCGACATTCTAAAATACGCGAAACTATAATCGGGACTACATTTAACCGACAAAAATCGTTCCAATATCAATATCATTCTAAATAATTAAAAGCATTAGTGGTAGGCGACGGGACGTACCACCACTTTCAAGTGTAACACGCATGAAGCGCCCTAGTCAAGATACAACGAGAGGATCAGTCAAGTCAGCATAACGGAGGCGACTGCTGCTTGCAGACAATTCTCTGTGGTCGCAGTTGTTTCCGTTCATGGGTCGCATTTTAGTTTAACTTCAGGCCGAATTTTGTCATAATATGTTGAGCTATAATACAATAAAAGCAACACGAAAATTGTCACTGTTAAATTGTTTGTGATGAGAGTTTGCCACTCTAGTTATATATTTTTTATGATTTTAAAGGATGGAGAGAAGGACGGCGGATCCAGTGGCGTATTATCCTTTGGGCTAACTAGGCACGTGTCTAGGGAAGCGAGGACTCGATGGGAACGCGTGCATTTAAAACGAAGTTGATTTAGTGCTAACATTTTACATTGCACGGAGGTGATTGCAATGAGGTACGTATTTTTAGATATTTCTTATATATTTGTAAATTGGTAAAAAAAGTATTCTTATATATTTGTAAAAAATCGTCACCAAAGAAGTACCTCTAAGGTTAACTCCTAGAGCTCTGTAGACATTTAATTCGTAACTGTTAACACCTAATATATAAAATAAATATCAATATTTATCAAATATCTAAATGAGCAGTAAACACACTTTAAAATGTAGTATACTCATGTTGTTGTAATATAGACTTACCTGCACATAACATAGAGTCGAGTATAGGTTGTTGTCGTCCGCCTAACACTTGATTCTTTCTACAAGTTGTCAAATCCAACACGGGTACAGCGGCGGCTCTCAATACAGGAGCGAAATTCTCCGTGCTCTCTACAAACAGTTTACAGTAGGATATTATTGTAAACATAATAAATCTTTAACATCAATATAACATTAATAAAAAGTAAAACATGTATTTTATCCTGCATATACGAGTACGTAGTGATAAATAATTAAATACCCTTAAATTAAAGGTAGGCAGATAGATTATGCTTAGGTAGGTATGTAGTCGTACCATCACTTTTAAGTGTAACAATCATCAAATGTACTAGTAGCTTGGAAGTAATTGACGCTAGACAGCCTGCGGATATTTATCTACCCGGAATATAGACCGCGCTTTAGTTTATTAAGCGGAGCGTGGCCACATGTCGGTATATTATAAAAAAAAATCACTGCGACTTACCTGTTTCGAATCCCCATCCGCTTACACTGCACCAAGACCCAGAACTGTCAGCTTTATTGTCTGGTAGGCAAATAGGTCTCACGTGGGTATTGAATACTATGCCTCTAGTACCACGTCCTTTGACGCTAATAAGGGCTAAGTCGTTACTATGAGGCCCATCTATAAATAAATAAACAAGATTCAATGGACATGCGATTTATACCAATTACTAATTGAATAATACGGTAATTGGGATTGTTATAGGGTATAGTCTCGTTAGTCCAATGTAACGATTATTTATTCAGTAAGTATAGCCAATTTGAGTAAATCAAAGCATTAAATGTCTTATGTCATCCGCCGACTAAATCATCATTCTATGGCGTTCCCTAAATAGAAAAATGTTCCTTAATTTAATAAATAAATAACTAGGGAAAAAAATAGAGAATTTAATGTTTTAAACTAACTAAAAATATTGGATAAATAATTACTAAATTGGACTAGTTGAAACAAGACTTTTGTAGCAGTTGTCTAATTGGACAAGTGAAAAAAAACGAATTGGGCAGTCCAATTGGTCTGGTTAGAATGGGAATAAAATAATTTAAAAAAAAATTAAGTCATGTCACTAACTTTTTCTAAACTCCGGATGTACGATGACTTTTTCCGCGTAGAATCTGTTTTCGTGTAAATCCTGTACTTTTAGTCTATGTTCTCCAGTTACAAGTCGAATGTGCTCTAGTTGCAATGGTTGCTGTAATATAAAAGCACATTTTTAAATTCCCGCCGCCCCGCCTCCTCTTCGCCCTCAATAACCTTTTCACGAGGAGCTGTGTTTATAAATATTACAATATAATATTCCTATTAATATTTAATATGGCTTGTCTTAAGTTATACATGACGTAAAACGGCTAAGGATGCATTTATTTCATATCGATGAGTTGCTAGTCCATTTAATTTCCGATATCCATTCTTAGAAATATTATTATGCCGTGGTAAACATTCTAAATACAGAGTTGTAGAAACATGTAATTCGCATTGTATCACATTTTATACTTAATACATTTCGCCAATATAATTCGCACGGCATAACTGGAATTGAACTCACACTAAGAGTATGCATTACGTCATCGTTGCCCTTAAAGCCGCTTCAAAAATCCTAACTAAATTCTGGAGCAAAAAATAAAATTCAACATACTTTATCAAAACAGTGCGCAGCAGATATGACCAGCCTTTCACCAATGACAGCTCCTCCGCAATGATGTTCAAATGTCAACTTATCTGAATCCAGCATTTGAATCTCTACCTGAAAATAAACAAACAATTTTAATCACTACTATCACGTCTTATTTTTTAATTTTAATTCTAATGTATATTTAACTAATACATTTGAAAATAGTGATAATAAGTGAGATTTGAGTAATTGTTTTTAATATGTGTTGTTTGTTATCGTAATTATAAAACAGAAAACTAAATCAAATAAATTAGCGTACAAGAGAGCGCATCTGGCGTCTGAACGCAAGGATCTCTAAAGGGTGACTTAGAAACAACAATCCAGTGATCTGATGACAGCCGGCACCCCAAACCTTGAAGGGAGAGGAGATTAAATGAGTACACTATTTTTAAATCACCCAAAGGCTAAATGTAATTTCAATAGATTTAAAGAGAAGGTATTAGAGCTAATGGTATTACAGAAATTAATTATGTACAAATTGTTTTTAGTTCGTCCATATAAATGGATGCACATTACATCATCGAGTTTTGTTTACTGTATGAGAAAGATAATACATGTCTCTAAGAAAGCAGACGTTTTAATTAAAATGCAACCGATACTATTCTCGATACTCTTCTTATCTCAAGGCTCATGCTAGTTCACTGTTTAGGTGAAGGATTGAGTTGACGACTGGTATAAAATGGACATAACAGCACGTATGTCAATATCTATGTTGTAGACGCTTCCTTAATATTTTTTTTTAAATATTACAACGTGTTGATTTTTTTTGTTGCCAAGTTATATTCATATTAGATATATTCATATTCAAATAAAATATTCAGTAGTTTTATTTTCTCTTTTCATATAATAAGTAATATTGTTGCTCAATACATCTGGTGGTTATGCTTCAAAAAGAGTTCGCTACAGTTTAAACTCATTTGCAAACAAAACTGTCAATCCAACTCAGTCATTAGGCACCGGTCCTTTGTTGTATTCTTTGAGAAATTCCATACACTTTCACTTTTTTATTATTTTCATAAATTGTTCATGTCCAACCTTTAAACGGCTTTGAAATCCGTTAAATAATTCATTATGTAACGAATAACGATGTGTTTAAGTGTTTCCCAAAAATAATTGATATGTTTTTCCATTGAAAATGAGTAATCAAAGTAAGTAATCGAATCGTGAATATAAATTGAATCGTTTGAGCAAAAATTATCATTAGGTGTTACAGTAATCATATTTGATATAATAAGAAATAAAAATGGCTTTATCTATCAAAAGACAATTACTCAAAACTGCAAGGACTGTGTTGTAGGGAACATATTTAATACGAATAATATTTACTTTCGATGCATATGGGGATTTTTTTTTACAACAAACACAATATAAAAAAATACAGGGTAAGACGTTATCTGGTTTTCGTATTACATATATTTCATTAATAAATTTTATCGCACCGGAATATAATGGACAATGACGAGTGTCTAATGTTATCGCAACAAAAAGTTCATTCAAATTATAATTAACAAATTTAATTAATTAAAAAACAAAAACAATATATCCCCCAAGATGCAATAAATTTTATCGAAGTTTGTTTAGTCGGTTTAAACCTAAGAAAGGAGACAAACAGACAGAGTTACTGTCACATTTATATATAATTATAGATTTAACCAAGTGACGGATTTAATTAAATTTTATAACAATACAGCAGATCTATATATTACCTATAACATATAATACTAGCTGACAGTGCCTGGCGCTGCCCGGGCTTATCTAGTTAAACAACAATCATTCGAATCGGCCGATTTATTTTCATTCGATGGACATTTTTAATAATCCCTGTATCAAATAATTAAAATCGAAGAGATACAGAATTTAAATAAAAACCACAATCACAGTGCACATTACAACAACAATTAATTCAATTAACTCCAAAATAATTTAAAAAATTATAATAAGGCAAAATTTGTCTCAAATGAAAGATAAATCAATGAAAAAGAACTATCAGCAAAATGCCTGAGGATTGTTGCATTGTTATGTGGCATTATTAATTAAGGTAAGCATTGTTAAAAAATAACAAAACGTCAATAAAAAATAATCATGTCTGTTTGCTTAAATATAAAACGACCTAAAAATACGATTAAAAATAGTTACGTGCTTTTTGTAGAACTCTTTATTTCCACAATTCTTCAGCACGTAATTTTGATAAACCTCTAGCGGTTTAAACTACATACTCTAAGGAGACGCATTTTCACTACATTTAGTTTAATAAAATATGACGTATATCCTTTCCGAAGAACCAAACTATTTATTGATATAGGTTTAATTAAAATCAGTACATTAGTTTTGAAGATTATCTCTGGTATACATACAAACAAACCAAACTCTTTATATAATATTATTTTTTTAATGTAGCTCGGCATATGACAACACTTTGCCTGATGATGAGAGATATTTCAACAGGCCGCAGATGCTTCCGCTATGCTGGCTTGAGGAGACGAATGTGCACTGGTAAATGGTGCAATGTACACATCCAGACAGTGACAGTGCACACTTCTCTCTATACCTGGCTACTTCTAAACTGACCCCGAAACACGAGATAGTCACTTCACGAGTGTTACATTCGAAAGTGGTGGTACTACTCCAGGACGGCAGACTGGGCTATCATCAGTCTGCCTACCTCCGCAATAGTGAAAATATGACAACAGTCCGCCTGTTGTAAAGCTAGAGTGTAGTCCATGAACAGAAACAACTGCTACTACGGATAAATGTCTACAGACAGCAGTCACCTCCGCTATACCGATTTGAAGAGACGAATTGATGGTTATTTGTCCAGTCTGCCGTCCTGGGGTAGTACCACCACTTTCGAATGTAACATCCGTGAAGTGACTTTGTCGCGTTTCGGGAATAGTTTGAAAGTAGCTAGGTATAACGAGAGGAGTGTGCACTGTCAATCTGTACGATGGTACATGCTCGTCTCCTCAAGCCGGCATAGTGGAGGTGACTGCTACCCGCACAGGTTTCTCTGTAGTAGCAGTTGTTTCCATTCATGGACCGCGCTCTAACTTTACATCAGGCGGACTGTTGTCACATGCCGAGCTACAATAAAAAAAAAAGAATGTGCACTATCTAGATTTTGCACACTCTTCTCGTTATAATCTGGATATAAACCTGTGAAATTAATAAATTTGTGTAAACGGCACGTACCTAACAAAACGCTCCAAATAACATCGTCCAATCGTGAAATGTAGCCCCGTCGCGTTTACAATGCAATGGCAAAGCACACAAGACGTAGGTTTTATCCCGACCTGACCTAATTCAACAATACACCGGGTTGCCCTTGTCCGTAAAGCACAACCGAGCAGGCGAGAGCTGAAAAGAAGACTGGCGAATCGCAAATCGCACGTCTCGCGACGCAAGCGGCGCGCTATTATACTCTACTTATCTCCATTCTATCTCGCTCTTGCCTCCCGCATTAGACCATGAGAAGAAGTGAGATGAAAATAATATGGCAATATTTATTGGTAATTAAAAATTGCAATTTCACAATTATGCCACGTGCTTTCAACTTTGCAATTTCGCAGTCATTTCCGGTCATAGTCGATTTTTTCTCGTATCTACTCATACAGTTTTTGATAGACGTTTTTTCATTTCGAGGAGTATAATGAAAAAATCCATCCCTCTATGCAGCAGGGAAGCGGGAAATCAATTATTACTGCCAATCAATGGGTCAGTGAAAGATGATAGTTTTTTAACACCTGTATTAAAACACTTTTATGTGATATCTATTACTTCTATTGGTAAGAAAAAGAAGTTCGAGGCGGGTCAGTCTGGGCCGCAAAAATCCGCCTGCTATGCATTTTGTATCAGATCGCGTCACTGGGCACTATTATTATCGTCGACTGAGCTGAAATGATTAGTTCTAGTAAAAAAAAAATTATTACCTGCCATGGGAAAGCACCATATGGACTTTCAGAGCCGCCTACAATTTTAGGTGACCGCCGTGGATTAAAATTTACAGTTCGGGTTCCACATTGAACTTTTGGTGTCGGTTTAGTGGGTATTAGGTTGTTACTAAAATAATTCGTCGAAAAACTCGAAAATGCTTTTGATGGTCGCGTCCTATTTTTATAAAACTCCATATGATTTATTTTGTAGTATTCACCTTTGCAAATGTCAAAATGGACAAATGTTACTGCAACCAAAAAAATATTCAGTAACATTTTAATCACTTCACACAACATAAAATTTGTTTAAAAAAAAAGATAGTAATAGTTAAGTTAGTGCATGGACGAACGACTGAACCGTACGAAGAACGAATTTGAAATGATCGAATACGCCATGCACCGAAATATTTTTTAAACCTCAATGTGTTGATAGACCGAGAGCTGAACGTAATTTGTTCTATGGTGCATATTTATTATTATTTTTTAAATTAATAATATTCAAGATTATAATAATATAGACTCTTATTTGACAAGTTATTTACTTTTAAAACAAATGACAAGTGTAATAAAGATGCCCTTCGTATAATGTTAACTACTATTGAATGACTGGCTTGTAGCTACAAGGTGGTCGGTTGATGCCACGCGCAACCCATTCATTATGCTTTATTAATTTATGTTTAAAAATATTTTTCAGTACAATATCAATATTTTGATTTTGAATAAATTTATGACAAAAATTAGAAATATTAGTTTATCCCCTAAACTATACGATTGATGAGCAACAATGGCAAATTGTGGGTCATACATGTGAATGTATGTCATCAGATCAGTCGTAAGATGCAGCTTTTGTAAATTTAAAAGATCCATTGTGACATTTATCGTGAGCCGTGACAATCAATAGGTATTTTGTACATGACAATAGTTCTATTTTTGACACCTTTCTTCTAATGGTTTATTGTATTTAAATGCAAGGTCGAACTTTTATTTTATTGGAGCACTCTTTCTAATTTATTATACACGTACAAAGAAAGAAGACTATTGAGATATTTCTTATTTAAATTAAAGAGTGGTATGTAGACTAATGATGGATTTTAGCAACTCGGGTAGCACCACCACATTTAAATGTAACGCGCGTAAAGTTACAAGTCGCGTTTCAGGATCAGCTCGGAAGTAACCGGGACGATAGAACTGTGTACTGCAAACTGGACGGTGTCTATCACCTCAGGATAGCATTGCAGAGGTGCCTACTGACATTTCTCTTTTGTTTTCACTCATGGACAGATTTCTAGATTTAACATCAGGCATACTGCTGTCTTATCGCCTTACAAAAGTAAAAAAAATATTTTCTAAAAAATACAAACAGGTTGACCCCGGGATCACCTGGATTAACTAAGCCCTAAAATGATTTGCACACCTTTAAACACTACATACTACAATTATTCCAGTCGAATAGGTATTAATTGGAATTTACTAGATTTATTTTCATAATATATCTCATGTAGGGTAATTTAGATCAGTGTTAAATACATTTGCATAAACGATGCCAATTTTACACGATAACGGTAATAATAATTACATGTGACAGATTACCGAGCACGTGGTTTTTACTATTACGATCGAAGGATCTTACAGGACAGGACACGAACTAACGATACCCGCACATCTCTCTTGACATCTTAATTAACCTTTAATTACAATTTAAAAAATATGTTGGGATTTGCAAGACAAAATTAGAATAGAGTTTAAGGTTTGCAGGTGTACACCGCCGATCTGCCTTCGAATGAACCCCGGAAGTTCACCTTCTGACCGAGTGTATAAACGACAAAATGTCTGTAGCAAAATTATAAATTTCAGACCAATTGTTGTAGAGCTAGCCAAAGCCACCTAAAACGCATCTGTATACGGTCTCTTGGTCATTCTGATAGGTCAATAAACCGATTTTCAAAGTCATATTTAAGTCATTTTGCTTACTTAGTGACACAATTATTCCCTCACAGATAATATTATAGATAACATTAACATTATTGTTACTGAGGCATGCAAGATTCGCTGCGATCTGTTTTCGAACGCGTCCTGATACACGACCGGAATGTATGGAATTATGAACGACCGAATGCCTTCAGATCACAAGACAAATCATACTAATATTAATAAAAGACGCGAGCGACAACTGCAACTTAATCCAGGTGTTGTCCTCTAATTAATAGTAATAAATTAATTACATTTTTTCAATAATAATTTAACAACGTTATTGCTCCCATTTAACTACACCCTAGGGGGTACGCAGTGACTATGGAGCGCCAGTGAACTCTTTCTCTACATATAATACCGCTTTCGCCTCGACCACATCCATAACTCATATCCCCCATTACCTTGTGCACCGGGGACTACTAACTTTTAATTTTAGTAGTAGTTGTAAAAAAGTAGACACATTTTCATTCATTCATTATTAAGACCCCAGGCCCCCCTAAGTCAATTTCATAAAGCTAATATTTAGTATTTTTTAGTACGATACGCTGCTAAGAACGTATGCGCATTGCCTGGAAAAAGATACTAGGCCCTAAAAATTAAGAAAAAGACTATTTTAAGCTACGGCAAAAAAAAAGAAAGATTAATATTTGAATTCATAGTCTTATTCTTAGTGGTACTTTCATCACATCTGGGAGGATATTTAGCCTATCAGATCAGTCTAGCCGATGAATGGTCGTAAAATAGCACCTTCAATAACATTTACAAATTTCAGCCTTCAAAAAATGACACTGGTTGACTAACTCGAGCTTTAAAGCGATGGCGGAAGTTAGAGCTCATCCGGGCATCCCAAGTATCTGGTAGTAACGGATATTCGTTTTAAATTTTATATTCTAATAAAATAAATTCTATACAACATATGAAAATCACCCATAAGAATTTGACTTTTGTATTTTTTTTACATTTAGGGAGCCTATTTTCAGGCTCAAAAATACGTATCACACTGTAACTAATACACTGTAAATATCACATCAAACATTAATACAGAACTTAGGGAGTAATTTATTCGTAAAATTAATTTTAACCTTGTGATCAATTTTCAAGGATTTGAAGACGGTTTTTATCAAATGGAAACCTCCATTTTCTACTGCGGATTTGAAAAGAGCATTACACGTTAAAAATCACTCATTAGAAAACTGTCAATGTCCTTTTTACTAAATGAATATTCGAATATTTAATAAAATTACGGAAGTATTTTTAGGAAGCCTGGGCTCTCAGACTACAGCTTGGGTATTTCTAAAAGAGTTATAAAAATATTTTCGATATTAAAATAGTTCTGTATGGTTATGAATTTGTATTTTTCTAGAAAAAAAATGACCTAAAAATATCTGAAAAATATGCATGTTATATGAACCACGGTATTTGTTATCTGTTGAGTAACTTTGACCCATAATTGATAACCTTCTAGCAATATACGACTTATATATTACACCTGAACTAAGTACCGTCAGCATAGGGGCGACTAATTAATTTCATACCTTTATGACAAGGTAACGCCAACGTATTTCTTGAAAATACATTCTTAAGTAATTTAGTGTAAGTGCAATCTTAAGTATAATAGTGATGATACTTCTTAGACCGTCTTTGGACTTTGCCTGGTGTAACACCCTAAAGTGACCTTGTCGCATTTCGGGGTCAGTTTGAAACTATCCAGGTATAACGAGAAGAGTGTACATTGTTAACCTATAGTGGAGGCGTTTAATAGAAATCCTCTGTCTAACGCTATATTTTGACTAAAGTACACAAACAAGCATATAAACATCACAATTGAGTTTTATAGAAATGATACATGAATAAAAAATTGCAATCGGAGGTCGAATTGCATCAGTATTTTTCCCTTTCAGGAAAAATATGTATCGCATAATATCAAGGTTGGAAGGCAGACGGAATATTTTGTCTACCTTCATAGTTTTTTTATATCTCTTTGTATGTAGTTTTATCGCCTTTGATAAATTTCTTCATCCTGGAAATTGCCTTCAGCAGTTTCATAGAGAACATTGAAGTCCGAAGAACCGTGAGCTCGCTATCTCTAATTTCCATGAAGGCCTACAGTGAACGTCGTCTAACCAAAATGTTATACATATGTTATGATGTAAAATATAATAAAATAGATGATATTATAACACCTGTTTAAATTGATAATCTGTAACTTATTGGAATATGAGCCAAATTGCAATAACAAAACTGAGAACCTCGCAACGGCTTTTCTTTTAAATTCAAAGAATTCAATGACTCTACTCACTTTCACCATTGTCAAATTTATACTTGGGAGGGCTTGGGTCAATGACTCACACGTCTAAATAAGCTAAGTCATTAATAATTTTAGTCTCTTGTTCAAGTAATGGGATCACAATGTATTTGTTTTGTAACAAGCATTAGTGTCACAGCGAGGGTAATTGCCGGTCAATTGAATTTCGGTTATATACTCACAAAAATAAGAAAAATCAATGAATTAGTTCTTATTAGGTTTGGTTATAATAATAAATACAAATATGTACATAGAATATAGTAGGATATTCTTTGGTTTAGGTAAGAGAACAAGGAAACACAAAACATATTACACCGAGACTGAAACAAATTTCATTTGGCTATAATATGTGGGCCGCGAATGAGTTTACTCAACAGTACAAGCAAAAATAGTCTTTAGGACGATGCAGTAAACCTATTCCGATTGTACAATTAAAGAGAAGAAGAACCGTAAATTATTTTAATAATCGGAAAAGTTCTTTCCTCGATTAAATATCAAAACAAATTATAAGATCGGAGCGCAAATCGCAACCTATATACACCGGGAAAAATGCTTAGGCTACGGCTACAGGCGATTTGCGATGCGATTGGAGGGCGAAAACAGAAAAGCTTATTGCGGTTACATTGTAATTTAAATTACATTGAATACAAATTACATTAAAATTCAGCGACGAGTGACTTTGTTAGACATACATTACAATGTCTGATGTAACCGATGTACTTATAGCTCAGACAAATCAAACATCACTAGCGATATAGCCCTCCCACGTGTTCTCCCAATCCTTCAACCTTGGATCCTTCAAGCGGAGCATGATAAAGCATCTTCTTGGGCCGGCATAGTGACGGCGACTGGGGCCACCGTGTACCGCGGTCCTCCAGTCGTTGGCGCTCATGGACCTCCACTGTGCTTACCACCAGGCCAGTCGACGTCACATGTCGCGTCAATATAAAAAAATTTTTTTTTGGTGCACAATATTAACTTACCTCCTATATAAAAAACAATATATGTTTATAATCGTGTATGAGTCCCAGTCGCAGTGGGATGTATCCGCAGCCTTAAACGTATATTATAAATAGTAATATTTACCTACGTATTTCAAAACAATACTGTTATATTCAAATTATTTGGGTCATTGAATTTATTGTTCGTTACCTATATAATACAAGCAGTTTCCCGCAACTTCGTATGCGTTTAATTAATACTATTCGTTGCTAGCATTGGTCAAAAAAAATTATAGGTTTCCCATATAAACTTTCATTACTTACATAACCTCTTTAGGGTTGATTTTGCTAAAATGCTAATACACGTAATTCTATATTTTTTTACTCAATATCTAAATATAAATTTTCATAGCTCTTTTTCTATTTTTTGTGCCCATCCTGGATGCAATCTATTTAACTTCCAAATTTTATCGAAATTTGTTTAACGGTTAACCGGCGTGTAAAGGTAACAAACAGACAGAGTTACTTTCACACTTATATTTATAGTATATTGTACACTAGTAAATAAGTATATAGATTATATCATAAGCGAATATTTTACAGAAAATATGACAAAAGAAAATGTGTCTCGGCCACTCCATACATCAAAATTATGCATCAGACGATCGACATCTGCATTGTATGCAAGTACAATTTACCGTTATGACACTAAATTGTACAACGAACTTATGCAACAACTCATAACAATATTTATATGATTTATCGATATTTTTATTATATCCATATCGATATCGATTATTATTATTATTATAAGCTAGATATAACTGCTACTTCATGCTCTATTCATATTACTATCTACAGGGCATATTCCTCTCGTTCCGGGTACTTTTAAACTGATCCCAAGTATTTTTACACTTGAAAGTGGTACTAATCTAGGACTAGCGGACTTGGTCAAAGCACATCATCAATCTGTCTACCACTCTTGTGTTACTCTAATGTTAATATAATACTAGATTATTGTCTTCTGAATTTTTCGTAAAATTTTCTCTGTAGTAGCAGTTGTTTCCGTTCATGGACCGCACTCTAGTTTTAACATCGTATGTTGTCATATGAAAATATTTAAACTGACAAATGATCCTTAACAGATGGGCATGATCATGAGTACCTACAAGCTTTAGGTATGGTACATTTCAATTCACTAGCGAAACTCTTAATAGATCAGTATCGCGACGTGGTCCATTGTGTATCATCTGTTAAGTCGTCCTACTAACCTATAGGCGTAACAATGAGTGATTCTCTGCAAGTTCGAGGAAATACTATTATGCCCGTATTGACTGTCACATTTATATACAGCATGATACTAAAATATGCAATACAATATAACATTATATAGGTGAATATTCACATTTTTTATATTAATGTAAGTCTGATTCATGATATTCAGATGATTTGTTATAGGGTGTCATCGAATAAGTATCCACGACAACAAACGAAATAATGAGACACTCCATTTTCTAAATCCATTGCAAATAATATTTGAATTTGTAATTTGTATTGCTCAAAGAAATCAGAAGTAGAATGTATACTTAATATTCTAAATAAATCAATTCAACTTGAAGTACTACAATCATCTTAAAAGAGAAGATTACAATGAATTATGTATTGTGCTTATGTTTCTTCAATTTTTTTTTCCCTTATTGAAAACAATTTCTTTCTTAATTTTGTTTTTCGATTAGTCTATACTAAATCTTACCAATTAATTACCACATCCCGACGATAGCTAAGGCCAAAGGGCAGAACCACAGGCACGGGTGTCTTATCTAGAAATAGTACTCTGGAATAGTATACGTTGCCCACAAATCCTAAATTCTTGTTCATATTGGAATTTAATCCCGTTATTAAATTAATTAATCTTAACATTAATAACTCACATGAAAGCTCATGATAAATTCTCTTTCAATTTTCATATCCACTGAAATGTAAAATTAACCGCAATAAGGGATGTTGATAAACGAATGGAAAACACATTCGAATACCCAGTTAACACTTCCAAATCTATACATACGAGTATTTTAATTATTTTTAACACTGAGTTTTTTTTTAAACATTTACAGTTTTATTTATTTATATTTAAAAATAAATAGAATATACACAATAATATACTTAAAAACATTTAATGATATATGTAATACACTGTGTTGTGTTCAACTCAAATTGAAGCACGCACGTCCGTTAAGAAACTACAAGTTTCCGCGCGGCTATTTTTGAATCTCATGCACGTGTGATGGAGCATATTGGGAGTGGTCGAGCCTGTATTTATATATATATATCGATTCTAGACAACATGCATTTGCCATGCGCGGGATAGAAAATATTATGTTATTTCAAACGCATTTCTATAACTCACACTGTTTACAAAAATAACATGTATCCATCCTACCGCTTAACGTGCCGTTTGCACAATTTTTTTTTTTTTAATTATTTGCTTTTCGTTCGTATCCATAAAAATGCAAAAAGTTATGTCTTCCTACACGTTGAACTTGAATTATACTATCAATGTGTCTACTAAAAGACAATTAAAGGTGGTTTTAACACCCGGTTGGAGTTGCCTCCTGTTCATTATACAAGCTACGACTTCACTCGAGGAAAAACCACGTGAAAACTTTTGCAGTACTCTGTATTTTATTTAAATTTAAGAGATAATCTAAACTACTGTTTTTATTACAAAAATAAGCATATTAAATTTGTTTAATTACTGGTTAATTATTTATTGGATGGTTTTTAATTATTCCTAATTAGGATTCCAATTTGTATGAATTTTGTTCAGTTGGTGTCGTATTATAATAATATTCTAATAAAAAGATTGTATCGCGTATTTTGTCGCGCATCCATGACATTTTCTCATTTTTATTGCAAGGGTGATCACACTTTATTTTCTATTAAAAAAAAAATACACTGCAACTTTTTTACATGCATATGTCTATTATACTCAATTATACGTACGTGGTCAGTGTACATAATCTTTTACTTAAGCGTTTTTTTAGTACTGGTGCAATAGAGTAAGGTAGAGTTCGGTCCATGAACGGAAACAACTGCTACCACTGAATTTAATAGAAAAATAATAATCACGATTTTTTAGGGATTTGCCCAACTATAATATACCTTTCGAAAACGTTTTATTTAATTTTAAAATATTGGGACTCTAATGTAGGTAAGTAAGCCCGAATAAAAAAAAATACAAACGATAAAACTATGAATAGAATGGAACCATCGTTGTCATACCTGTTGCCGAATAAATATTATTTAGCTGTATGTAGCTTTAAAGTGTTCGCCGCAAAGATTTCATGTTGTTTGTTTCTGTTTGTATCCTTCTTCTATTGATTGTTTAAAATAGCGAAATATTTTTAATTGTCCCCAAGATTAAAAATATCTAAGTCGCGAAATCTACCGTCATTATACCTTCATATTAGTGCTTATTTTGCTCCATCGCTCTTATTTAAATCTTCTTGATTCTTAATTTGAACAAAACATTTTTTTTTTTCAATTTATAGTCAATTTAAGTTAATTAAAAATAATGAAGTCACATTATAGAACGGCCTGTATATAAGGTCCGAATAAACAAAATGATGATTTGGATTTTAACGGATCACAGTACATTGTACCGTAAATAAATTTACATTATAATCCTATATCTGTGGCGATAATAAATCACAATACCATGATGGTACGGTGACTATGAATTGATAAAATTATTAGGATAAATGACTCATATTTCAACGATAAGTCGATTAATTAAATTTATGAATATGTTTAAATAGTTTTATAATAAGTAGGTTTAAATATCTATTAATTAATTAAATCAATTTTTCACGGGGTAGTATAAATTAATAGTAGTTTAGTAGTTTTTTAATTAAATGTAAATCTGGTGGTCTACATAAAAAAGGTTGAGTAGGATTTTTTTTTTTCATGATTCATGGTCACCCTTACTCCGTCAAAACCTGTTTGATAAAAACAGTAACATAATAATTGATGCACTAACGATACCTGAATAATACACAAAAACAATAGACAATAATTCATCAAATCTTTTATTAAGTTATTAAAACTTATAATATATTTATTTATGTTATATTATTGAAAACATTTGTTTTGAAAGTTTTAATCGATTTTGAATAACGCTTTGGAAATTGTGCCCTTCGTCAAGTCGTCGAAAGCTTTCTGATACTGTGACAAAGAGTATGTTTTGATGCCCAATTTCTTGTAGTCTAGGTACCTAGGAAATAAAAAAAAACATATTTTTAATAATTAATAATAATTATCAAGTTAACAAGCTCTTGAAGTATGAAAACTTTTCTCCTACTCGCTCTCGCTTTAATAACCTATGAGAAAGATTGAGACGGAAGTATGATCGAGAAACGACCGATTTGTATTTTTTCATAATCTATAACTTGCGTTCCAGAACAATCGCCCCGACACGACGATTAAGATTTTATTTTCTACATAATTTCGCTATATTTGGACCGGTTTTAGTGTTAGAAAAACAATTAAAGTTTGTGGAAATTTGGGGCCTAATACTCGTGAATAAAAATTAATTACATCTACTGCAAAATAAAAGGTGCACACTTTCGATCTCACAAATAAATATTAAAATACAGACCTGTCACCCATCGCTTTTAACCACCCTATAGCTTTCGGGAAACTAAATGGATTTATCTTCACTCCAATGACAGTAATCTCTTTGTTGTAAATTTCGAACGGATTTAAACTGAAATAAAAGTTTTAATTTAATTGGTGTTTAACATTTGATTTACAATTTTGTATTAAATTAATTTGAAACATAATAAGACAAAAGATAGTTAAACAAAACTGTTTTAGTCCTCTAAAGTTAACAAATATTAATATTTATTTAATATTATTTTTATATAACGTTTTTGAGAAAACACGAAAATGATAGGACGTGAAGTTATACGTTTTATATCGAGACTTGCTCCCCCCGTCGATTCATGGGTGTTACTACAGACTGGGCTGATAATCACAACCCACGACTCTTTTAACACTGGTAAGAACTAAACAAACTTTCGTGTTTAACCTTAACTGTTTTATTAATATTAGAGTATAAAAGGATATACGAGTTATATTCTAAGGTCTGTTTGCACCAAAAGGCCCTTTTACGCTTACGTTTACGTGTATATAACGGTTTACATTTACTCCACACGAGTTACACCATGCATCGTCGCGCCTGTCATTTTTGACGTTTACATTAACCAGCAGATCTTGGCTGGTTAAAGTTAAAGTAACCTTCAAACCAATGTCACTAACGTCAAATGTGTGAAAAGAAGCCAAATATCTTTTTCTACTATTTTTTAGGGATCAGCCACCCTTTAAACGATAACAATATGAATTTACACGATATTACAACGCGCGTGCCGTAAATATAAACGTTTAACGGTTAAGTCGTCGCCGTAAAAGTAATAGTTAAAGTAACTTAACGGGCCTTCTGGTGCAAACGGTCTTAGGAGTTATATTCTATACATACGTTGATTGATGTGTGGGCGGACAGCAACCGAACAACACATATTTGCCTCCTGGCATCATGTAATGAAAACTTATCTCCATTGCTTTTCCAACACCTGAAAAAAAAAGTTCATCAAAAGTTAATGCTATAGCAATTATTCAGGAGTCTTATCATGTTTAACCTAAATACCTAAACTAAAAATAAACTATTTTTTTTAATACAAGTTATTGCTCGTGAGTTCGTATGGTTAATATTATGAGAAATAATAAGTTTCCCATACAAACTTTCATTCTCTATTTGGCCTATTATTGAATAATCTATGTAGCGAAGCGTCAAGCGTTCTATTAGCATTTTGTCTAACATATTGCTATGTAACCGTGTCATTTTGTAATCTTTTGCTACATATACGATTCAATAATAAACCTTCTATTTTACTCCCTTGAGGGAAGATTAGCTAAAAAACGCTCATACACATAATTCATTATTTCTAAAACCTAAACATTTTCGTCTACAGCTTAATAATTAGTTTCTCATATAAACTCGGAATCCCCTATTTCACCCCCTTCATTTTAAACAAAAGGTTGATTTGAAATCTGTTTAGTGGTTTAGTGCGGGCGTGAATAGGTAACAAACACACAGAGTTACTTTCACTTTTATAGATTAGTATAGACAATATTATAGATATATATTTTTGTTACAATTAACAATATAATATAGTATAGTCAACAACTTTACGATTCATTAAAACTACCTTGCTTTCGAAATGGCCGTAGTTACAAGCAACCCACAACCAACTTACTAAGGCAAAGACTATGTTTGAGACAGGTTAAACCAACTCAAAACTAAACTAGCAGGTGAACTATCTTGGAGCATCAGAAGTATTCAGAGGCAAATTAACGTAGCAAAAGTTACGAACTGAGAACTAGAGAACATGTTTGTTATTGAATCTCTTCTATCTCTTGAATCCGTTCATTAAATATTAAACTATATTAATCTTACAAATAAATTATTATTATTAACTACTACTACTAATATATATTTTATGATACAGAAGAAGCAATCTGATATATTCCAAAATAAAATAAAAGTCGAATATTTTGAATGTTACTTAGTCCATATAATCATTTGCCCATCACTACTCGTTATTACAATATCCTCTCGCACAGCCCATTTAGTGATGTGGAACTAACAACATTTTAAAAATAAAAATCGAATATTTCGAATATTATTATATCCGAATAATTGATCGCTCATTACACATTCATTACACAATATTACATACACCCAAAGTAATATATCCGTACCATATGAGTTACTAAAATTAAATGGTAGAACCAGCCTCAATTTTATAGACAATATAGTTGAAAACTTCTGCAGTTGAGATGAGCAAGTTTTATATCTCCCCGGGAATTACCTAGAATGTTACCTATTTGATGAAAGTTTATAGCGTGTTAATGCTGAAACAAAAGTTTATACCCAGAATGTTTAAGCACTAAAATACTGGAATAAATAAGTATACTCGTATGCACCTGATGTCATAACTTGTATAACAATTTTATGATACAATTTTGTATTTTGCTACGTGAATATACGTGAATATTATTATAAATGTATGGAAATTCAAAACGTTTACATTTTCAGTGAATAGTGAATGCCGCCAGCATTCCGGGGATAATGTCACACGGGAGGATGTTAAACGTTAAACGTTTACTCTGTAAATGTTTTTTGAATTAAATTTGTTATGTATAATAAATAACCTATCTTATAAATAGCGTTAATTTTTAATTGACCTACTTTAATTTACTTAGTTCACGCACCGGGGTAGGCAGAAACTATGAAATACTACATACAACGTCGCTTTGATCACATCTGTTAATATCTTCATGTATGCGCGTCACATGAGGATGCTCCTAACCTGGCCCTTTATGAGCAGCCGACTATTCTGGCCGAGAAACGTTTTCCTAGAATTTCCCTTCCGACACTGCTATTCATTTTCGCGTGATAAATCTGTTTATTTAATCTTCTCTCATGCCTCCTTTCTAAATGACCGAACCACCTCAGCATACCTCTCTCCACTCTGGCCACTACCTACATTGTCATAAAGCTCACAACGATCACTCCGCCTGATGTAAATCTAGAGTGCGGTCCACGGCAGCACTATGTCGGCTTGAGGAGACGAGCATGTACAATCCAGATTGACAGTGCATACTCCTCCCGTTATACCTGGCTACTTTTAAAATATTCCCGAAACGCGACAAGGTCACTCTACGGGTGTTACATTCGAAAGTGGTGGTACCACCCCAGGACGGCAGACTAGACAAATAACCATCGTCAGTCTGCCTACCACTCTTTAATAGTGTCTATATGCACTAAGAGACAAATGTACACATAACGAAGTTACATTTGTACCGGTCAGAATTAGCGAGGTTCGAGCACGGGTCTCATCGATCGTGAGTTCACGCGTCTTACCGCTAGACCACGGCCGCTTTTTTCACGTTATTTGAGATTCTCGCGCTCCCGTCTCTCAGTCTATCTACCACTCTAGACTTGCTTGAGTCGGGCAACAACTGAGTAAATTGTGGTTACTTAAATAAATGTGTGTATATATATATAGAGTCTATTGTTTAGTTACTATGAACCTAAGAAAATTGTTACGCTTTGTGTCACGTACTATGTACAGTACGTGAGGTTTAAGCATACATAAGAATTTGAAAAGCAAAGCTTCTTATGTACACCTTTACATTGTAAGAGAGAATTTTTGATTCGATTAAAACTTTGCGGATTCAATTAAAACTTTGTTTTAATTAAATAAATCTGTTATTGGTAAATTCAACCTCTAACATCACGCCAAGGTTAGATTACATATAAATTTGTTCAAAGTTAAAATAATTTAATTAAAACAATTTTGAATAACTCTAAAATATGATCAAAGCTTTCCATATCACACTACTCTGACTTTAAATGTTGTGACAGGACGAGAACTCTTATACCAGCTTGGTTATATGCCTTTAAGCAAGGGCTTCTATCTGTACCCCTTTTGGATAATAATAACTATACCGTTTCCTATAATGTTTATGTATACTTGTACATACAACGCCCAATTAAGACGCAAGCACGACAGTTGAGTGAGCATTTAAATATTTTTATCGTTCAGAATACAAACCCGGGACCTCCGTATCGCTGTGACCACTGAACTAATAGGTCGTACTAAAACATATTCAAACTAAAATACGTAGGTATACATACCATTATAATACTATACTAATATGAATAAAGTTTAAAACTGAATAAATGAGTTAATTTACGGGTACTGGATCTCTACCTATATAGTTCAGTAAATTCCCTATACGAAGGGGAATGGGGGCGAAATGCAGTACTGGGAAGGTATTTCAATTTTCAATATGTCTACAAACAGGGGCTCTAGGGTTGATACTAACATCGTCTCTTCGACCAACTATTCGAAAAACGACGAGTGCAAAATTAATCAAAATAAACGTGACAGTAAACCGCATTAAGTTTTTTTATTCAGTTAAATAATATTTATTGTATTATAGAAATTATGTAAAGGGAAAGTGCGTTACACACATTATAACAAACCAATTTTTTTTTAATTGTAGCTCGGCATGTGACAACACACCGCCTGATGTAAAGCTAGAGTGCAACTGCTACTACAGAGAAACCTGTGCATTCAGCTGTCGCCTCCACTATACCGGCTTGTGGAGCCGAGCATGTCCTATCTAGATTGAGAGTGCACACTTCTCTCGTTATACCTGGCTACTTTCAAACTATTCCCGAAACGCGACAAGGTCGCTTTACGGGTGTTACATTCGAAAGTGGTGGTACTACCCCAGGACGGTAGTATTAATTAAAAAGAACAGCTTAATTAATGGTTATGAAATAAATTGACATTATTAATTTACAAGGACTAAATAAATTAAAACTTTATGGAAATACTGGTTACAACCATATCTATTCTACACTAGTAGATAGTATGTGGTAAGTGGGATGACATGAGCTTTAGCAAACGGTCGTTGCATTCACCCCAACCTCATACCTCCCTGTTCTCGTCCTACAATCTCGTTCAACGCAACCACTGAACTGAAAACAATTTTAATAAGCTAGCGATTTCTGATAAATTTCATATTTTCCTTCACATATACATTATAAACGTTACTTCGATTAAATTTAATATAATTTAATACCAACAATAGTATTTATAACTACAAAGGTACCTGTTAATACGAGTAATTACAATAATAATACAAATAATTACAAAAGAAAGTGCTTTTCGGGTTTAATAGTTAATAGTTTGTTAACAAAACAATATTCTAAAATAATATATTGTTTACTCATCGTTTACCAATCGATAGACAATGTTTTACATAAAAAAAAACAGATGTCATCAATTATTATAGTATTTAATATAACCTCAAATATTGCTTCAGAAAAAGACCAATGGGTAATAACTCGAAAACACGGATAAAATATTTAAAAGTGATGGTTGATCGGTGTGTAGATTTATTTTCCAATAAAATTAACTAAAAAACATCGACGAACTCAGAAATAAATTGTGTTTCATAAGACGCGCGATATCGTTTATCTAATTACCTACTACTAAAACGTTCTATCATTGTATATCCACTTAGATAAAAAATAAAAAAAACATGGCAAATACCATCTTTAATTTTCAGCAACCTACATGATTCTAAAAATATAATATGCTTTAATCCATATAATCAATGACATATAATATACTTCTCCCGTATAAAGTCACGTCTATTTTTAGATATTTCCTTATGACGTAATGTAACCTTCGAGCTCCCCTAATTCCAACGTCGGAGGGTTCCCGATTTCTCTTACTTCAAGGCCAATGCCAAGGTCAAGATCATTATTGATTTTACCAGAATGTCGTCATATAAGAGATTAATTTCTTTATTTAAACACAAATACTCGTAATCAAAGCTAATAAGGAAAGAGGTCAAACCGATACGCATTCATCTCCCTTAGCTGGCATAACGGTGGCGACTAGTGCCTGGAGATATTTTTCGGTTTTTCCGTTCAGGGACCGCACTTAAACTTAATATTAGGCGGAGTGTTATCACATGTCGAGCCACGAGGTTCTAATGGCAGGTTAATTTGTCACTTAGTATGCGTTTTGAAGAAGGCGATACCATTAAAGGTTATTGTAATCACAAAGAGTCCGCACTACCTCCTTTTGCTTACTGGAACATTATAAAATTTTTAATGTATGGCTAATATCACATCAAAGTGATATTATAACGTTTGAAGTATTTAATTCAAGCGAATACAAAATTGCAAAGCAATAATTTTGCAAATATAGTTTTGAAAACATCAAACGATAACGAACTAAATCCTTTTACACGCGTCTACAAACATACAAAGTACCTACTTATTATCACGTGCACTAACTCATATTCTCCCCTTCTTGTTTTCACATTAAAATTATTGTTACCCTAAAAGTTGTTATTTGCATATTCCACACTATAATAATAAAATAAATGCAGACCCTACCACCTTACCAACACTTAAATATCGGGTGTTACTTTCAAATAACCGACAGTTTTATGTTTTATACGAAGTTTTATTAATAATTAAATAATATATATAATTACATTTACGAAATTTTGATACCGACTAGATCTTTTACTTAGTGAAACCCTATTCGGATTGAATTTTTAAACACCCGGCTATTTCGATTATTCTTCGTTCCAAGTTACTCAATGTTTCGTTTATTGCCGCACGTTCAAATAAACGTAAAACGAAACTGTTCAAGATCGCGGTAAGCCCCCAGGTTCGAAACAAACACCTACTAGTTTTTCAGTTACATCACAATATTTATAAATATTACATTAAAAAAATATTCATAAAACTAATATGGGGATTAAGAATCGAACTCGACACCTCCGTGTACTGATCACTTCGTCACAGAGATCGTCATAATATCGTATTGAATTATTTTTTAATTGCCTGTACTAAGTTAATGCTTGTATCACAGGCACTAGGCGGCCAAAGTATATATAAAATAATTGGTACAGGTCAAAATTTAGCGAATCGATCGTGAGGTCCGTCCACTACCGCAAGACCACGGCCGCTCTAAATAGTTATTTTGTGATGGTTTCAGAACGTGTGCGCGTGAAACTTCCGTGGATTCCCTCAATATCTTTATGCTCGGATTATTTGGCTAAAAGATTGTGCGACTCGGTTTGTCGCAATATTTGAAAATAAACCTTAAAACCTTTAAGAGTATTACTAGCGATTTTAATGACGCCATCGATCCTTTTTAAATGTTACTTTTAAAATAATTGGCAATAAATCGGACAGCACTTAGAAACAAATGTTTTCTTATTTAAGTAGTTTAACTATTATTAGTCTAACAAAGTAACGTTAAAAGATTAAGTTAAATAAAATGTATGATGATAGTATTAGACCAGTTTACCGTTTCGGCAGCATAGTGTAGGTGGCTTTGTGTGTGGTTGAGCAGTTTTCTCCGCTCATGGACCTATAAATATCGGAGAAATAAAATTAATACCTGTGCAGTCTATGATGACGTCATAAAGTTGTTTTTCTTTTTCTAACACATCTGGAGTGACTAGTCTGAATCCCGTATCTGAAATATTTTCAGCCATTACATAAAATTGTAAAAAAAAGAAAAGACTTTACTTTTAATTACCTAGTTGTTTAACAATATCGAGTCTAGCTTTATTCATCTCTGATACTGTTACATCCCTGTGGCCGTGATGATGGAGAGTTGTCACCCAAAGGTTTCCTGTAACGCGTATGGTTATATTAAAAAATATTCCTGTGTTTTTCGTAATACTGCCGTATTTCGGATATAATCAGAGCGGCCGTGGTCTAGCGGTGAGACGCGTGAACTCACGATCGATGAGACCCGTGTTCGAATCTCGCTAATTCTGACCGGTACCAATGTAACTTTGTATACCGGTACCATATGTACTTTGGTCGCTCAGTGCCTATAGGCACTATTAAAGAGTGGTATGCAGACTGATGATGGTTATTTGTCCAGTCTGCCGTCCTGGGGCAGTACCACCACTTTCAAATGTAACACCCGTGAAGTGACTTTGTCGCGTTTCGGGAATAGTTTGAAAGTAGCCAGGTATAACGAGAGGAGTGTGCACTGTTAATCTAAGATGGTACATGCTCGTCTCCTCAAGCCGGCATAGTGGAGGCGACTGCTACCCGCACAGGTTTCTCTGTAGTAGCAGTTGTTTCCATTCATGGACCGCACTCGAGATTTACATCAGACGGAGTGTTGTCACATGACGAGCTACAATAAAAAAAAATACCAGCACTATCGAGTGAAGTGATCTTGTTGCGTTTTGGGATATATTTGTAAGTAGCCGGTGGTATACCGAGAGAAGTGTAAACTGTCAACGTGGATAGACGACTGCCGTCTAGAAATTTATCTGTAGTAACCGTTGTTTACGTTCATGGACCGCACTCTACCTTAACATTAGGCGAAGTGATTAGTACCACAATCCTCTAACTTTTAACAGCAGACATCACTCAAGGCCTTGAGTGCCCTTGGGGTAGAGTTATTTGAATTTTATTCGACAACTACGGGGTCTTTTTTTTTTTTTTTGTTTTATATGGCTTTAATACAATTTGCCAGTGTCAAAGTAAATATTTTTTGCATCAAGTTAATAATATTGTGCATCACGAGTCATTCATTCTTCACACTAAACAGTCAGGTCAAGTCTGAGTCAAATCAAAAATTGCTTAATTCCTACGGAGTTTTGGAGGGAAAATGGAAACACAGGTTCTCTTCTTTCGCTCACGCACGTTCATGAACACTTACTTAATGGTTAATAATCTACCATTATTACATATTAACACTCGAAGAAACACAAGTTTAGGAAAATAATTCAAGACAGATAACCTGATGTCTCAAGATGGCTGCCAAAAACCACTAGGGATCTTTATCTTTCATGTTTACTGAACTTACATATCTCTCTCTCTCTCTCTCTCTCTCTCTGTGTGTGTGTGTGTGTGTGTGTGTGTGTGTGTGTGTGTGTGTGTGTGTGTAACTGAATATAACAAAATTAAATTAAATAAATAAATTAAATTTAAGATGATATCTACAATTGTAATAAATATATAAATTGAATATACCTCTTTATATATAAACGAGATTTCAGAAGTACTACGGAGTCAATATTCTACTTTCATCTAATCTAATCGTAAAATATTCTGACATCCTCGTATCAAAATCTATTTGATTTTGAATTGTAATTAAGTTATTTATAAAAATAATATATATTGATTTGATTTGTTTTTATATCGTATCGCTTTCATAACAAGCAGTATAAGATGACTATTAATGTTGGACTCATTTAGGTAAACTTTAAAAATACAGTGTAGGCACGCCTGCCAGACGTTTACGTAGCATTTCGCTAGTCGTGCTGGGATCACCTTAGAAGTAACCAGGTATATCGATCATAGTGGAGGCGCCTGCTACGTGCTCTGTGACAACAGTAAGAGTGATAGGCAGACCGATTATGATTATTAGCCCAGTCTGTCGACCTGGGGTAGTACCACCACTTTCGATGTAAAGTGTGTGAAAATGTGAAGTGACCTTGTCACGATAACGATAATAACGAGAGTAGTGTGCACAGTCAATCTGGATGGTACATGCTCGTCTCTTCAGCCGGCATAGTGGAGGCGATTGGCGTCTGTAGATATTTTTCTGTAGTAGCAGTTGTTTCCATTCATGGACCGCACTCTAGCTTTACATCAGACGGAGTGTTGTCACATGCCGAGCTACAATAAAAAAATAATTGTTTCCAATTAATATAAAAAATGTTCACATAGCTGACTACTGCAAAAAGAAAATATGACACACAAATTCTCAATGAAATTAAAAAATAAATCTAATAACAAGTTTTTTTAAATTTTAAATTAAATAATAATGAGTCAAGTATACCTAAAATAATACGCGTATTTTGTGTCTACAGAGTTTGTATATCCAAGCCTTAATCTCTTGAAGTTGTCCAGTAAAAAAAGAAATCCAATTTCTAACAATAGAAATCTTACCCCTCGAACAGAAGACGTTAAATAAGAATCAAGCTCCAACGAGCATTAGTTTATTAAAACCCGTCTGGAGCCGAATAGCCGGGGGCAATATACTTTTTGCAATAAATGAAATGGCTATCAAAGAATTAACTTGGTACCTCAAAGAAGGAATATTTAAAATTTATTTTTATTAAAGTCTTAAAGGACATTGAGCGGCCGTGGTCTAGCGGTAAGACGCGTGAACTCACGATCGATGAGACCCGTGTTCGAACCTCGCTAATTCTGACCGGTACCAATGTAACTTTGTTATATGTACTTTGGTCGCTCAGTGCCTGTAGGCACTATTAAAGAGTGGTAGGCAGAATGATGATGGTTATTTGTCCAGTCTGCCGTCCTGGGGTAGTACCACCACTTTCGAATGTAACACCCGTGAAGTGACTTTGTCGCGTTTCGGGAATAGTTTGAAAGTAGCCAGGTATAGCGAGAGGAGTGTGCACTGTCAATAGATGGTACATGCTCGTCTCTTCTAGCCGGCATAGTGAAGGCGACTGCTGCCCGCACAGGTTTCTCTATAGTAGCAGTTGTTTCCATTCATGGACCACACTCTAGCTTTCCATCAGGCGGAGTGTTGTCACATGCCGAGCTAAAATAAAAATAAAAAAAAAACATTGGGCATTTTTGTATGGAACCATGACCCACGAACAAAAAATAAAACCAGACAAAATGGCCAATGTCCTTTATTATTAAAGTCAGTTTTTATTCTGCTTTCGATGAAGACTTATCTATACTATATTGATTTGCATATGTTAACCACCGTATGAGATTTAGTCCATGAACGGACGCAACTGCTAACACAGAGAAATGTCTGCAGTCAGCCAGCCTCGAGATGACAAATAGGTAGCCATCATCAGTTTATTTAAAAATATAATCTGTTTATGTCTAAAATTTAAAAGTCATATTTGTACGTCAATAGATAAGATGTGAAGTCGCTAAGTGAGTGAGAAAGGTCATTCTATTATCATTTATATGAGTGTTACGTTTATTTTATACATTTTTATCAACGGATTCTATAGCGCGGTTGCCGAGTCTGTTAGGCGGAGGGTCCGGCTTTTTTACTCTCAATCGAATCGTATTTATGGGTACGAGTATTTGTTTCAGTCTCATAATATATTTGTTTGTCATGTTAACCATTGTCCTAGTTAGTGCTATGACGCACAATATGTATTTATTATTTACTTATTTAATATAATGCAAATATTTTTATCTCCCATAAAATAAACCGGATATTCTTGTACATGGAAAAACGGTAGGGACGTACGGTACAATGCGAAGATCTCTACTGCCCATAATTCTAGAATACGTAAAGATTCATTGTGTCTGTTGAAGGGTCTTAATTCTAAATAATTGTTTATGTAGGCTGATAGAAAATCTTACCTATGATACCTGCGCCAATGATGAGAATTTTTTGACCAACGGCCAATGGAGCTGCTCTGTCGAATCCATGAGAGACACATGAATACGGCTCACATAGACCGCCTACAAATACAGTGTAAACTCTTTATAACGAAACTCAAGGGACTGAGCATTTTTTGTCGTTATAGAGAGTTTTCGTTATATGGAGTGAACAAAAAAACAACCATATTAACAAGATTTTTTAATATGTATGTATTATAAATTATTGTTTATACATATAGTCTGATAACTTTGTTTGACGTTTTTTGCTATGCCAGTACTTGTTTTGTATTATTTTATGTATTCTATTCATATCTAGATGTGTGGTGGAATCGTCTTGATTAAACAGCAAAAATTTTTCTACCAACTTAGCGGCATCTAGGGCTTGTTGAATTGTTGGTGGTGATTCGGCTTTGTCCACTTGATCATCTTCTTCATCTTGATTATCGGGTGTTTCCTGACTTTTTGACACTAAATCAACAATTTGTTCATCTGTAAGTGTACCAGTTGTGGCTACATCCTCATCTATATTTTCGTACGATTGTAGATCTTCGTTGAAATTGTTTGGTATGTCGAACTGGCTTATCCATTCACTCAGTGGTAGATTGTCTTCACTGTCAAATTGGTTCGTTTCTTGGCTACTACATAATCCAGCATGTCGAAAAGAATGTTGGATAGTGGCTGCTGTTACCTCTTCCCAGGCTTTTGATAAGAAGTTCACTGCCTGTAGCATGTTGATCGAGACCTTGCCGTCAGTTTCGATCATATCCATCAACATTTTCCGTCTATAGTGGCCCTTTATGCTTTTAATGACACTCTGATCCATTGGTTGTAGAATACTGGTTGTATTAGCTGGGAAAAATGCTAACTCTATGTTTCGAAGATTAGATATGATTGGGTGAGCAGGACAATTGTCTACTAGAAGCAAGATTTTCCGTGATTTTAATTCAGCATCCCATTTTCTCACTTCCTCTTCAAAAATCTGCGATGTCATCCAAGCTGACTTGTTTGCTTTGTACGTAACTGGCAACTGTTTTATGTTCTTGAAACACCGAGGGTTTTTCGATTTGCCTATAACTAAGAGCTTTCTTTTTTCTGTGCCACTCATATTGGCAGCCACTAGAACTGTAATACGCTCTTTAGACAGTTTTCCTCCAACACATTTTTCCCCTCTGAATTTTAAAGTTTTGTCGGGAGTCAACTTGAAAAAAAGGCCAGTTTCATCTGCATTAAAAATGTCTTCTGGTGAGTACTTCATCTTTAATTTAGGCCATACTGTACTAATCCAATTGTTAGTCACATTAATATCGACATCCCGCGCCTCTCCGTTCATTTTACCGTACGTAATTTGGTGACGGTGCTTAAATTTTCCGAGCCAACCTTCAGATGCTTTAAAGTCAATTATGCCAAGTTGGTTGGCAAACTTTTCAGCCTTAGCTTTTACAATTGGCCCCGAGATGGGTACATTATTCTGGCGCTGATTGTTAAACCACGACAACATTGCCTGATCTAAGTCTTCGAATTTTGGCTTTCTTAATTTTTTAGAAGAGTTTCCTTCCAGCGCCGCCTGTAGAATTGTTTTTTGGTTTTTCCAAATGGTAGCAACAGTGGATTGACTTAGTTCAAAACGCCTTCCAACGTCACTTTTCTTTTCACCCTTTTCAATCGCACGTATCACACAAACTTTTTCGTCAACACTAATCGCTTTCCGTTTACTGGCCATGTTAACAGTTTCAAAGTAGGTTTACGACTGATAATACGATAGGTACCCAGTATGCTTGGTCGAAGACCATCACTTCCGAGAAAACAATGCGTCTTACTGCACGTGTTCAAGGCAATTAAGGATAACAAAAGCTAGACCGACATCGGATGTTTCGGAGCTTCAAAGTTTTTTGTTACCTGATAACATAACATAAACAATAATACCGATAATAAATATTTACTGCCTAAAAATATGAACACATTTCTTCGTAATAGAGAATGGCGTATCGCTATAAAGAGTGTTTCAATATATGGGTTTTAACGCAAACCAACCAAGTTGGGCTCACTTCAACGTTATAGGGAGTTTATCGTTATAAAGGATAACGTTATAAAGAGTTTACACTGTATAATTATTCATTTATCCAAACTGCGCTATTTCAGCAAAATTCAATTTCATTTTTGCATTCGATATGCAATCTTTTGATTCAATTTCCGTTCAATCGCTATAGATTAAAATTAATGCTTTAGAAAAACTGTATTTTTTCATTCATGATAAATTTTCCTCTGCTACCTAGATAGCATTAGGTATTCTTTGTCACCATACATTCTTATGACACACATTGAATTTCGTTCTAAACCTAATGTGTGCGCAAGGGCTACACAACTTAGTTCTACCGTCCCCTTTCTTTTATCGGACGTCCAGACACTCGGAGAGGAGACACCATCCATTTATGGTCCAAGTTCCAAAAGTACGTACGAGGCGTTTTGACAACACGTTCCTCGTGCGTACTGCGAAACTGTGGAACTCTCTCCCGGTGTCTGTGTTTCCCGAGAAGTACAATATGGACATCTTCAAATTAAGGGTAAATAGGTACCTCATAGGCAAGCGTGCTCCATCTTAGACCGCATCACTGCTTAACATCAGGCAGGGTGCGATCAAACGTTTGCCTATTAAGCATTAAAAAAAAAATCTATAAGATACAGAATGTTCACATCTGCTGTATAGTTGATGCGAATAATGATTTGACTACCCCAGTAAGGCAGGCAAAGCCCCTGTCGGCAGGGAGAGTTTTATTTTGTTTGATAATTTTCTTACCCTGTTCAAGAGTTACACCTTCAGGTAATGGGAATACTTGATCTTGTGGAACTATGCAATATTGAGCCCAACCTCCATCGCGCCAAATACCAACAGTGCTGTTTATTCCAGCCGTCAAACAATACTGGTAGTTCCCATTACGGCAAAAATCACACAAATTACAGGCTCTAAAAGAATAAAACTAAATTCATTTACATACAATAAAGACTGTTATCCATTTCTTTTTTATTGTAATATTTTTCCGTCCTTCGTTTAGGGCACGGATTATCTGTCCACTAACGACGCACAGGACCTTGAAAGATATCGGATAAAGAATAGGTTTGGTAAAGCAATCCAGGACAGCAGGATGCTCGTTGTATCCGCCGTTTGCAGGACAGTGTGTACGCTGTACTCGTCCTGGTTGATGGATCGCTATGCAGGATTGTGAATGGACCAGCTACATCGATCACCAGTTCTTCCAACTGCTGAGTTAACACTATATATACTACATAGTTAATACTAGCAGGCTCTACTTTACTAGTACGTAACTTGAATACTACTTAACATCACACAAACTAATTCTTGATGCACATTTTCAACTAACAAGTTCCCAACGCGCTCATAAATAGGTGTACCTTTTTTAATTTTGTAAAATAATATATTAATTGTATTTAAATTATCAGATAAGTTATATCTAAGTAAAGACCATTGTAAGTTTTTATAAATTGTAAATAAAAATTAATATTATAATAAATAACTCTAAAGATAAATTATAAACCTATAGATATCCAAGAGTGGTAGGCAGATTGATTATGGTAATTAGCCCAATCTGCCGTCCTGGTAGTACCCCCACTTTTGAATGTAACGCCCGTGAAGTGACTTTGTCGCGTTTCGGGAATAGTTTGAAAGTAGCCAGGTATAGCTAGAGGAATGTGCACTGTACAACAGATGGTACATGCTGGTCTCCTCAAGCCGGCATAGTGGAGGCGACTGCTGCTCGCACAGGTTTCTCTGTAATAGAACCTGTTTCCATTCATGGCCCGCACTCTAGCTTTACATCAGGCGGAGTGTTGTCACATGCCGAGCTACAATAAAAAAAAGATATAATTTTATTTTAGAATTGCTGGTCTCCACACGGCTACACAATTAAACCTATCTGCACGCCGTTTAGGCATAGAGTATGTCGCTGTGGGAGAGGATCTGGGGTCTGGAGTAACTGAGCTGGGATTGTTGAGGTTACTTAAGAATTCCCGGTGCAGTCCAGTTCGCCTGATAATGCACATTAAACTGATTTTTAAAGTAAAGGAACTTTTTATCTATCCTACCGGTTCGGATCAACTGCAACATTCTGTCCCTTCTTAAAGACACATTTCTTGCCCACGTCTGCAATGACACCGCTAAACTCATGACCAAGCGGCAATGGACGCTCCTTTGTAGCTGGGAACTCTCCCTAAAAACATTATTTTAATCTTTCGCAAGTACTCGATGGTAATGATATTATGTAATCTATATATTACGATCCTTACGCACCTTTCTCTCTTCTCATACATTGTCTTTAATACACTAAATAAAATTTCTTCATTACCTTTTCACAATTACGGAAACAATAGAGTACTGATTAAATAATTTACCCTTTCTGTCATGCATCTTTGTTATATCTTATTTTATTCGCGCGGTATCTATAGCCGGCATAGCGGAGGCGTTTGCTGCCTACGGATTCGTACTCTAGCTTAACATCAGGCGGAGTGTGGTAATATGTTGATTTACAACACATTTTATATAAAAAAATTCTTCAAAATTTACCTGAATAATATGTAAGTCTGTACCACATATTCCAGCATATGCGACCTTTACTAATACGTCTTCATCATTAGTAATTTTTGGCAAAGCATAGTTCTTTTCATATTTTAATGATAGAGTCTTTCCATCAAAAAGAACAGCTTCCATCTTGTGCTGAAAAATGTAATAGCTTTGAAACACTAGATATTATTTAACCTAACCACTACAAACTTAATAAGTTAACCACAATAAATTATATAATACAATGGTTTTACGATAAAATTATTTAAGTAATTTTTGGCATATGTTGGATTTATTTATTATTAAATTATTATGAAAATTAAACAGAAGAAAATCAACACGCACACAACAGACTGAGCTGAGGTGAGGATTCATATTTTCTGGCCAAAAATCATGATAATTTAATAATAATTTTTTGTTAGTAAATTCCCGAACCTTAAAACTTAAAACGTGTGTACTCAACGAGGATAAAATAAGTTGTTAGGACGTGTAAAATAATAATTGTTATCTATATGACCCCCAGTGTAAATACTAGTTAATGTCTGATTCTTTAAACAATAGATATCGAAACAGAAACATTTGAAAAGCTGAAACAGTTTGATTATGTTTTTTCAGGCAATCCTTCTTCTGTCGTTCCATCAAATTGTGGAACGACCTTCCCAACCACGTCTTTCCCCCTTCCTATAACATGGGATCCTTCAAGCGCAGTGTGAAGAGTCATCTCATCAAGCCGGCATAGCTTCTCTAACAGCAGTCGCCTCCGTTCATGGATCGCACTCTAGCTCAACATCAGACGGAATGCGGTCATATGACGTGTTAAAATAAAAATTGGCCTGGTGGTACCAGGCCAATCGACGTCACATGTCGCGTCAACATAAAAAAAAAATATTATTGAGCCCAGTCCCTGGTTAGTTCCAAGTTCGCATAGGGGAGGCGACTGCTACCTGCTGTCATTTTCTCTGTAGTAGAAGTTGTCTGTAACCCACGCTATGTCGAGGTTCGACCTCTAAACTACGCAGCCTTTGGCGCTTCACGTGACCGTGACGAATTACCTCTATAATTTCTTTTGTTTATTATTCAGACCATATAATTATTTAAGTCCTTAAATGTATAAGTAGTTCCTAATAAAATCTCGAATAAACGAATAGCAAAGAATAAACGGCGCTTATTTATTTTGCAATTATAAAACTGAGTAAGTGTTATCTGTTTATTATGTTTTATTAATCTCGCGTATATTTAGGTAGGTATAGTTATTGATATAAGTAAATAAATAACAAAATAAAATGATAAAATGATGGCATGAATATTAAAAGAAATATCGTTAAATAAATACCCTTTTGTTTCAATTTGCGGAAATAAATTATTCATTTGGGTGTACCTTCCTTGAGTAGTTCATTGAAGTACTCTGCAATAATGTTTATTTTTAGTTGTTCCAGTACCTTTATTCAATATCATTAGTCTTTTCTTACTGTTGCTCGACATATTACAACACTCCGCCTGCTGTAAAGCTAGAGTGCGGTCCATGAACAACTTCTACAGAGTAATTTCTACAAGCAACAGTCTGTGTATAGCTCAATCACGACTAGTCTACCTCTTATCCTTCCATCTTCGCCTTGATGTCTCTTTTCTGGACACCTGGATACTTATTATAATGAAACAAGTTTTTTTATTTCAAACATGAATTTGGCGACCCCTTTTTTGCCCGAGGTTCGCGCCCCCTAGGGCCCGGCCGTACATTACTATCTATAAAGAAATCAAGTATAAATAATTTTATTCATAATCTATATATGTACTCGGTTCTATTAGTAATTAATTATATCTTCTATGTATATAAAGACTGACTGACTTATTGATGTTTACATGTTAATATTAATTAATAAATAAAAAAGCTTGAAGAATAAATAATTTAATCAACGAATATTGAAAATAAACATAAACGTAGCTTTAAATAAATGTAGCAAGTAGTAAGACTGTTCAGAGAGTGAGCATTTGCCTATTCTAAATAAAAGCCTTTGTCGTTAATGGGAAAATCAAAACATCCGACGTTCTAAAGCAATTTATTGTGTTACAAATTGTATTTACTTTAAGTCTCCATTTTATTATATTCTTGTTACGTATATGTGTAAGCGAAAATATAAATTAAAAGGTGTACAGTTAACTATACTTACTAACCTGCATTAGGGATATAGATATAACTAGTCTACATCGTCTCGGTGCCGACCAGCGTTACCAGATTTTATTTTTGCCAAATCGAGATTTCGGAACTTTTTAAGTGAAAAGAGCGGGATTCTTTCTTCGAAAGCGGGACATAGTAAAAAACATATATAATCATAAGTGTTTAAATATGTATCTTTTATTTAAATTTTAAATTACGTTTACGTGACAATAGATAGCAAAAATAGCCATAGAAAATGTATGTACAGTTTCACAATATCGGTTGTTACAATTCACAAGCAATAAAACGCGCACAATGTAACCGTTTTGTTTCGTTCAAAAACATATGACGTCTCACTGACAGTTATGACGTTAAAATCTTTTTAAAATTTTAGGCAAAGGCTACACAAATATTATTCATTTTCTGAATTCAATTTAGTTTATTTTTTAATTGGCAATTTTCTTATGGTTTCGCCTCCTTGTTTCATTTCGAGTTTTGTTATTGTGACGTAGAGTTAATGATTTCACATTAATAGATCGATTATTTTTTATTTATTAGTTGATGTACTCTCCGCTAGATGGCGAAATAAAAAAGTCAATTTGACAATGTATTATAGTGCCTTCCTTTCTAACCAATATTCCAGAACATTTTGGAATATTGTTGAATGTTCAGAAGTGCTCCCTACACGATTTCATATTAATAGATCGATAATTATTTAAATGTTAGGTTAGTCACAAGTCACATCCACTATGCCGACTCGAGACGATTGTAAATTAGGGAAAATAAAAAGGTCGCCTCCGCTATGCCGGCTGGAGACTAATGTAAATAATGGACAAATTCAAAAAGTCACTTCCACTATGCCGACTCGAGACGATTGTAAATCAGGGAAAATAAAAAGGTCGCCTCCGCTATGCCGGCTTGAGACTGATGTAAATTATGCAAAAATTTAAAGTCACATCCACTATGCCGACTCGAGACGATTGTAAATTAGGGAAAATAAAAAGGTCGCCTCCGCTATGCCGGCTGGAGACTAATGTAAATAATGGACAAATTCTAAAAGTCACTTCCACTATGCCGACTCGAGACGATTGTAAATTGGGGAAACTAAAAAAGGTCGCCTCCGCTATGCCGGCTCGAGAGTAATGTAAATTTTCTACAGTTACTAATATATTTTTTTTTGTAAAAAAAACAGTCATTTCTTCAGGTAGCAGTCGTCTCCGATATACGGGTTGACAGGGCATACTATTATAAATAAACTATCATCAGTCAGCCCACCCCTCTTTTATTTAATGCCTATATATTTTGTATAGATCCCAAATCATCGAAACATATTTTTAAAGAAGTCACATCCGCTATGCTGGCTCGAGACGAACGTGCAGCACTGTCAGTCGGCCAATATTTTATATAAATACTAGTTACTTGACAAATGTTGTCTCTTTCACACTCTAGGTGCACATAACTATGGGTACCACTCCACAAAAAAAGCTTCGAATTGTCCACAATCTTCCAGAACCAGCGTTACCAGTTTTTTTTTGCCAAGTCGGAATTTCGGAACTTTTTGAGTGAAAAAAGCGGGATTCTTTCTTCGAAAGCGTTTAAATATGTATCATTTATTTGAGTTTTAAATTACGTTTACGTGACAATAGATAGCAAAAATAGCCATAGAAAATGTACTTTAATAAAAATATGATATTTTAATTCAGATTTACCCTATCGTCAGGTAGTTGAGTCTTCTCATGGCGGGTTTCTGAATGCTTCGGTTTGCGTAACAAACCGTTATAACCATACTTTGACAGATCGTAAACGATAGGTATATCAAAATGTATGGGGTCCGTTAGAAAAATGTGGTGTTTCAAATAATAGTCTGAAGAGTGGGTTACAAATTGTAACACTTTTTACACAGTTTACAGTAAGCTTTATACTCATCCGACGTCACAATATACACACAAGTCCGAGAAGCGGGACTAAAATCGGGACGTCTGGCAACGCTGGTGCCGACGCTGCCCTGGCTATCAAGTTAAAAAGGGGGAAAATCTCGAATGTACTAGATTAAAACTATAGATTTATGATTAAAGCGTATCTATTTCTATCACTTTTTTTTGGAGGTTTTTTTATTTCTCCATTAGATGTCGTTCAGTTTCCGAGATATCCCTGTCACTTCCGAGCTAGATTAAAACTACAAAATCCTTAGTGACGCCTACTCTATAATACAAAGCTATCCTCAAAATTTTAAGGCGCTAGCTAGGTATTATAGTTTTGGTTATAGGTCCATTTTAAATCAGTCAGTTAATCATGTATATGTGGGTATAGTACAACGAAAAATACAAAATGACTTATAAAATAATGACCACGTGGGATATTTTGTAAGGAGATAATTATCCACGTTTTGCCGGATAAAACTATAAGGCGTTTTTTATTAGAATAAAATGTTTAATTGTTTTAGCCAAATGTGTTTTTAAATAGATAGGTATTTTACCTTAAACTTCATGATAATTTAATCTAGCAAGTATAAATCGAAAATAATTTCTATTCTTAATACCTATTCTTCTTGGTATTCTATCTTACTTAAGCTGGGGCCCGAGTCCCTACCAGGGTAGGCTAAACTAAGAAGTGGCGGCGTCTTGTTATTTAGAATCATCATTTTAAAAATAGCCGATTATTAAAATGAAATTACATATTCATCTAAAGGTTGGAAATGCCTGAATATTTCATACATAAGAAAACGCAAAATCTATACGAAATGCATCCATGTGCAGGTAAAATTACCGTAAACGCAACCCTACTGTTGCTACCTATCTGTGTCGATACCACTAAAAATAAATCCTTTAGTTGTTTGTACCTAATATAAAATAATATTACGCATTACAAGCAGTGCATAGGTACTCCTATCGCCGTAAATTTTAACTATCAACTTTAAAAAACAAAACTAGAACAATACGAATATTGTTACTACAATACGTTAATACCTACGCAGTATTATTATATCCCAGAAATAGTTCGCAAGCTGCAGCCGCAAACAGCTTTAGGGAATTTCAAGTTTTTTTTTATTTCCATTACAATGGTCTGTGGGGAATTTGTTTTCAATAGTCGACGACAGATGGCGGCGTCTACATCTCGTTGGAGAACGAACGATGCATTAATGACCGAATGTATGTTAAAAATAATGTTGCCTGGTTAGAAATGTTAACAATTTTTGGATTAATATTTAGTTTAAATTTTTTTTTTAAGTGTTGTAGTAAAGTTTGTTCAAACTTTTTTTTTAATTGCTCGCCTACAACCGAAACAAACAACTGCTGTCACGGAGAAATATCGCTTCCTTAATGCCAACTTAAATTGACGAAGATGGCCCGTCCATTGACTTTTTTTTATTGTAGCTCGGCATATGACAAAACTTCGCCTACTGTAAAGTTTTAGTTTAGTACCGGTCAGAATTCAATGCAATTCGAACACGGATCTCGTCAATCGTGAGTTCACGTGTCTTATCGCTAGACCACGGCCGCTCAAGGACAAGTTGAAAACGTCTTGAAAACCTAAATTGCTGTTTATTTATGCTGCTTATTTTTAACAGAAATTGTACATCTACATGTACTTATTTTGGTGTAAATAATTATTTACCTACGCTTTTACACGATGTTACAATCTAAATCTAATCTAAATATCTAAATACTTATATAAAATGTTAATGTTAGTACGTAAAGACAGGGTTTTCTCTATGACCACCAACTCCAATCTACTTCCCGTTGGGGTGGTAGATACCCCTTGGTCTCCTGGTGAAAGTAAGGGAGTTTGGACGCGGTGGGTGGAAGAGGGTGGTTGTGAGACGCGAAAATCTCAAAAAATGCATATCTGTCCTTTTCTAACTTATGACATGTTGAGTACTAAGTACTCTAAAATGTGTGCAACTGTTACAGTTGATGTAGAAGGTTCGAAAAGTTTCAAGAATGATCTAGAAAGTTCCAAAACGTTATCAACTGTTAAAAACGATATAGAATGTTCTAGAAAGTCCTACAAATTTCTGATATGCGCTAGAAAGTTCTACAAATTTCTGGAATGATCTAGAAAGTTCCAAAATGTGCGCAACTTCTAAAATCGATATAGAATGTTCTAGAAAGTTCTACAAATTTCTGGAATGATCTAGAAAGTTCCAAAATGAGCGCAACTGTTAAAATCGACATGAAATGTTCTAGAAAGTTCCAAAATGAGCATAACCGTTAAAATCCATATGGAATGTTCTAGAAAGTTCTAAAAACTTATAGAATGATCTACAAACATTAAATATGTGTATAGCTGCTTAAATTGATATAGAATGTTCCAGAAAGTTCTACAAATTTCTGTTTACACATTTACTAGAGTATTTCTTATTTTCACTTCGTTAATTAGTTAATTAATTTGATTTGATTAACTTTACAAACACCGTATGTTTAATGGTCAAATAAGTCTCCCAATATCTAAGATCGAAATCTACAATATCTACGTTAAAAACGGACCCTTAAATATTTTTTATACCATTAGACATGCGATGTATTTTAACCCAAGCAACGCCGAGTTTTGTCGCTAGTAAGAAATAATTTCTGGTATCATTTTCTGATTTTCATTCGTTCAATTGATTAACTTTAGGGGTTGCGCGCGCATCGGGTAATTTCGTTTTCCTATAAAAGGCCGTTTTAGGGCTTCGTGTAGCCAGATATTCCGAATCTCTTGAGTGTAAAAGAACTATGGGTTTTTTTAACTTTGGCATAGGGCTTTTGGGTTTGTGTCTCTGTTCTCTTGGTGAGTGTGCGTAATTGTAAATCAATTTTGTGTTTTAAAAAGTTGTTCCCCCAGTTCATGTAAAATATTAATGTTTTCAATCAAAATGAGTAACGAATTTATTAAATATTTTACGCTTCTATATTCTATTTTAATTTTGAGATATCTAGTGAAAAAAGTGCTTTGTCCTTTACCACAATTGGTTTATCTCATTATCTGGCAACACTTTCCTTACTTTGCCTTTATTCGTTCAATTGATTTCCGCAACGAGGCGTTGCGAGTTCATTCGATCGACAAACTTTGTTGTGTTCGTCCGAGGCGTCGTCATTTAACTATGGCGTTCATTAATTTTTCTGTAATTTTGATCGTTGCGTCTTTGAGCGGTTTTGGTAAGTTAATCTATTTTATTAAATGGTGTTTCTTTTTAATTTGGCATTCGATAAAGGCGTACTTTTCTTGAATCATCAGTGACGACGCGCGCATAGCGGTTAATTGGAGCGATTGAGTTGTTTCGAATCCTTTATCCCGCAGACGCAAAATATGGACACGCCTTTTTGTACCAATGCTTAAATATATTTTAATTTTAAACCGTAGTCCGCCATATTGCGGCGTACTACGCGTCTTCTTGGTATTTTGTATTTAATACAGAGTTTCGTCGGGGGACTTAATAATTGTATAGACGATGCTTTTGAACCCACAAAAATACAGGTTTCACCCTTCATTGGGTTCACCGGAAGCAGGGTGATATTTTGTCCGATTATATTTTAACGTTTAAAATCTCCCCTTTATTACACTCGGGGCATAAACGAGTATTTCAACTGTGACGAAATATATTTTGTGTCTGCTAAAGAGGAAGAATGTATGAATTTTGCTCCGCTATGCTAGCGTTTCACTATTTTTTAGTTTAAACTAAAAATTAATCCTAAAGGCTTCATAAAGGAAGGTGACAATTCCACCTCCTTAATCCCCCTTTTCATTCCCCACTCCTACACACTACAGTATAGAAAATTTGCAGTTTCAACCCCAACCATAAAACACCCACCCACCCGGTGCATTGACCTCCCCCTTACCACTTCAGTTTACCTGCTACCTCCCAAACCGTATAACACCACCCCTTTGAATATACATTTTCTCCCTGTCTACACCTAGTAACACCCCATCCCACTGCTGCCCGGTATATTTAATTTTCCAACTATACCTTATTCCCCTTTTATCTACCTGTATCCACTCTCACCTAGACACAGCCCCACCCAGACTCAATCCCATCTAGACCCCCAGCCTCATTTAAACTCACTCCCCCCCCCCCTTCCCCACCCCACTTCCACCTCACTCGCCCCTTGGCTCCTGCCGCTTACATTCTCGACCCCCCTTCTACCCCTAGCTTCAATCCCTGCGTACCACCTCATCCCTCACCCTATTTATTCTCTGAATCACTCCCCCACCCTCCCACATTTATCCCCTGCCTGGCGCCTGCACTTAGCTAGATTATTGTGGACATGGCTTCTGTTAGCCTTGTGATTGTATTGATTCAACTTTTGGTATAGGTAGATAGATGGCTGTTCATTCAGTATTGATCTTCATTTGTATTTCATTTGTTTTTCTTCACCATTTACATGGTTTCTCTAATGTGTACTCTTGATTACTTTTATCTGTTTATTATCTTCTCTTCTTTTATACATCTTAAATTAGACGAAACAAACAAATGACGTTTAAATTTTTTTTCTAGCTCGTGGGCAGAGAACTCCTACAATATCACACATCACACAGAAACAAATTAAAGACATAGGAGGACAGGTGGACTTGGCTTGCTCGGTGCACTATGCCAGCGATTATCCAGTACTGTGGGTATGTATTCTATTTTTAGTTTTTTTTATAGCAACTCAACATGTCACTGTCACTATGTTTGATGTTAAGTTACAACGTGTGTTATTTCCAAACAGGTATAAGCGTTACAGGTACAGCGTTCAACTCCAGATTTTATTGTAGCATTTTTAGAAATAATTATACTCGAAAGTAAATTATTAGAAAATTAAAGGCAAAACATTTAACATTTAACATAACAAAACATTTTATAGCTGAATGTATACAGTGTAAACTCTTTATAACGAAACTCAAGGGACTGAGCATTTTTTGTCGTTATAGAGAGTTTTCGTTATATGGAGTGAACAAAAAAACAACCATATTAACAAGATTTTTTAATATGTATGTATTATAAATTATTGTTTATACATATAGTCTGATAACTTTGTTTGACGTTTTTTGCTATGCCAGTACTTGTTTTGTATTATTTTATGTATTCTATTCATATCTAGATGTGTGGTGGAATCGTCTTGATTAAACAGCAAAAATTTTTCTACCAACTTAGCGGCATCTAGGGCTTGTTGAATTGTTGGTGGTGATTCGGCTTTGTCCACTTGATCATCTTCTTCATCTTGATTATCGGGTGTTTCCTGACTTTTTGACACTAAATCAACAATTTGTTCATCTGTAAGTGTACCAGTTGTGGCTACATCCTCATCTATATTTTCGTACGATTGTAGATCTTCGTTGAAATTGTTTGGTATGTCGAACTGGCTTATCCATTCACTCAGTGGTAGATTGTCTTCACTGTCAAATTGGTTCGTTTCTTGGCTACTACATAATCCAGCATGTCGAAAAGAATGTTGGATAGTGGCTGCTGTTACCTCTTCCCAGGCTTTTGATAAGAAGTTCACTGCCTGTAGCATGTTGATCGAGACCTTGCCGTCAGTTTCGATCATATCCATCAACATTTTCCGTCTATAGTGGCCCTTTATGCTTTTAATGACACTCTGATCCATTGGTTGTAGAATACTGGTTGTATTAGCTGGGAAAAATGCTAACTCTATGTTTCGAAGATTAGATATGATTGGGTGAGCAGGACAATTGTCTACTAGAAGCAAGATTTTCCGTGATTTTAATTCAGCATCCCATTTTCTCACTTCCTCTTCAAAAATCTGCGATGTCATCCAAGCTGACTTGTTTGCTTTGTACGTAACTGGCAACTGTTTTATGTTCTTGAAACACCGAGGGTTTTTCGATTTGCCTATAACTAAGAGCTTTCTTTTTTCTGTGCCACTCATATTGGCAGCCACTAGAACTGTAATACGCTCTTTAGACAGTTTTCCTCCAACACATTTTTCCCCTCTGAATTTTAAAGTTTTGTCGGGAGTCAACTTGAAAAAAAGGCCAGTTTCATCTGCATTAAAAATGTCTTCTGGTGAGTACTTCATCTTTAATTTAGGCCATACTGTACTAATCCAATTGTTAGTCACATTAATATCGACATCCCGCGCCTCTCCGTTCATTTTACCGTACGTAATTTGGTGACGGTGCTTAAATTTTCCGAGCCAACCTTCAGATGCTTTAAAGTCAATTATGCCAAGTTGGTTGGCAAACTTTTCAGCCTTAGCTTTTACAATTGGCCCCGAGATGGGTACATTATTCTGGCGCTGATTGTTAAACCACGACAACATTGCCTGATCTAAGTCTTCGAATTTTGGCTTTCTTAATTTTTTAGAAGAGTTTCCTTCCAGCGCCGCCTGTAGAATTGTTTTTTGGTTTTTCCAAATGGTAGCAACAGTGGATTGACTTAGTTCAAAACGCCTTCCAACGTCACTTTTCTTTTCACCCTTTTCAATCGCACGTATCACACAAACTTTTTCGTCAACACTAATCGCTTTCCGTTTACTGGCCATGTTAACAGTTTCAAAGTAGGTTTACGACTGATAATACGATAGGTACCCAGTATGCTTGGTCGAAGACCATCACTTCCGAGAAAACAATGCGTCTTACTGCACGTGTTCAAGGCAATTAAGGATAACAAAAGCTAGACCGACATCGGATGTTTCGGAGCTTCAAAGTTTTTTGTTACCTGATAACATAACATAAACAATAATACCGATAATAAATATTTACTGCCTAAAAATATGAACACATTTCTTCGTAATAGAGAATGGCGTATCGCTATAAAGAGTGTTTCAATATATGGGTTTTAACGCAAACCAACCAAGTTGGGCTCACTTCAACGTTATAGGGAGTTTATCGTTATAAAGGATAACGTTATAAAGAGTTTACACTGTATTTCTTTTTTCTGCGAAACTTTTCGTTTGATGTTTACAATTACAATTTAACCGATTCATATTACAGCAAAAAAATATTGCATACTTTCGTATTTATCGATGCATAAATATTATGTTTTGTCTTTAATTGACATTTCTTTTTTGCATTTTGTGATAATAGTCTTATTATAAATAAGATTCTTTATTGTATTGTTACTACTTAAAGGCATAAGATTTAGATTTTTTTATGGTAACTCGGCATGTGATTAACTGACCATACTCCGCCTGATGTTAAGTCGGATTGGAGTCCATGGGCGGAAACAACTGCTATCACAGAGAAATGTCTGCGGGTAGCAGTCAGCCCTGCTATGCCGGCTTGAGAAGACAATACAAATTCCCGGTTACTTCCAAGCTGATTTCGAAATGCGTCTAGGTAACTTCACGCTGCGGTATTACGTCGGGCTGTCCAGACTACAGAAAGCTTATTAAATAAAAAACTACTCAAGAAAAAGAATAAATCTTTTGTATTTCATTTTTGATTTGTCATGTGAGCAATCGCCCCTACCCACCATGATTGATATCCTATCCTTATTTATATCATTGGTTTGTTAAAAGTTTAAACGGATGACACTGTAAATGTACATCGACCCCATTTTACATCATCAATTTATTGGTCAAAGCTCTTTAGGGCGCGTTCACACATACTTAAATTAAATCGTTGAATTTGTTTTGAAAAAAAAAACTGTTTATCAATCGTTTGACGAAATTTAAATACTAATAAATATATTACATTTCATAATTATTCCTTTTAGTAAATGTTTTAAAATATTGTAGATTTTTTGGAGCCACAATTCCATAATCAATTGTTTTGTTAATCAATAAATAATTATTTGATTTTCTTTAGTATGTAATCGCCCTAATGTTTTCTTTCAATTGAACTTTTGATTTTGCCCGGATGAGCTCCATTTTACATTCCCCCAGCAGTATATAAAACGCGATGCAGACTGCAAAATTTCAGTCGAAACCCAACGCATATTCTAACGGGTTGTCCACATCGAGTAAGGGGTATGTTGTATTACTACTACAACATTTATTAGCACTAGGACTTTGAATTTCTCATTTCACTTTTAGTACGCGTTTGCTTAACTATTTATTTCCATAAGTAATATTCCTATAATTTCAAGATCAAGAAGAACACAAGAAAACAATCGGCTCAAGATTTTCTAATAATGTTCTACACCTACCCTGTAGATCCGAGTTTGTTTCCATAGCGTGCAGCAAATTCGGTTCTAGAGAGGTTTGTGTGGTTCATTCATCGCAACATTGCCGCAACGTAGAACAAGATACGAAGAAAAGAAGAAACGTTTGGTATTGTTTTTTAAATTTTGTAATTGCGAATTTGGATTTAATAGCATTTTTGCGAACAAAGGATATAACTAACGCCACGAATTAAGAGCGCTGGGGGCGTGGTTTGCGCATGCGTACAATCATTCACGAAATTAATGAAACATGAAAATGAGAAACACGTATAAGAATACGAGTAATAGTATATTTATTTACAAGAAATATTAATACAATGCAAGTTTTTCTAAATATGGTTTAAATTCGCGTTACACTTCCTGTCCTTATCCTGTCTACATTCGGTCGACAGAGAAAACAACATATGCGCAGCTAACGAGTGACAAGGAAAGAGTTATTCACGCCCGTCGTCGCTCACCCCATATCACCAAACAGACCAAAACGTCTACTGCGCAACTCACGGTCAGCGTTCTTAATTCGTGATGCGTACTGTACCGTCCAATTATTTCAGACGTTCTAATTTTAAATTTTCATGATGCTTCAATCTGTTATAAATAACACGAGTCTATTTTTTTATAGCTTAAGTATGACCAGCATTCGGAAGCTCTCCCCATATCGACCAAGTCATCCCTGATCTTTAAGGACTCGCGTATGTCAATGCGTTACGATGAAGCCTCGTCGACTTATACACTATCGGTAGGTTATAAAGTCAATCCGCTATATTTTTTTTAATATCTAAAACTAGTACAGTAAATAACTTCCCCTTTATAAATAAGATTTATTCTTAATAACAGATACAAAAATGATTCATTGCTGACTCATTCCCTGACAGTATTTTTATTCAATTAGACTCAATTTCGTCTCAAATACGTTCAAAGGAAGATGACTGTAACCATTCTTTAGACCTGTATTAAGAAGCTATACTGATTTAAATTTTTATTTGAATATAAATTATAGATAAAGGATATCCAGGAGACGGATGCAGGCACGTACCAATGTAAGGTCATTATATCATCAGTCAGCAAAGTGTCGGCGGAAGTGGAACTACTCGTGCGACGAGCTCCTATCATATCAGACAACTCGACTCAGTCAATCGTGGCTAATGAAAAGGATTGTTAGTATATAAAGCAATTAAATATATACTCCATTATTTGTGCCTTTTTTAAATATATTTTTTCAAATAGCTGTCGAAATGGAGTGTCATGCGGGTGGATTTCCTACTCCGAAGATATCATGGCGCCGTGAAAATAACGCAGTATTGCCAACCGGAGGTTCAATATACATGTATGTATTTAACAATGAACGTCTCTTGTGTATCATGCTTTAAAGATTTGTATACATTTGTGTAACATTTATTTTGTAATTTCAGTGGGAATGTATTGAAGATTGTGTCGGTTCAAAAGGAGGATAGGGGTACCTATTACTGTGTTGCTGACAATGGCGTGGGCAAAGGTGCAAGGAGGAATATTAACTTGGAAGTAGAATTCGCTCCTATAATCACGGTGCCTCGCCCTCGTCTTGGACAAGTACGTTACATGAGCAAACACACAATATGAACTTGGTGTTCGCATTAAATTAGCTGTTGCATTTTTTAATTATCTTTTTTGTCCGTAGGCTCTTCAATATGACATGAATTTGGAATGTCACATCGAAGCGTACCCGCCACCAGGCATCATCTGGCTGAAGGATGAAGTTCAACTGACGAACAATCAGCATTATATGTAATTAATATACTATCTAATTGTTTTAATCACACTCTTGGCCCCAGGTTTTTTTGTTTTTTTTTTCTTTGATAATTTTCGTAAGAATGTTTTAAGAATTTTATTTATGTAAATAATAATTCTTTTTTTATCAGGATCTCTCACTTCACAACTGATGAGTACACCGACACAACATTGCGCGTCATCACGATAGAGAAACGTCAGTATGGCAGATTCTCCTGCAAGGCGCAGAACAAACTAGGATCTTCTGAAGGGCATGTAGAGCTATTCGGTAAGCCATATAAAACCTTAAGTATTCACTGAGTAGTTTGTCTTGTTGTGATTGTCCTCGCCTATGCATAGAAAAGAAAGGCGATTTATTTTTTGTTTTCATTAATACATATCAGACCGATGTTTGTTGCTATAAGTTTGTGAGAGTAAATTTGTTATAGTAGAATTGCCTGTACTTTTTCATCGACAACGCCTTAAAAGTATCTCTGAAGTCTTGGTGAAAAACCAAATTTTTTTTAAAAAAAGACTTATTAAAAATGGCCAATTGCTTTTTTTAAGGCATGCAACATTTAGATACATTAACTAATTTGAATTTATTTTTCTTTCCGTCCCCGATTTTCATTTTATCCCCATATCCAATTTTTTATTTTCCTCGTCGACGCATGGTTACCCGCTTGATCCATATTTTAGAGACCATTATTCCCGTTTGCCCCCCTGCGTGTGCAACTGCGAGGTACGGTGGTGCCAGTTCAATAGCCCCATCTGGATCGACACTCGCTATTCTTTTAGCAATTTGCGCTTATATTTATTTTAAAGGGTAAGTTTCATTCTCTCAATGTTTTTTTTTCATTAAAGCTATCATGCATTTACATTTTGACTACATTGTTTATTAATAAAACAGAACAAGTTGATATGAGACTCTTATTGCATATAAATGTAAATGAATTGATAACCCTGTGTTATATATAAACTTGCACTTTTGATAGCAAACTAATGTACGATTAACGTCTCTCATATCAACTTTATGTTTTGCTTTTTGTTTCTGTTTTATTTAATTTGACGCATGTATGTATTGTATAATGTAATGCGTATATTTTAAAACTTATTCTACGCTAAAAAAATTATTACCCTGTCAACGATGGCATTTATTTTTTATGTTCGTGTATAAATTCACGAAAAACTATTCATAAAAATAAAAAAGATATACCATATGATATATATCATACTTTAACTTATTATGTAGGAGTTTTATACACACCTAAGTGACAACTCTCAATTGGTTTTTGACTTCAGCCACGACTACTTCCAAACCATACTTATTCCAGCCTATGTACCAGTTACTAAACTATACTTATACAATTACTAATAAATTTTGTTATCTATTTCAGAAACTACGGTACCCGATATTAATTTCGCTGGACTTGTCGAACCGTTAACATCATCGGCAAACAGTAGCGTACTGCTCTACCTTAAACATGTCATGTTTTATATATCTCTCTCAACTATTATAATACTAATGGTGGACATTGATATCCTACTCTATCTCGATGATCTTTATGATCTGTATTAATATCCATTTATACTCTTGTAATAATTGTGCTCAAATTGTATAACTTTATAGATGTCTCTATTATCTTCGTGTTAATGTTGTAGGCATGTTTCAATTCCAAATAAACATAGAACAAAGTGACATTTATCCCTCTGTACTAATACGAGAATCTCCGTGTGTTGTAAACATTTGTTTGGAAAGTTCTACAGTAATATTTTAAACCGCGGGCGGACTGAATGTTTAAACATGATGCGTCAAAGCGGCGAGGTCAATGTCTATTCTTCTACGTTTATTTGGCACGAAATGTAGTTTGTATTTAAATTTATAGACTGAGGTTTGTAAGAATATGTGGAAGAAGTCTCATTGTCGGAACTGAATATTTAAACAATGTCTATTTTAGATAAATGGCACAATTGCCAAATTATATATATATTATAAATTTAACTTTTAGTATATTATTAGTAACATTTTAAATTAATTTAATTATATTTTTATAAATGTATGTATATAACAGACGGTATGAGCCGCGTTAAGTTGTAATTAAGCAATATAGGTCCCAGATATTCGTGCAAATATTTAGTAAATTATATTGGCTGCGTATGCGCCTCGCACGTTCTATGAATATGAATGTTTTGCACACACAATATAGAATGGGCAAGATGTAAAAAAATTAAGTTATGCTAAATCGAAAACGATTTCGATGTATTTTATTAGATGTATTTTTTAATTGTTGTCTAAAAAAAAATTTTAAACAGTGGAGATATTTGAAAAAAAAATATGACACACGGTTGAACCCATTCAGAAATCTTTTATACAAAAAATATATAAAAACAGCTGTCACATATTTGTTTGCATATCTGTGACCGCAAATAGCAAGTTTATATTTAAGTAAATAGCAACAATATTAGAAACGACCATATTTTCAATAAATTCCTATTAAAATTATCAATTTGCTAATAAATAATACATTTTTTTTTATTAATTATTATAGAGTAATTAAAATAAATCCGATAACTAAACACAATGAGTAATCCCATTGACGTATTGTTGTCTCGCTCACTCGATATCGATTGTACATGTTCCATTCGTATTCTTGCCAGTCTCTGAGTCTTTCTTTCTCTTCAGTGGTCTATTGTTAATGTTTTATTATAGAAGTAGATAAGCACGATAGCGGCGACAGTATATTAACAATATTGACGCGATGTGTATAAATCGCATTTAGTGGATATAAAGGTAATAGTTTAAAGATTTCATGACATTATGTTAATTAATGTACAGTGGTGAAGTCAGCTCGTATTGACGCTTCGCCACTCGTAGTGAGGGTTGCCATTGATAATATATTGTAACAATTCAGGAGCCTAAGTAGGCCTATTTGAATTTACCTTTTCTATTTTTACTCTCTCTATAAAATAACTTGGCAACCCTAAGTGTAGGGTAGTATTCTTTAATGTTAAAAATGGTATGTGTAGCTCTAAGTGTGGAAAGCTTCTTTAGTGTTATTAGTAATAGATTGCAGCGCGCCGCGTTTTGTGCCACGCATAAATGTTAAAATAATAATATTATAGTTAGTTATTCTTCCATATTTATATTGGCATTCGTTGTGGACTTAGAACTTGTAGTTAAACTCATTGTTATTTTAAAATACACATAAGTGTTAAAGTACCTAAATGTTCAAAATTATTAATAGGTGTATTGAATGTTCATTGATTTTAGATTGTAGAGTTGAGAAAATATAAAAGTATCACTAGTGATTTCTCTTAAACATATCTATTTGGACATATTGAATGTTAACCGCTCTGTATAACTACAATGCATAATAAAATGGTCGATATAACCCTATTTTGTAGTCTTATGAGCCTAATTTTGTTTTAAGTATACCATTGTAATAACATTCTATTGGTTTCTAAGTTATTAAATTTCCCTCCTTTGTTTTGTGACATTCCAAAATATTCCATCCATTTTTTGTGATTAAGCATTTATTTTAGATGATGAATTATTGAGCCATATCACGGTTGTATACACTTTGCTTTGTGTGTTTTATATAAATTTACCTACTTGATATTATATTATTTTTTGTATTTTACTTTTTAAATTAATTACTAACTTTATTGGGAATCTCTGTGTTTTGTTTCGAAAATAAATTTTCATGACCAATTTTTATTTTATTTCAGACACCCTTTCTTTCTTTATTCTAAAAAAAATATCATTACGAGATGACGAGATGCGGTGTCATCAATACAGCATTAGTGAATCCTTTGGCCGGCTCAGCTAAATATGTATGCCCATGCCCATTTTGGGTCCACTTGATATCTAATAGTTTGTTAACAAAACAATATATATATTTCTCATTATATCCGCCTGATGTAAAGCTAGAGTGCGGTCCATGAATGGATACAACTGCTACTACAGAAAAATCTCTACAGGCACCAGTCGCCTCCACTATGCCGGCTTGATGAGACGAGCATGTACCACTTAGATTGATAGTGCACTCCACGGGTGTTACATTCGAAAGTGGTGGTACTACCCCAGGACAGCAAACTGGGCTAATAACCATCATCAGTCTGCCTACCACTCTTTAATAGTGCACTGAGCGACCAAAGTACATATGACAAAGTTACATTGGTACCGGTCAGAATTTAGCGAGGTTTGAATACGGGTCTCATCGTGAAAAAACAAATTTAAAAAAATTATTACACGATTACTCTTGAGCTAATTAGTAATGGTTACCTTGAGTTATGTATGACAAATGATTAACGCCCAAAACATGGTTCCGGTACTGAAATCGATGTACGAATTAATTATATAAGTATTTATAAAGAAGCTATGGTGGGTAAATTCATGCTTCTAATTGAATTAGACGAGTGTGCATAGCGGAGGCGACTGCTTCCTACAGATATTTCTTTATAGTAACAGTATAATCATTTGCCGGACTACTGTGGATACCATTAGTTACTAGTTACCATTAGTTTTTTTTTTATTTTAGCACGTCATATGACCGCACTCCGCCTGATGTTTAGCTAGAGTGCGGTCCATGAACAGAGGCGACTGCTGTCAGAGAAGGGGATCTGCAGACAGCAGTCGCGTCCGCTATACAGGCTTCACACTGCGCTTGAAGGATCCCATGCTATAGGGGGAAAGACCACCTTTTAACCAATACCTGGAACCATCCTTCAAAGACTAGTGGTAATGATGGTTATTAGCCCAGTCTGCGGTCCTGGGGTAATACCACCACTTTCGAATGTAACACCCGTGAAGTGACCTAGTGGTATTTCAGCAGTTTGAAAGGGATCAGATATAACGAGAGGAGTGTACCTTGTCAACCCGGATGGTGCATATTCGTCTCTACAAACCGCATAGCGGAGGTGACTGGTGCCTGTGGAGACGTTTCTGATGTAGCAGTTTTGTCATATGCCGAGCTATAATAAAAAAAAATTATCTCATTAAACTAGTAGCTACCTATAATGTACGCGACTTCTCATTTTAATCAGAATTTAGCGAGATTTGAACACGGGCCTTTAACCGCTAGACCACAGCTGCACTTACACGCATCCCGTATTCTTTCCCGACCTGCAGAACGCGTTCAGTATGATAATTCCATTGCCAATAAATAATTATGTATTTATTATAAAAGTCAATACCGAGATTAATGATCGAACGACCTACTTTAATTGACAATGGATGAAACATGCAACAACTTTGCGAGTGCTATTAAAAAGCGTAATTATTAATTTCAATAATAATTAGATCATTTATTGTATTTAATGGCAACACTCCGCTTGATGTTGAGCTAGAGTGCGGTCCAAGAACGCAAACAACTGCTACTACACAGAAATGTCTAGCCTCCACTTTGCCGGCTTGATGAGAGGAATGTGTGCCATTCAGCTTTACAGTGAACACTGCTCTTTAAATAATCGGTAAAGAGCCTCTACCATAGTTTGGTACTTTAATTTTTAAAAAATCTGGAGTAACTCCAAATCGGTATAACCTATACCCGTATTTGTGGGCGTAAAAAACCGCCAGTATATATATAGTTTTTTATTTTATTTTAGCACGTCATATGACCGTACTCCGCCTGATGTTAAGCCAGAGTGCGATCCATGAACGGAGGCCACTGCTGTCAGAGCAGGGGATCTGCAGACAACAGTCGCGCCCGCTATGCCGGCTTGATGAGATGCCTCTTCACACTGCGCTTGAAGGATCCCATGTTATAGGAAGGTGGAAAGACGTGACTGGGAAGGTCATTCCACAATTTAATGGAACGACAGAAGGATTGCCCGAACTTTTTCGTCCGCGAGGGGATTGTTTCGACGGTGAGGCGATGCATTCGATCGCCTGCACGCGTCGACCTCAAGCGATGTGGGGTAGGAGGGATTAGATCGTGGATTTCTGCTGAACATTCGCCGTGGCAATAACGGTAGAGCGCTGAGAGGGAGGCTATGTCTAGCCTGAGTTGCAGGGGTTCGAGACCCCTAGTCACCCTCTTATCACCCACAATCAGTATACATCATATTGAGGCGGTCTAAGTATTTTTTATTTTTATTTTTGAGACTATAATTTTACTATTATTTGTTAAAAAACACAAAAAATTATCGAAATCGAAAAAAACAGGCAATGTAAACTCAAAGCTGATAAATGGACTAGCGCGCTTGCCTTAGCGATGTTATTCGAACATTGCGGCCTGATTTTACATGAAAAAAAAAACTACAATCATGTTTAGGTAATATTAAATAGTAGTGTAACGTGGTTTAAGGGAATGCTATCTTTTTAGGCCATTTATATTAAATGCATGTTTACATTTATTGCATACAAACGAAGCCGCTGGTAATCGTCATTGCAGTTTACTCCTTGTCTTAAATATCAAAGAACCTTGTCCAGTGAAAGTAAATTGCGTACAGTCTCGCCATGTGTTTATGAACATTCAACTTTAAAGGAAAAACATAGAAAAAAAATTAATTAATTATGAACGTTTAAGTACAAATTCTGGAGTCTTTCTGAAGACAATAAAATATCTAATTTAGTTTAAAAAAATATTTAGTGTAAATAATAATCGTTGTTTAAATTCCAATAAAAATAATGGTCAGTCATAAATTAGAATGGATTTAGTCACCTATTTAAAACTTAAATTCATTGATTTAATGATATCAAAAATATATAGTTATGTGATTGTCCGTAATAGTGCTTCTGTGTAATTGTAACAAATCGGGAAATCGGCGGCGGCATGCAGCTGTGCAACTCACGTCCATATGCACGGCCGAATGTTCAAGATCATTAACGTGATTAAACTTATAAAAATATGTAATTATTATCACAGTGGATATAATATTTCTTCTCCGCGAGATATCTCTTTCAAAATAAACAGCAATTTGGGCCCATTTAGTCAATTTATTGTATTAAAATCGAGCAAAAACGATGTTTTTTTTTTAAATATTTTTTGGCAGTCATAATTGGATTCATAAAGTGAAGCATGTTTTTATATTGATAATGACCTTAAAAGAGATCAGTGATCTTTTTTAACTTTACATACTTAAAATTAAATCCCAATCATGTGATGCTGAAGGCTTAACTTGTACTTGTGTCAAACTTGTAGACGTGTTACTTGTTTTGTTATCATTTTCATGTTATCAATAAATTTATACACTATTTATTTATTTATTACTGTACTATTTAGTACTAGCACAAAGGTAGGTAAAGGAGAGCAGGTAAAGAGGCAGGTAAAATACATACAACAAACGTTTTTTTAGGATTTTCGAACATTAGTACTTTACCACGAACAGATAACGCGAACATATGCGACTAATGTGCGATTTTACTTTGTTATATTGTGTGTAGTATGCCGGATAAGTGTGTGTATGTAATGTCGTGATTCTTTCCCCATAGGGGCCATAGGGTTGCCAGTTGTCCGGTTTTTGATAGGACATTCCGGTTTTTTGCCGGCCTGTGCGGGCAGCAGTCACCTCCACTATGCCGGCTTGAGAAGACGAGCATGTACCTTATAGATCTTAGATTGACAGTGCACACTCCTCTCGCTATACCTGGCTACTTTCAAACTATTTCCGAAACGCGACAAGGCCACTTCACTGGTGTTACGTAAGTAACACGAAAGTGGTGGTACTACCCCAGGACGGCAGACAGGACAAATAAGTTAAAGACTCTTTAATAGCGACCAAAGTACATATAACAAAGTTACATTGGTACCGGTCAGAATTAGCGAGGTTCAAACACGGGTCTCATCGATTGTGAGTTCACGCCTTTTACCGCAAGACTACAGTATACCTTTATCACTATATACACTATATATTTTATAACACACAACTTACTTGGGAGAGCCGTCCCAGAGGTGCGAACAGTATTCCGCGCAGGAACGAATCTGCGCCTTATCGCGTTGCGCCGTCGAGACGAATTTAGTGGAAAAAGGTCGCCTCCGCTATGCCGGCTCGAGACTAATGTAAATTATCTACAGTTACTAATATATATTTTTTTGTAAACAGACATTTCTTCAGGTAGCAGTCGTCTCCGATATACGGGTTGACAGGGCATACTATTATAGATAAACTATCATCAGTCAGCCCACCCCTCTTTTATTTAATGCCTATATATTTTGTATAGATCCCAAATCATCGAAACATCTTTTTAAGAAGTCGCCCCCGCTATGCCGACTCGAGACTAATGTAAATTATTGAATATTTAAAAAATCACATCCACTATGCCGACTCGAGACGATTGTAAGTTAGGGAAAATAAAAAGGTCGCCTCCGCTATGCTGGCTCGAGACTAATGTAAATTATTGAATATTTAAAAAATCACATCCACTATGCCGACACGAGACGATTGTAAATTAGGGAAAATAAAAAGGTCGCCTCCGCTATGCCGGCTCGAGACTAATGTAAATTATGGAAAATTTAAAAGGTCACATTCACTATGCCGACTCGAGACGATTGTAAATTAGGGAAAATAAAAAGGTCGCCTCCGCTATGCCGGCTCGAGACTAATGTAAATTATGGAAAATTTAAAAGGTCACATTCACTATGCCGACTCGAGACGATTGTAAATTAGGGAAAATAAAAAGGTCGCCTCCGCTATGCCGGCTCGAGACTAATGTAAATTATGGAAAATTTAAAAGGTCACATTCACTATGCCGACTCGAGACGATTGTAAATTAGTGAAAATAAAAAGGTCGCCTCCGCTATGCCGGCTCGAGACTAATGTAAATTATGGAAAATTTAAAAGTCACATTCACTATGCCGACTCGAGACGATTGTAAATTAGGGAAAATAAAAAGGTCGCCTCCGCTATGCCGGCTCGAGACTAATGTAAATTATGGAAAATTTAAAAGTCACATTCACTATGCCGACTCGAGACGATTGTAAATTAGGGAAAATAAAAAGGTCGCCTTCGCTATGCCGGCTCGAGACTAATGTAAATTATGGAAAATTTAAAAAGACACATTCACTATGCCGACACGAGACGATTGTAAATTAGGGAAAATAAAAAGGTCGCCTCCGCTATGCCGGCTCGAGACTAATGTAAATTATGGAAAATTTAAAAGTCACATTCACTATGCCGACTCGAGACGATTGTAAATTAGGGAAAATAAAAAGGTCGCCTTCGCTATGCCGGCTCGAGACTAATGTAAATTATGGAAAATTTAAAAAGACACATTCACTATGCCGACTCGAGACGATTGTAAATTAGGGAAAATAAAAAGGTCGCCTCCGCTATGCCGGCTCGAGACTAATGTAAATTATGGAAAATTTAAAAGGTCACATTCACTATGCCGACTCGAGACGATTGTAAATTAGGGAAAATAAAAAGGTCGCCTCCGCTATGCCGGCTCGTGACTAATGTAAATTATTGAATATTTAAAAAATCACATCCACTATGCCGACTCGAGACGATTGTAAATTAAGGAAAATAAAAAGGTCGCCTCCGCTATGCCGGCTCGAGACTAATGTAAATTATGGAAAATTTAAAAAGTCACATTCACTATGCCGATTCGAGACGATTGTAAATTAGGGAAAATAAAAAGGTCGCCTCCGCTATGCCGGCTCGAGACTAATGTAAATTATGGAAAATTTAAAAAGACACATTCACTATGCCGACACGAGACGATTGTAAATTAGGGAAAATAAAAAGGTCGCCTCCGCTATGCCGGCTTGAGATTAATGTAAATTACGGAAAAAATTAAAAAGTCACATCCACTATGCCGACTCGAGACGATTGTAAATTAGGGAAACTAAAAAAGGTCGCCTCCGCTATGCCGGCTCGAGAGTAATGTAAATTATCTACAGTTACTAATTTTTTTTTTTTGTAAAAAAACAGTCGTTTCTTCAGGTAGCAGTCGTCTCCGATATACGGGTTGACAGGGCATACTATTATAGATAAACTATCATCAGTCAGCCCACCCATCTTTTATTTAATGCCTATATATTTTGTATAGATCCCAAATCATCGAAACATATTTTTAAAGAAGTCACAACCGCTATGCTGGCTCGAGACGAACGTGCAGCACTGTCAGTCTGCCAATATTTTATATAAATACTAGTTACTTGACAAATGTTGTCTCTTTCACACCCTAGGTGCACATAACCATGGGTACTGCTCCACAAAAAAGCTTCGAATTGTCCACAATGTTCCAGAAGTACAAACACTTAACAACTTTTAATTGTGATAAATAAAATAATATATTCTATTCTTATCTAATATTGAAATGTTTTAAATTCTTCCGCTTGAATGTAGAGCAAAATAGGAACTAAATTATAGTGACGTAATTACCACCCACGTCAATAAACCTAGTCATTACAAACATAATTGAGACTTCACTGCTACAGGGGTAGCTAGTTACTGGCGTTGCTTTCTCACCTTGCAATTATTTGAAGGTCGGACCGATCACGTTGGCAAAAAATACCTTTATAATTAATATTTTGTAAATGATTGACAATTTTAAAAATAAAAAAGTCCTTTACAATTTTATCGATCCTTTATAAAATAAACACACATTATAGTGTCGTCCCTATATCGAAGTCGAAAAAATTTTTTTATGATTTGATAACACACACATTTTTTTTACATAAAAGGATTTTTGGGCCCACTTCATTAACATTAACAATATTCTAAATTAATGTGTTATTATATTTTTTCATTTATTTATTTATTTCAATCAACGAGCAGCCGTGGTCTAGCAGTAAGGCGCGTGAACTTACGATCGATGAGTCCCGTGTTCGAACCTCGCTAATTCTGACCGGTACCAATATAACTTTGTTATATGTACTTTGGTCGCTCCGTATTAAAGAGTGGTAGGCAGACTGATGATGGTTTTTAACCCGGTCTGCCGTCCTAGGGTAGTAACACCCGTGAAGTGACCTTGTTGCGTTTCGGGAATAGTTTGAAAGTAGCTAGGTATAACGAGAGGAGTATGCAATGACAATCTGGATGGTACACGCTCGTCTCTCTTCAATCCGGCATAGTGGAGGCGACTGATGACCTATAGAGATTTCTCATCGCAGTTGTTTCCATTTAAGAACCGCACTCTAGCTTTACATCAGGCGGAGTGTTGTCACATGCCGAGCTACAATAAAAAAAAAAGAAAAAAACAGTAGATTATTAGATATCTCTGCCTACCTTATTATAAGCATATCGTGTTATTAGTCACTCGTATAATGACGTAAAAGGAAATAATAAGAACATTTATTATTCATCTAAAGAAATAAACTTAATAGTTCATTATGGTACATTGTCATATTCGGTAACCATTCACCCAACCCAATCACAATGCATCAAATAGCTTATGTAATTATAATTTTTATGTAACGCTCTGACAGGCATGTCTCGCCTGGCCTAGAACTTGGTACCTATGTGGAGCAAGGCCAATAAGATTTGACCATTTTTTAACTACTTATAATTTTTATTAGCAACCTATGTACGTATGTTCTAAATATTCAGAAAAAAATATAATATGTTCTCTTTAAAGAGTATTCAGAAAGGATATAATATAGTCATTAATTAGGAGTTGTAGGCAGATTGATGATGGGTATTAGCCCATCATGAAGTTTGGAAATAGCCAGGTGCCCATTCGTCTCTTTAAGCCGGCATAGTGACCAGCAGATTTCTTTATGATGACAGTTTTTCCGTTCATTAACTGAAGTCCAGTTTCAATAAAAAAGATCTGAAAACTCTGCATATACTATGCCATTAAGATTATGATGCATTACAGCCAAAACATACATGTCAGTTGACAATTACGTATATTTAAATGATCTATTATAATCAGATCTATTAATATTATTTGCAATAAGTTTTGCTTTTGGTTAGCAACAAATAAATATTTGCATTGTTTGTTTGTTTTTTTTTTGCATTTTTAACTTGTTTAGTTTAGTGCCTATATGCACTATTAAAGAGTGGTAGGCAGACTGATGATGGTTATTTGTCCAGTCTGCCGTCTGGGGTAGTACCACCACTTTCGAATGTAACACCCGTGAAGTGACCATGTCGCGTTTCGGGAATAGTTTGAAAGTAGCCAGAAATAACGAGAGGAGTGTGCACTGTCAATCTAAAATGGTACATGCTCGTCTCCTCAAACCGGCATAGTGGAGGCGACTGCTGCCCGTACAGGTTTCTCTGTAGTAGCAGTTGTTTCCATCCATTGACCGCACTCTAGCTTTACATCAGGCGGAGTGTTGTCACATGCCGAGCTACAATAAATAAAAAAAAAATGTAACTGCATCTGTTGGTATAACAAAATACTTAGTTGTCTTTCTTTCTTCACAAAGATTGTGCCATTTTTATACCTACAGTTTAAAGTTCTTCTCGTATTTATTTATCTAAAAAATCTCTATTATTATTTATTTAAAAAGTTAATATGTACCGATGCAATTATACCATATTAAATATATTAATAAAGGAGTTTTAGTTAGATTTTAGTTATTTTAGATATTATTAGAAAAACGAGACATAAAAAATAAATCCAAAATAATTAATTATATAATAATTAAATAATTAAAATTGACTAGTTTATGGTTCGCTGTGTACTAATTACGTTGTAGCAATTCATTATAATTATAATACGGTAAACATAATTCGTGTAATAAGTTTTTTCGACGTATAATTTCGTTATTCACAATTTCAAGGTTATGATATTCCTCATCAAATTTATGACATTCTCAGGGGTTTAATTCTCGCGCATTCGATTTACTCGTACCTGCAAGCCTGTTTTTAAGATTTATTTATTTGTAGTATATGACAACATTCCACCTGATGTAAAGCTAGAGAGTGCGGTTCATGATCGGAAACAACTGCTACCACAGACATAGCTCTGTCTGTCGCGAACTCAAGAACAGAATGGATCGTGACGACCAATTAGTGGCTACGATGATTGTCGGTGCTTCATTATTAATAGTGAATCATGTGATAAAAAAAAACGCCGAAGACTTCGACGTTCAAGTGTAGCCTCTGCGTAGCTGTGTCTTCTTCCTCCATTGTTCGCGCGAGTTGTGCAGTCCACAGACACATACATTCGTAAGTCTGTACCCGTCTTTATATATATAACAAATTGATCCCGAAACGCGACATGGTGTTAATTCTTCTTTTTTCTTGTTAATTCAACTTCACGGGTATTACATTTAAAATATTACATTAAAAATGAAACAGACATGTGGAGGAGGCGGTTAGGGATCTATTTCAACGAGCACTTAAAAAATTAAAGTAGCTCAAGTATAGAAACAAGAGCCTTAGAAAAGTGTAATTAATAATAATTTAAAGAATTATAAATTGAATCCTAAATGGTTTTTATGTCTCAAAGAAGGTCAATCTGATGCATAATTTAACAATTAAAGTCTTACTGCTATGCTTAATTGGTAATACTAATGATCTCATTTCGAATGGTTTCAATAACTAATAGTAAGATTTGAGTTGTACTTGTTACATTTATGCACATCGTACAGGGTATTCTAGTTGCTGTTCTTTGCAGATATACAGAAATAAATACGAGATACGCCCCCGTTGATTTTTCTATACAATAATAATTTTAAAATAAATACGATTCAACAATTAATTTATGCAAACTTATTCTCGCGCAAAATTGTGAATGGGTCTTTAATAATAAATAAAGAATCACGTGGATAGGAAGGAAATGTAGGTAATGTTCCGGACTTAAAATGGCCGTCAAATAATTTGAATATTGAATCTAGAATGACATTTATTATCTAACAGGATATCCTTTTTTGGACTATACATTAATATATTGAAAAGAAAATTCTTCCTGCAATGTAGATCCTTAGTCAAATACAGCAGACCTGTCTGTATCTCGCTCATATAATATTGACGTCTATATTCACACACGCCCGTATGATCAGCAAAAAAAATTTCACAATATTTTTTTCTTCTACTGTAGCTCCTTGGCATATGTTCCGCTTAATGTTAAGCTAGAGTTTAAAGCACTTTTTAAAATATTGAATTTAAAATAAGAATATTATAGATAATTAAAACTTGAAAAAAAAAAACTTATTTTACAAGCTGACAATAGCTACTGCAGCCGCGGGCCTCCATCTTCAATACCATTCTTTATTTGATTAATTAGTAAATTATGCCTATATAGTTAATTAGTTTTTGTATTTAATACGAGTGATTAAAAATAAACTGAAAACCTAGCACAAAAAACAGTTGACATTTTAATTAAAAAACGAAAATAAAACAAGTTGTAAAAGTCTTAACTTAGTTTCCGACAACAACGTTCTCCTTTATCGCATTTTATTAATTTGTTAATCATTATTTTTTAATACATAAATTTCTTTGTTAACCTGAAGGTTGACAAAGGCTGCACTTCAATGCAATTATTTTACTAAAAAACATCGGATGTAGATTGCATTACGGAATAATAAAATGTAATAAAACAGAATGTCTGATATTGTTCGGACCCACATAAATAAGACTTATTGTGTATTTTTTTAAATATAATTTATAATAATATAACATATTACATTGCAATGTTTTACTAATTTGAAGGCGTAGAATTTCTATAAGAAAATTGAACTATCTAATAAAGAATAAATCTCGGGTTTCTTTGAATGTTAATGTGTAATAATGGTGATTTTATTATCCACGTAATATATATCGTAAAAGTGTGCGAGTGTAGTAGAAAACACTCCATTTGAAGTCTTAGTAAAGAGTGGTCTTTCACCATTTTCCTATTTATGACTTGATTGTTTTGTGTAACAAATGAATACGTAATATTAACTTGCACATATCTAAATTTCTTTGATTTTGGAAAAGTTATAATGAAAAATAAATAAATGATGTAAAAAGATACGCCTCTTTTAGTTCATAGAAGGTATAATAAAATTGAGACTTATTGTTAATAATTAACTTCTCCCTGAACCACTTGTATATTTGTAAATCATTTTAAACAATTTCACCTCTGATCATTATAATTATTAAGTCAAAAATAAACATCATCGGAAAACCATTATTTATGAACGTTTCGATCGGTAAACTTTAACCTCGTAAATTTTCCGAGATGTCCTTTATACAAATACAAGCAATCTACATTTATAAATTTATAGTAGATCGTGTTTTTTTGAGATGAGAGAACTTAGATTAAAACTTATCTTACTCTGTTTGTTTTAATCTATATGAGAGAAATAAAAGTATGTCTGTGCTACGCTGGCTTTATGAGATATGTGAACACCGTTCAGGTTCATGACAAACATTTGCTTTACTCATAACAGTTTGTAACTGTTGTCCCATTGAAGTTACACTACCTACCCCTCGGGATCAACTTAGAAGTAGCCAGATATAACGAGAGGTTGCAATTGTACCATGACCAATGTCAAGGCCATCCATTGATCGTATATATTTTTCTTCTCAATCCTGGATAGCAGAGGAGACTGGACTCTGTAGACGTTTCTCTGTGTAGTTATTATTTTGTTGTCATGGATTGGAGTCTAGGTAAAAGTAATAAAGAATTAGACGGAGTCAGACGATTCATATGTCGAGCTAGTTTATATTATTGTTTCTTTGTTTCTTGTAATCACAGTTAATCTGAAATATTATGTAAAATTAATAAAAAGTCGCCGTTATAAATATATAGCATTTTTAAATATCATAAAAACGCTTACATAAAAGTTCTGTTCACGATTACTGTTGACCTAAATTTCAGTCTAGAACGATCATCTCTTGCTGAGATTTCACGTATATGGGGCATGGATAAGATTTTGTATAGAATTATTCGTGCATAACTATTGCGAAATAACACACTGTTTACCTCCATTGAAGGTTGTTTATGGAATGCATTAGATTTTATGATTATGAATAAAAAAAAATTATTTGTATATAATTATGTGGATCCGTACGTGACTGTCTATCAACGTGTCTGAAAATCGATTTCAAATATTAATAATAATTACAATTTCACTATCTGATTGTTTTTTGTTTTTTAAATACATTCTTTGAACGTTTACGCTCGTCTGCCCAAAGACGTTCTACTTATTATGTTTTTACAATAATAAATACCGCGATAATTGATAATTAATTTGGCAAATTTCATTGGCCATCAAGGATGGGTTACCTTAAGGTTAGTTTAGTATGCATTTTTTAAACACGAAATACTACTTAATTAATATATTAAGTAATCTGCAGCTTTTCCTTCAAAAATATTTTTAAAATACGTGAAATATTCTTAAGTACCGAAAAAAAAAATTCAATAATATTTATTAACGAATATGAAGAAAATAAATTAATACTAAATTCATAATAACAATTTCTTTTATCCAGGTAAAATGAATAGTCATTTTAGGGGGTTCAGATTTCATGAACGAATGTAGACATTATTTTAAAAGGGCGGTATGTAGGGTCTGATCGTCCTTAGGTCCATCACTTTTAACATCCGTTAAGGGACCTAGTGGTGTTTCGGGATCAACTCGGAAGTAGCAGCAAACATTTATCTGTGGTAGTAATTGTTTTTACCTATAGATTTCACTCACTAAGCGCCTCGTCATATGTCGATATACTATAATTTTTTAAATTAAAGATACTTAATTATACTTAAAAAACAGTCTGAAAACAATACACAAGTCAGTATTACGACGTAAATAAAAGTACTTATAATACATTTATACATATAACTAGGGTTTCCAACCGTCCAAGTTTCCCCGGATTTGTCCTAGTTTTACTTGTTTCATTTGTAGTCTGAGTTTCGAGCTGAAGATACATCTACCAAAAATACGCATCTGAAATTAACTTTTGTATTATATAGGATATATATTTGTTTCATTAAAAACTAAATTTAGTTGAAAGTTGGACAAAAATAAATAAAAAGTTGAACCTTTATGTTCGAGTTGAACGCTCCAAAATTCGAAGTTTTCACGTTTGTACTGGTTGTGTTAGATTGTGGTAGATTTTAAAGATGGTAACCCTATCTATAAATATCATTTTAAATAGCAGATCAATAATTATTAAATACTTCTATAATTACAAAATATTTACTATTGGTTTAATAGCGTCATTATTACGTTCTTTTTATTTAAATCGATGTAAATAAATTATTTAAGTGATTTAAGATTAGTCGTTATCTGCATCTTTGTATGAGTATAATTCTAGTAAGTATTATATGTTTCTCGCTCTTTTTTCCATATTAATAAAAAAAATATTCAAAACGCCGAACGCGAAACAATTAAAATAAAAGTATCCTTTTATTTTAGCTATTTTTTTAACAAGGATGAAAACAATTGCTACCACAGAGACATTTCTGCCGGCAGCGCGGCGGTTTCCTTCGCTATGGGATATATGTGAACTGCGCTGGAACTAAACATTAAACTAACAAAATTATCTTCAAAAAAAATTATGTTAATCTACACTATACAAAATATCATAAACATTTTTTCTTCTAAACTATTGATAGCTAGGTTTTTTTTTATTTCACCATGACATTAGACAATACCTATAGAATCTTCGGTTTATTTTTTTTAAATAACTTATCAATTTTTTTACATAAGTCGACACACAATCTCGTGAGCAACCCCTCTGTCGTCCAATAAATCAGTACGGGACGAGCAAGGTCAACGGCGTATATCCAGCTATTTAGGATACGAGTGAACACCATCAGGTTAACAGTGCACACGCTTTGCGCTATATTTCCAAGCTGAAAATATCCCATCACTGAATTATTTAATAGGAAAGTTCTAATTATATGTATGATTTCCATTTGATAGGGAAACTCCCAAATTATTTTACAGCACATAATTATTTTTCAATTTTTTTTAAGGAACTACCGAATCTTTTAGTCCTGTTTATATGGAACTATTCGTATTTAATGCTAGTGCTAAAGAAACGAATTCCATACTACTTATCGTGCATTTACAGTTATTATTCAATTATTATTATCACGTGCATTTTTATTATATTCTTTTATCAAAGCTAGTTAACAACAATAGTACTTTATGTTAGAGTGAAAATAATACAAAAAAACAACAGCGTATTTTAAAAATATTTCTATGAATCATGTTTATTGTTGCCATATTTCATTATTAGGGAAAATCCGTATATCAGCGCGTAAATATACTTACAACAAAACATTATTAACAAGTGGGAAATTTCAGGTTTATTTCAATATCTCATATAGGTTTTATCATTATGTATGATACGGATATGTAAGCGAGCAAATTAAAGACGATGCGACTCTGTGAACGGTTTACTTTATAGTCGGGTTTATTATTTACTATACCATACTATTTAATAACTTAGATACCAAACTATTTTCTTCATTCTAATCAATCCTATAATCATGTCCTGCTAGTCCTATAACTAGGAACTATGCAGCTTTAGGTGCCGCATTAGATTACTTAGATATAATCCGCCCTCTAAACGATTACATTGTTAAATTTAAAAGCTGGGTGTCTTATCTAAATAAGATCTTATAATGTATGTATTTAATTTGTAGGGATTATACACCGTAATAAGGTTTTCAAAGAATTTTGCCTAGTAAATGTTCAATGTAGTTTTAATCATTCATTTATATAAGCAAGGTTAGAGAATGGTAGTAGCAGTAACGAAGTAGACGCAGCGGAAGCAAGCTGCGTTTGCGCTAAACTTAAACTTATTGTAAAGAAGAATTTTAAATAGAATTTAATTTTTATCAAAATTTAGTTCTTAAAAGAATTCTTGGTCAAAAAATACCAAAGTAATTTTAACATTGTTTATAGTACTTTGATGTGTTTCTATTTGTATAATTTAAAATTTGGCGCCTTTTTTAAATGTCTTAGTTAGTGTGTGGATTTTAGACTGAAGTGATTTATTTATATAATTTAATATTACAGGTAACGACTAATTCATTCTACTTTTTTTTGTTTAGATTATTTTTTTATGTTAAAAATTTTAATTTTAAGGTATATATAATATTGCTGGCGAATAAATCACTTTTTGTTATAAAATTTTATTTTCATACTAAACAATAAACTGAATCGCGTGCATAGTAATAAATACCCTACAATTAAAATATACAAAATATCTAGATATCATGAAATATATTTTTTATGTTACAAATTAACGGAAATATTAGATAGGTACTTGCTGTTACACATAACTGCGTATGCGTATACCTGATTAGTATTATACGTTACATGTTCCCGTTCTTGTTCTATCCCTAAGTATCTAGGTTCTATTCCATAAGCCTAATAAATAGGTGGGTATTTCATGATTATATAGCTTTTAAATAAAGTCCAGATTTCTTACGATTTCTTTATTATTAAAACGAATTTAAACGGCTCAAGTTGAATCATAATACACAAGCTAATTTGTATAGTATAGTACCTGGATAGACTGACTAGTAAGCTGGTCCTGAAACGCGGCTGAAGTGACCTACTTTAGGCTTACGTTTGAGTACGTCAGTGGCGGCGTTACCCTGAAATAGTAGACTAAGATAATAACCATCAATCCGTCATTGGTCTCTTTTAAATAATGCTCATGTTAAACATACAATAGGCAATTTTTTTACATTTTTACCAGCTAAAACATGAGAGATTTGAAAGGACCTTATGTTCACTTTTTCAAGCGCTAGACCGTGCCTATGTAGGTAGGAATACTTGCTATAAATCAGGGTTTCTTAACCTAAGGTGTATGGACCCATGATGATGAGTATCAGGGGTCCATAACTACACGATACTTTTTTAAATATTTATGAATGTGTACAAATTATAATATTATTACCTTGTTTTCTTTCCATACAATTTATTCGATACACTATTATAGATATACTTAACCTACTAATAACAGAAACTCTAAAACGGATATTTACTCGTCTTGAATACCTATACAGGTTTCGCTTTCCATTGTTCCTTACAATAAAATTCTGTTGCTTACTTACCTAGAATAAACAATTGTGATTAACCATTGTTTAAATTAGTATCTAAAGTACCTCCAAGGCAAGAGAGTACATTACAGTAGTACATTTTTTAAAACATCTTACTCATAACGCTACAGTGGTTATGTGTGAAATTAAATAATGAAATCAGGCAATTGAGGAACCTATGAGCGTCCATTAAAATGTCATAATAGTGCATCCAGATCTAGTTACTCTTTGTGGAACAACGTTTGCAAGTGTTTATGGCAACAGATAACGGAAAAACAATTTTTTTAGGTGGGTTTGCCGCCCTTACCCCTTACCACTTTCAAGTGTAATACCCGTGAAGTGACCCTGTCGCGTTTCGGGATGCACTGTTAGCTTGATGGTGCTTATTCGTCTCTTCAAGCCGGCATGGCAGAGGCGACTGCTGCCCGCAGTAACTTTAGCTTATCATCAACCGAAGTTAATGATATCTCGAGCTATAATTAAAAAAAAATCCTATTATAACTGCTGGGTTGAAGTAATTATTATATATATTATATTAGTATTATTATATATATTAGTAGGGTTTTAATCACAATTAGTGCTTCGCTTTACAGTTGAGTTCGTTGCTAACTGACATAACCCGTAAATCAGTTAGAGAAACTTATAGACTCGCCCTATGCTCTAATCTTACACATTGCTGTCGATACCAATGAAACGTTGTCACATTTACTGCAGTCGCTCAGTGTACTGAAATCGTGTAGAAAATGCTTTTGAAACAACATCGAAAGGCCCGTTAAAAAAAGGAAATTCTAATAAAATAATAAAAAGATCTAATTTAAATAAGAAATGGTTTGTAATAATAATTACTAAATTTTTTTACAAGGATATTAACGTTTTATTTTGACATTCAAATTTCATTTCCCGCCAAACGTAACCTAGCCGCGCTTCCTTTGTGCGAGTATATGTACGAGTTATAAAACATAATAATATGTTTTAATAACAACTATATATAATTCATTCATCATGGAAAATATACTGTAGGCACGATTGAATTTCAAATCTTAATTTTGTGTTAACTTTTCAATTTGTCATTAATTTATATTATTTAATTCATTATTTTGTAAATTACATGTTCATTAAACTAGAATACGTGCTAAAATCATGCAGAATACCAATCCCTTGATTAATGTAAATGTAAAATGTTATACATAAAATTAAATTAGTGAATAACATAGTTACACCTAAAGGACAATGGCCATTTTTGGACCCACTAGATGTCTTATATTTTGTTAAGAAAACAATATTCTAAAATAATATCCTATTTATTCATTAATATTTAATTATATATATCAACACATCATTTTCTAATCAATAGTCAATATTTAATTTTCGGGAATAGTTCGAAAGTACCCAGAGTGTGCACTGTCAATCTAGATGGTACATGCTCGTCTCCTCAAGCCGGCATAGTGGAGGCGACTGCTGCCCGTACAGGTTTCTCTGCAGTTGTTTCCATTCATAGACCGCACTCTAGCTTTACATCAGGCGAAGCGTTGTCACATGCCGAGCTACAATAAAAAAAATGCATGAAAAATATGTATCATTAATTTTTAAAGCATTTAATACCTTAAAAATAATGTTTGCACAGAAAAAAGTCAATTACGTTTTCCTTTATTGATCTCTCCATAAAACACTAAGATCTATTAAGCATACTATATTTTTTTCTAGCTAATTCTGAAAATACTATAATCCACAGTAAAAATTGTTGGCAACCCTAACACACATGCGATCGTGTTAAGGGCAAAATAAGGGAGGAAATGAATATCTAGTACAGACATCAGCGCTCAGCCGAATTCGTACAATTTTATTTTTGTACAAAAACAAATTTTAATAATAATAATTAATTAAAACCGTTAAAAATTGATATGTGAAAATGAATTAGTATTAAGGTCAAACTACGACAATCAGTTTTGTATTGAACATCTAATAACATGGTGCGAATGTTCAATTAATACAATACTGCTAACATGTATGATAAGGCTGTACAGTTTTTTTTACTGTGAAAAAAAACAATTATTTCCCACACTTATTGAGGTTAGGACGACGAGTAAATGCATGTATACGGACATTGATTTAAGTATGATCAAGTGCATTCTTATCCTTTGTTCAAGAGTTGACATTATAAATTTAGAACCGTAAGATTAAAGTGTTAGAGTATAATTTTGAAAATCTTAAGCCAGGAAATATAGTTATACGAGTATACCACGACTTTAGACGTTTTATTGTTTAGTAAATCTTAGTTTAAATAGCCCTCTGTGTGCGTATCGTGACTTACCATCCAGGTCACTGCCACTAACTAATTAAAAAATAATTTACCACAAACAGTATTAGTTATATAATGCTTTTGTATGGCTATACCCCGTTATATAAATTTAAAAAAAAATCTCCCAAAATAATGGTGGTCTAGCGGTTGAAAGGTTTCACGATTAGGAGATCTTTATTTAAATCTCGGAAAATTACGGTCGATACCAAACTAACTTTGTAACTTTGACCGCCCAGTCTGACGTCCTGAGACAGTGCCACCACATTCAATTATGAATGAGAATTATTAATGAGGTCACCGTGAAGTGACCTTGTTGTATTTCAGGATATTTTGAAGTGAGAAGAGATACTCCAATTAAAATAAATAAAACATGTTTTTGCTTTAGTAAAATAATATATATTCTCACTTCGTCTCTCATTGAGCGGCCTTGGTCTAGCGGTAAGACGCGTGAACTCACGATCGATGAGACCCGTGTTCGAACCTCGCTAATTCTGACCGGTACCAATGTAACTTTGTTAAATACTATTAAAGAGTGGTAGGTAGACTGATGATGGTTATTTGTTCTGTTTGCCGTGCTGGGGTAGTACCACCACTTTCGAATGTAACACCCATTCGAAGTGACCATGTCGCGTTTCGGGAATAATTTGAAAATAGCCAGGTATAGCGAGAGGAGTGTACACTGTCAATCTAGATGGTACATGCTCGTCTCCTCAAGCCGGCATAGTGGAGGCGACTGCTGACCGCACAGGTTTCCCTGTAGTAGCAGTCGTTTCCATTCATGGACCGCACTCTTGCTTTACATCAGGCGGAGTGTTGTCACATGCCGAGCTACAACAACAAACTTCAAATTGGTGACCCCGACAATGTATCACCCCAAATTGGTGACCCCCACAATGTTCATACCAAATTTGTGTGTGACCCCGACAATGTATCACTCCAAGATATGTTTGGAAGTAACCCGGGTAATGAGTGAAGTATGTCTTGTCAATATAAAGGTTGTACATTTTTTGTGATGTACAAAATATGCAGTTTGTACGCGTTTATGCCGCTACGCTTTAACTTTAAGACCTTTTTTGAGATATGTCAAATCCTGGAACTGTTATCATTAAATTTTGATACTTTTAACAAAAAAAAATTGCCGCGCACTTATCTTGAGGTGGGAAGGCGGACATGTGTTCGATTCCCACCACAGACTGTAGGTGCGACGATTTATTTTTTTGTTACCTTCATAGATAATTATTTACACAACTATATTATTATACATGGCGATATTATTTTTGTCTGAATGAAATATTGTTCACCCTATGAATATGGCTTCACCTATTAATTTTTTGTCCATAACGCTGACCTTTATTAACTTTTATAATAAACTAATGACAAAATGACTGGCATCATGACAATTGTTCATTGAACAAAGTATATTAAATAATGCATTTTTTAACCTAATTTGTAAATTATAATTACAGTCTAGATATTGTTAATACTACCATTGTCCAGCTTGATAGCTTCGACGAATATTGTTATATTACTAAAAAAAAACCATTGCACGCAAGCTATCTTATTAAAACATTTTAAAAGTTAGAGGTCGTGTCGTCTCCACGTCCATGGTTAATTTTTAGTGTCAGTTGGCGAATTTAATCACTGCATTCATTTCAACATAATAAAAAAATAAAATGACATTTAAAAACAATCGTAAAATATATAATATATACCAAACATTATTGCAAATCTGTAGTTGTAAATCAAACATAACAGAACATTAATTTTAAAAAATCAATTGCTATTTACTATACACATAATGTCCAAACGAGTTGCGAATGTTGCAATGTGCAACCTACATGTTATCTGAATACCAAATAGGGAGTTTAGTAAGACCTATAAATATTAGGCTTTACAACATTTATGGACATAAAAAAACCTTATCTGCTTTATATAACATATTCTACGCACTTATTTACTCTAGTATAAGTACGTATAGAAAGAAAACAATTGAAAACTATAATAATATTTTTAAAAGTTTATATAACCATCGTCAAAATAAAGAAATTATGGGCCGTCTAGGTCTACATCGAAACTGATAGGGACCTACTTTAAGGAAATGTAAAATGAAATTTCGGTAACATTCGAGGACTTTTGCTGCTCAGAAATGTACTTATGAAGTTTTGATCCCAATCGAATCTCGTACATCATTTTCATTTAAAATATCTTACGAATATTTTTTGTAGTTAAGGAAGTACTAAATGGTTAAAGGGAGGAGAAACGTGCCATCTAATAAAATAGTCTAGATCAGTATAAGATTAGAGTAATTAACATATGAAGATACATATTATAAATTGTCGATTCAAATCTCGCTTGTTTACAGAGAGACTTAAATTATATTTATATAAAACAATACAATGTAATCAATCACCTTAGTGTATGTTCAGCTTAAGGACACCGGAAAACAATTGAATATTTTATAATATTATAATGACATAATAAGCATAGGTTTTTTGTAACAATGGTTATGAATTTTAGAAATTCTCTTCATTGTGTTGGACCAAGCAGAACTTAGATTTTTTTTTTCGAATTTTATTGCATGAAATTAGCCTTTTCCGTATTCTAGCGGAAATGTTGTTTAAGATGCAACCAGTTTTTTTAAATGTATTTTGCATTGCTATAGTTAACAGATGCTATAGAATTGTGAATTACAAATGCCACTTCATAATTGCTGTATTTTAACGTTAAATCCAACTTTGTTATCGTGCAATTTAATAAAAAAAAACCATAAAATATTGATCTAATTCATTTGCTTTAACGGATTTTATTGTTGACGAAACAATCGTGTTTATAATAAAAATGTTTGGAAAATATATCCGTGTAAAAACCCTTTGTTTAATTGTTCGCATGATAGTATGTTTACATGCAATAGAACTCATCTAAAATGTAGAACATATAGCTTGGTTAATAATATAATTCAAATTTTACATTACGTAACGTATTTTAGTCATTTATGTGGCAAAATCATGAAATAAATATTTATACAATGACCAGCAATGAAATACCTATAAGTACTCTTATAATGTATGTATGTTATATAGTCGCGTAATTTTTTATTTACACATAAATATTTAATTACGAGTACGTAATTATCCTTCTTCATAAACACTAAAAAAATGTTAATAACGAAACTTTGTTCTATTTATGTATTCCTGAAATATAGAATATCTAAAAAAAATCATACAGACAGACAGTTCAAGACATGACCTTTAATCATATTTAAGAGTAATTATGCGGTTGAGCGAATACCCGTTCAAGGGTAGTAGAACTTCCGATAAATCGGTTAAGTCAATCGTAACAAAATTTTGGGGAATCCGTCTACATCTGACTTTTTTATACAAATTAGAATTATCTATAACGGAAGTAGGAAGAATTATATGGTCCAATTACTGTAATATCTTTTTTTTCATGTTTATCATTATTGTACACATTTGTCGACAAAGAAATTACTCACTTGTGTAATAGCTAGCGAAATATATTCTTTGCGAAATAATGCTTATGCGAACTATTTACTAAATAGTTTTAATTAGTGTGTATTTGTTTGCAGATACTATCGTAAGAAGATTATGCAATAAGTATTATTAATATTAATAAAAATGGCACCCCAAGAAAGAACAGTCTGTGAACAAGAGAAAGAAAAAAAAGAGTGTGGCAACTTAGACACGACATTATCCTCTATAGATTTAAATAATGGATTCATAAATAAAGGATATGTTAAAGATTTGAAAGATGAAACTTCGAATAAAAGTGATGAATTTAAAGATAGAAATTGTAACGAGAAACGTATTAATGGAAAAGATATGACAGATTTCGATGATCTCCTCCCGCATGTCGGTGAATTTGGACTTTATCAAAAGATATTGTTCCTTTTAATGATACCGTTCGCATTTTTTGTTGCTTTTGTATATTTTTCACAAATTTTTATGACGATCGCTCCTGAGCAACACTGGTGTTGGGTGCCGGAATTGGCCAATTTGACCGCTGATGAGAGGTACGTATTTATTTCAAATCAATCGATATTTGTGATTTATGATGATGCGGGCTCTGTGATGCAGTGGTTACGCGGTCAGTCTGTTACGCTGAGGTCCCGGGTTCGATTCTCGGAAACAAATATTAGTAATGTTTTAGAAAAATTAAATATACGTATTTGTTTCGGGTCTATGTTATAGCATGTGTTATATATATATATATGTATATGTAAGTGTGTAATGGTATGTAAGAGAATTTAATAACGAATCATGGTTGTCAGCCGATCCCGGATGTTAAAGGTTTTATTAAGCTTTGTATGACGCTACTCGTATCACAGATCACGAAGCGTACATTTTGGTAAAAAATGAAACAATTTTACTCGCGTCAAGATGTTTTTATGCATTAAGAGAACGATAAAAACCCGGAATTATTACCTGAATTAAAATTATTGTAATAATCATATTGTATTGCATAAAAAATCGTTGACGGCATCCGTATTTAATAGCAATATGGTTCACAACGAGCAGGTATCCGCTTACTTGCTCCCTTTTATAAATAAAACCTTTTGAGCAATTTTTAAATACGGCCGTTGTCTGGCTGTTGAAACTGGCAACGATCGATTACTCTGTAGTAGCAGTTGTCGTCTCTATTATACCTAAGGTGACCATATATTTATTTTCTCAAAACGGGACGTTAAGTTATTTATTATATAATAAGCCCCTAATCC